>CM070833.1:28951690-29421690 GCA_036326025.1 Chrosomus eos | reverse complement strand
AAGGGAAATTCATAGAGAGAGAGAGAAGTGTAAAGAATGGCAAGACTTACAATGGCAAAGGGATAGTTTAAATTCTGTCATCATTTACTCACCCTCATTTTGTTTCTTTCTTCTGCTGAACACAAAAGAAGATATTTTAAATAATGTTGGTAACCAAACAGTTGATGGACCCCATTGATTATAGTATACTATAGAGTAGAATACTATGACCATACTTTTTCCCATACTATGGAAGTCAATGGGGTCCATCAACTGTTTGGTTACTGAAAGGGCACATAATAACACATGCAGTTTCTGCCAATCTCGTGTTAATCTTGAGTACATAGAGTAGTATTGCATCCTTCATATCTCAGAAGAGTCTTTAGTTTGATCAGATTTATAAATGATAGATACGCTGTACCGTGTCTTTCTGAAAACAGCCGAGCTCCTGGAGGTGTGCCGTGACCCGTGACCCGAACGAAGCACGTTGATGAGCGTTGCTTTTGCTCTCGCTCTGGTTGATGTGTGTGTGTGCACGCTCTTCCAGGAGAAGTGCCCATACAAGGAATTCATCCCTTTATGACGCCGTAATGGGCCATACTCGGAAAAAACTTTCCGAAACTTATTTGAATCCTGAATGAGTGTATTTGGGACAGAATATACATGTTTTGCATGAAAATCTCTTTAAAACTCTTTAACAGTGTAAATAAGTCAGAATGCATGAAATAACATAAGACGTCCCCTTTAAGAACACTTCTAAAGATAGTTGCTTGCATTATTTTTGTGGCTGAACAAGAGTTCTGGATGGATGTAGAATACGGAGATTCAGACAAAGACGATTATTTTGATACCAAGCAAGGATTGGAAGACATTAAAGGAGTGATACATCCTCACATCTGGATTTGTGACAGCCTTTAGAGTTTTACTAACACAACTAATGAGTGCTAGGCTTATGTAACATAGGACACTCATACCTATATCATATACATTTTGGAACAGCTTGATTTTGGATCGAGTGTAGAGAATGTCTTTGTGTGTGTGTTATGTGTAAGTGTGCGGGATTCGCTGGGCCACACAGGCTTTTGGTGCCTAGTGATGGGGGTCAATCTTTTCCTCATCAGAATGTTTTTGATGTTGGATGAGGAGACTCAAGCTGATCCGTTGAGTGTCTTTTGTGTGGTAGAGGAGGACACCGAGATTTTATGCACCAATTTAAGAGAAAAATCTTTCCTGTCAGCGCCAGGTCTGTGATTTAAATTAAAAAGTCAAAAAGGGTAACAGCTTTGCTGAGGCCTAGACCCCAATCGATCATTGTGATTCCATCCAGATGTTACTATTATTAATTAGATACTACCATTCAAAAGTTTTGGGTCGGTAGAAATTTTTATATCGTTTATTAAAAGTCTGTTATGCTTCCTGAGACTGCATTCATTTGATCAAAAAATACAGTAAAACTAATATTGTTAATAATAACTGTTTTCAATTTTAATGTATTTTAAAATTAATTTATTCCTGTGGTGACAAAGCTGATTTTCATTATCATTACTTCAGTTTTCAGTGTCACATGATCCTTCAGAAATCCTTCTAATATGCTGATTTGGTGCTCAAGAAACATTTATCTTTATTATCTATGTTGAAAAACAATGGTTTAATAGTTTTGAGGAAACCATGACACATTTTCTTTTCAGGATTTCTATTTATTTGAAATAGAAATATTTTGTAACATTAAAGTCTTACTGTCACTTTTGGTCAATTTACCGAATCTATGCTGGATAAAGTATTAAAGTATTAATGTCTTTGAAAATATTCACTCTAAAAAAAAGCGGGGTTAAAACAACAATTTCAGGGTCATTTGGCAACCCAGCGCTGGGTAAATATTGGACAGAGCACATGCTGGATTATTTTTTTATACATTAACCCATTTGCCGGGTTGTTTTTGACATAGTGCTGGGTCAATCAACCTATTAAAGGTTTATATATAATATATATATATATATATTATATATATATATATATATATATATATATATATATATATATAATATATATATATAATATATATATATATAATATATATATATATAATATATATATATATATATATATATATATAATATATATATATATAATATATATATATATATAATATATATAATATATATATATAAAATACTCAAAAAGCATTTGGTAAATGTTTTAGGATGTGACAGGAGCAGCAAAAGCAGCCAATGGGAATCTGTGGGAAGAAAACTGGTACGAGTAGGCTGTTCCAGTTTATTAAATGACAATATATTAATGTTACATTAAAAATGTTCCTATAGACTGTTACATCAAAAAAAGTTTTACCCTGTGTCATCTCCTCTGTCAGACATTCAAGCCATCAAATGCCTAGCGCGACCACAGCTGTGACGCTTGCGCACTAGATCAACAGCGCTCCTATTACAGTTAGTGGTGCACGTGGCAACTTTTAGCGATGTCACGTCATGTTTCAGCCCTGTCGCACATTCATTTTGCGGGAGGTGAATCTTCCATGTTGGCGCCAGTGCGACGATCGGCTAGTGTACCAAGCAAACGTTAGCTGCGACGTAAACAAAAAAAAGTTAAATTTGAGACTACAGACGTTTTCCTACTTGTACAGTAATAATTTGATGGGAATACAATGAAATACAATGTATACAAAACAAAACAAAAAGTTCCCCTCTCAGGACGTTTTCCTCTCGGAACAGAACACAAAATGACATTGAAAAATGAATCCCGTTTTATAAAAATTACAGTATATATACAGAAAAAAAAAGATTTGGATATCATGACATATCTCTAGTCTAAAAAAAATGTGGCAAAAATGCAAAAAGTGAAGGAGAAAAAGGAAATGATTTGTGTTTGTAAACAGCTGTTCGACAGGAAGCACCTTTCCTTTTCAGCCGAGAGGAAAAAGACCCTGACGTCCAGACACACACACAGCAATACACTCATTTGAACTCTGCCGTGCCCCATGACTCAGCAGGGAGACGCGTCTGTCACTGGGATCCAACACAAGTCATCAGGATTCTGTTCAAATATGTGTTTTACTGAGCCAACACACACATCTCATTCATATTCACAAGCACAGGAGTTCACAGACCACCTGCCTTATTCTGCCTTTCTAGTCACACACTCTTACCCTTATACACATTTTATTTTGTTCACCGTGAGATGTTTCTGCTTGTGTTTGTATCTCTACCAAAGCAGAACACTGCCCAGATGAAAATGTTCATGGCTCAGAAGTTACTGGGAACATTCCTTTAGAGAAATAAAGACACATTAAACAAACCGTTGACAGAAATAATTAGCAAGAATTTGAGCTCATATTAAAATATTTTACAATTTTAAATTAAATAAAATTTGTTGAGATCTCAACTAATTTAAGATTGCATGTGGGGGTCTCAGGAGAAAATCTGAGAATAGAAGATTCATGCAGAGATGTCCTCTCTTTGCTCTCCATTTTGATCTCCATCTTTTGTTATGTGCTTTTGTCATTTTTATTTGTAATATTTTCTGAAATTCTTCAGTATTCTTCTTTTGTGTTTTTAAGGAAGAAAAAAAATCAAACAAGTTTAGAATAACATTGGTGTCACAGTTTGACCTAGGATGAAGACAAGATACACAAAGAGGATCTCAAATGCTGCGTAACTTTATTAAATGAAACAAAAGAGAATAATCCAACAACGTAGACTAAGTGAAGGCAACGCAACAGTGTGCAAGAGCACAGACAACACCAGACAATGAACTAAACAAACTGAGGACATTATATACACAGATAACTAATGATACAATTAGAAACAGATGTGTGTAAATCAATGAAACAATGAACAACCATGGCAACGGAAGAAAGCAGAAGGCAAACACAGGAAATGACCAACTGTAGATTTGTAAATCATGCTTTTTCCCCATTATTGTTGAATGACGGAAGCTACACCAGTTACTTTGCCAAGAAATCTCTATTTTTTTATTTTATACATATATCAGACTTACGAGAGAAACAGGCATAGAAGAATAAGGCTACCGCGAGGTGGTCTTCATTCTAGATTTCTCTGCTCCCCATTTCTCTATCCTCTCACCCCATCATGCCAGTTGTAATGGTTTCTCCGTGTTTCTCCTTCCTCTCATCCCCTACATGCCTTTATGTTTCTAGGCATGTCAATACAGTAAGGATTGAGCTATATACACCACTCTTGGACTTACAACTTCCTTGTAAGGTAGCAAAACATGTTGCTTATGTTTTAAAATGGAACATATACATCATGCTTAAACATGGTACAATCCACTTTCCACATGGTATGATCTACTTTCCACATTAAGAAACTATCCCTCAGTGTATACATTTGTGGTACATTTGCATCAGTTGAAACATTCCTTTCCTTGTAAAGAGCATGCCAACTGTACACATTTTTAAGTATCATCATAATTGTATATGCAAAAAAACACAAAAGAAAAATAATTTAAAAAATAACATTAAACTGTAAATTTTTAGTCTTCACAAAGAACAAACTGAGGGGTCGTTTACACGACAACGATGTAGTAAAAACGGAAAGGTTTTTCTTTTGTGTTTTTTTGCATACAGATGACAATGTTATCAAAATGATCCCCATTCACACTGATCCGCGAAAACACTAAAAAAGCAGTATTATTTATGCCAGGCCAGTAGTTGGCGATGTCACATTGAAACACTATGCTCCTAAGACTGAACACGTAATACACATGCGCATGACGTCACCTTTTTAACTAATTTGATCATGTGGAAACCTGTTTTCAAAAGTTTGCGTTTTCATGGCCCCCAAAAACGTGTCAGTGTGTCGTTTAAAAGGCCCCTCAAAGTCCTTGAAAACGAAACAGAGAACGTAACATTGTGATAGAGGGAGGATTAGTAATGAATTTACATTTTTGACTGAACTGTCCCTTTAAAAAGTTCTTATTTGTGATTTTTCTTTATTACAGATGCGAACGTGCATTTGACTTGACTCCATTTGACTCAGGGTGGGGTTCACACTTGTAGTTCGGTTCGCTATTTGGTCCGGACTTTATAGTCTTGGTCCGCTTAGCGTTCACATTGACATTTTAACACAGAATCTAAAGATTACCGAACCTAAAGGCATAGGGGGAAGCACTTTATTGTATAGTCCAGTTTTCCTTGTACATACTATATACTTATTGTAGTAATTGCAATAACTGGGTAATAATTAGGTCCTTAACCTACCCCTAAAACCTAATCTTATCCCATGAAGTTACCTTATAATACTCAGTACTTTCTTGGTAAGGACACAGTAAGTACATTGTAATTGCACGTACTGTAAAATAACTTGCAAACCGCATAGGGATACATTCACAACCTGATTGGTCGGCTTTTTATTATGTATTTCGTGACAGAACTTACCGACCGTCCAAAACAATACTGTGTGCTGGTCTAAATGCACTCGTTGAATGTGCGTAGCCTGCATATGATGGTATTTTCACCAGCTGAGAACTCGTGAAGAGTTCGTAAAATTGTGTGTCAAAACAGTCACACACACAAACGAAAATCTTCTACGATGAGACATGGTTCTGATGCCTGTTCTGAACTGAACCGCATGAGTTTGTTTGGTCCCGGTCCGCTTGTTTGGTGTGCACCAGAGTTCAGATCAGCGTTTACACTTATTCAAATGAACTGCACTACAGAGCAATCGCACCAGTTTTTTTTACCGAATCAAACATGCCAAGTGTGTTGCACACCCTCAGTTTATATGGGGACATACTGTTCTTAGACTATGTGTTTTTTTGTGTGTACTGTATGTACCTTCCTGGCTGAGAACAGCAGACTGCAGATTTTTTCACCTTTCTCCTTTTTATATGTTCTGCTGGAGACAAGGTTTTTTATTGTGTCTCGGTCATAAAAATCAAAATCTGCTTCGCAAAGCTTTAGTGTCTTAGCTGCACCACACCGTTCACAAAAGTTCCCTTCACAAAACTAGTTTCTTTGTGCATAAATCCATCTGGTCTCTCTCAGTGGTGTTTTGAATGGATAAATCAAGTCATCCTGCTGGTTAGAAGCCCACTGACTCTGAAATACGATAAAGACAGTCAGCCATGGTTGAGCACGTTCAGTTCACACTGCGTGTCTGTAACAGCGTGAGTGTTGTTTCTCTTCCTCCACAACAGGGACATGATTCAGAGAGATGAAGGACTTGTGGGTGAAATCACAGGTTAAAATCGAGAAATATGAAACATTCCAGGAGCTTTCATTAAAAAAGAAAACTAAATATTGTCCCCATGTTATGCTACAGTTCAGCTTGAGTTTTGTTCCATTCTGTCTCCAACTAGTGGAACATTTAGCATAACGTTTTAATAATTAATTATTAGTTTAGGGCCAAGCACCCGAAGGTGCATTGTCATTTATTGTAATCGTTTGGCGTTTTATATTATTCTTTTGCTGCTTCTTGTTCTCTTCAGTCTATTGGCAACCTATAGAACCGCATGTGGGAAAGTTATGAAATTTGGTACACATATCGAGTCTGAACTGTCAACATAGCAAATGTGGAGTCTCTAACTCAATCTACCTCACTACCTGTCCAAAGTTTCACTCATGTTTATGCTAATAACTTTTGAACCGTAAGGCTAGAGACGAAATTGCGAGAGAGCTCACGGCGATTCGATTCCACCTTATGAGTAATTTTCCATCATGAAAAGTCATTTTTAATTTTGCTTTTTCAAACTTGTTTCAACGGTTTTGTTCCATTTTACGACAATATTGGGAAACCCGATCTTCTTCACACCATGCTGGCAAAAGGTTATGGACTTCAATTTGATTCATTTAACTGTTTTTGAATGAACGCAAACAAATTGTATGTAGTGTTCGTGAAAAAGACATAAGGCTATATCTCCGCAACGCTTTATCGAATTCCAGACCAAACTTGGTAGATGTCATCACAAACATGTTCTGAGACGAAATGCTGCGTAATTTGGTGCAGCGCCCACCTAATGGCCAGGATAAACGAAAAATGGCTATTATATGCTTCTGAATGGTTGTACAAAATAAATAAAAGTGGTCTCGTTAGATTTGGGGCAGCATACCGAGTCAAGTGATATTCAACTATATCCAATGATATCCAATATCGAATGATAACAAGTCGTTGAGCCAAATGATCCGTTGATATCGGCCATTTGGAATTATGTAAAATGTTGTATTTAATGAACACATTAGCGTATTGTTATGAAACTCGGAATGAGTCATCGCCCCAAATGCCCTGAAGATACTAAAAAGGTTTTGAGACAACGCCACCTTGTGGTCAAAAGTTATAATTAATTTTCCAAAAATTTGCTAATAACTTTTTTAATTAATTTGTCTATTGTAACTGGTCTTAATAATTCCTTGGTCATGTCGAAAACATAGATATCACATTTTCCATATTTGGATCAAACCTCCTTTTTAGCATTTATTCCAAATTCCAAATAGCAACAAAGTTACAAACAAAATCTAGTCTTTCCTCATTTCTTTAAAGCTGAAAGAAAAGTCCTCAGATGACGTGAAGCTCATGTGCATGGCGTCGCAGGTCTGTTTGACCACATAGATCAAACACATGCAGTCTTTCATCAGTCTTTAAAACCTGGATCATCGATTGTGTTTTGAACAGTCCTGTTTACTAGGTGCTTCTGTTGAAGTGTTCTGTTGCAGGAGGGCTAATTGGTCTGCCAGGGATACTTATGAAGTACTTAACAAACAGGTCTATTTAAACATTATTTGATCAGCAAAATTCAACAAAGGCAATAGTTTTTAGATTTTACATCAGCTGGAGGAGAGAAGGACTCTAGCTCTGCTTTGAAGTGGCTTTAATAATTATCGCTATATCAAGATAAAAAAAACGATAATAACTCAGGTTGATGCTAGCACAGTCAAGCCATTGCAGGGGAGAATGAGGATTTTCACATCATGTAGCCTATAGTAACCATAAGATGAACTGGAAAAGGCTAAATACTGCCGAGCGGATGCTGTCCCTCATTAGCAGG
The DNA here is from genome assembly GCA_036326025.1 of Chrosomus eos. Classification (NCBI taxonomy): domain Eukaryota; kingdom Metazoa; phylum Chordata; class Actinopteri; order Cypriniformes; family Leuciscidae; genus Chrosomus; species Chrosomus eos. The sequence goes on along the minus strand of CM070833.1, from coordinate 29,413,695 downwards.
ATTCTTGGCTCCTGCTTCTGTGCTGAAGATGCTATTGCATTGACACTGAATGTTGTCAACATCTAGCTGTCAATCATCTCAAGGTTGTCCTAGTCAGTAGAGTATACACGTAATGTGTGGGTGAGCAGAAATGTACCGTATTGTATCACTATGAAAAGGTGCTTACATATACAGGTACATATCTGTGTATGGAAAAGATTGAAATTACACATACCATTTGTTTATTTATTTTTTGTCACAATTACACCTGAAAAAAAAAATGTGTTTATGTTTCTAGCATGTTATGGTTGGCAACAGTTAGGTTAATAGTTTACATTTCTAACCCTAATTGGAGTATGTAGCTTTTCATTTCTTAAACAACCATGTAGGATTCATGATCATATTCCAGTATGACAATGTCAAGATTCATTAGGCTCAAAGTGTGAAAGAATGGGAGGGAGCATGAAGAATCAGTTTTTGATTCCAGACCTTAGTCCAAGAGTCCAGACCTTAAATTGATTCATAAATTCAAGTCTTCGGGATGTGCTGGAGGAGACTTTACAGAGTGATGAATTCTTGCACTGTCAATACAAGACATTGACCAAAAGTATGCATCTTTTGATGGAAATAACATCACAACATTTATTTCCATCAAGAGGTGCTACGTTTTTGGTCAAGATCTTGTATTGAAAATTCTTTATGCTCCCTCCCAACCATTATTTGATATTTTGAGCCTGTGAATCTTGACATTGTCATCCTGGAATATGGCCATGATGTGTCTTCCTACATGGTTGTAATAATAGCTACACACTCTATCAATTAGTGTTAGAAGTTGCCAAACGGCATGCTTGAAACGCAATATTCACTGCAATAATGATCCAGTCATAGACTCTTATTTGCCTTTCTTTTTTTTTTTTTTTTTGGTTGGACAGTGTATTTCAATTGCAATCACTACAGTTGCATATTACTGAACCCACCTGAAAAGTTTTTGCCCAAAATTTGTTGCTTTTTTTGTGCTGATGCACTGTTATGTTAAGGTTTTTTTTGTGATTATGATGTGCTTACTACTGTGCAGGTACAGTACATATTTGAATTAGGAGCAGCTTGAAATTTTAGGTATTCTCTAAAAATTGTTTGACAGGTTTCCTGGATGGGAAGATTCTGGATATTAATAAAGAGTTCCAGCCGTACCTGGGCGAGGGTGGACGGATTCTGGAGATCCGTTCTCCTGACATTGTGGCGAGTGTGAAGAAGGCTGCGCAGGCGGTGGGCTACACAGAGGGGGCGCTGTTGGCACTGGCCATAATCATCATTCTGTGCTGCATCCCTGCTATTCTTATCATTATGGTGACATACAAACAGTGAGTACAATATTCTTACTTTTCGAATGTCAGTCCTCTCAATGACAATCAGCCTCATAAGTTTTTAAACAGCTTATAATGATAATGATTCATTCAGTGAAACTGAATTTATATATATATATATATATATATATATATATATAATATATATATATATATAATATATATTTTATAATATATATATAAATATATATATATAATATATATATATAAATATATATATATATATACAGTTCACCACCTAGCAAACATTTTAGTATATCTTCTCAAGGGACAATACTATAGAAATGAAGCCTTGGGTATATTTTAGAGTAGTCAATGTGCTGCTTGTATAGCATTATACTTTTACTGTCCTCTGAAAATAACTCTCAGCCATTATTGTAAAAATAGCTGGCAACAAAAGTGAGTACACCCAAAGTGATAATAGCTGTATAGCCACATGTCCTATTTATCTTGTTCATGTTTTTGTCTGCTTGACAGGACCATACAAATTTGTGTATCTTGTATTAGAGCAGTTCAAATTTGTGCTTTGAGTACAATTCTCTTATACTGACCACTGGATGTTCAACATGGCACCTCATGGTAAAGAACTGTCTAAGGATTTGAGAATTAGAATTGTTGCTCTCCACAAAGTTGACTTATGCTATAAGAAGATTGGTAACACCCTGAAACTGAGTTACAGTACAGTGGCCAGAGTCATACAGAGGTTTTCCAAGACGGGTTCCACTTGAACAGGCTTCGCAAGGGTCAATCAAAGAAGTTGAGTCCTCGTGCTGTGCGTCAGGTGCAGAAGCTGGCTTCAAAAAACAGACGCATGATCGTGCCAGCATTGCTTTAGAGGTTGCAGAAGCGGAAGGTCAGCTTGTCAGTGCTCAGACCATATGCCACACACTGCAACAAGGCCGTCGTCCCAGAAGGAAGACTCTTCTGAAGCTGGCTCACAAGAAAACCCTCAAACAGTTTGCTGAAAGCAACCTGTCCAAGAGCAATGATGGCTGGAAGCATGTCCCTGTGGTCTGATGAGACTAAGATAAACTAGTTTGGCTCAGATGGTGTCCAGAATGTGTGGCGAGCCCTGGTGAGGAGTACCAAGAAGATTGATTCTTGTCTACAAGTCGATTATAGTGGTGGTAGCATCATGGTCTGGGGCTGCATGAGTGCTGCTGGTACTGGGGAGCTGCGCTTCATTGAGGAAAACATGGATTCCAACATGTACTGTGACATTCTGAAGCAGAACATGATGCCCTCTCTTCAGAAACTGGGACAAACGGCATGATAATGAGCCCAAACACACCGCCAAGATGACAACTGCCTTGCTGAGGAAGCTGAAGGTGAAAGTGATGGAGTGGCCAAGTAATGTGTCCAGAACTGAACCCTATTGAGCACCTGTGGGGGATCCTCAAGCAGAAGGTGTAGAAGCGCCATGTGTCTAACATCCAGCAGCTCCATGATGTCATTATGGAGGAGTGGAAGAGGATCCCCAGCAACAACATGTGCAGATCTGGTGAACTCCAGGCCTAGGAGGAATTAAGCCAATGCTAGATAACAATGCGGGCTCACACAAAGTATTGACACTTTGGACACAGTTTTGACATGTTCACTTAGGGTGTACTCACTTTTGTTGCCAGCTATTTAACAATAATGGCTGTATGTGGAGTTATTTTCAGAGGACAGTAAATATATAATGCTATACAAGCAGCACATTGACTACTCTAAAATCATTTCTATAGTGATGTCCCTTGAGAAGATTTACTAAAATGTTTGCTGAAATGTGAGGGGTGTACTCACTTTTGTGAGATACTGTATATGTATATATATCTATTTGTAACCTCTGAGGTTCAGAGAGCGATGAGGACAGGCTGGAAAAACATGCACAGTAGGTGAGGTAGATGGGTATTGGATGCCAGGTAATAAAATGGCTTTTTTCAGTAATTAACCATGCTAACAGGCTAATCTCCCAGCCAGCTCTGTGTGAAAACAGATTAATTATAAGCGTTTGTGACATATCCCAGCATTCGATCCATCCGTCACATCTCATGAAAGCCTAACATATGGGCCTGCTCTCCACACACTGCAGCTCCTCTGAGACGGAGAGAGAGAGCGTGAGTGTGGTCCTGACCTTCTGCACACAACCGATGAGTCCGTCATCAGCTATTGTGTAAATACATAACAGAATGGATAATCACAGAGCGAAAACAAACAGCTAAGCACACACATCTACGTGTCAAGCTCGCTCTCACATGCGCACACACTCATGCATGTGCTGCATTCAGATGTTTTTTACACATATTACAGAGTTTATATGTGGTGGTTAGACTCTTGTATTAAAGGTGAATTGACTTTTCTATGTAATTTAATTTGGTTGTTTGCAAAAGATGCGTAACGGGAGACACAGGTGTTAGCTTGTATATCACAGTGCAGCACTATCTTCTGAGTAATTGCATTCTGGTTAAATAAATAATATTGAGAGGGCCATGTTTTTGATAGCCTCCAGGAAGCCTACCGTCAGGACGAGAGAGTGTGTGTGGAAGAAATACAAAGATAGGAAGGAGAATAGAGTGTGAGGTTAATGCTGAGGGCCGTATTGTTTCTCAACTGTGGAGATGGAGGATACACCGGGGTTATCCTGTACTCTTAGCACATTTTATAGCATGAATTATGCACACCTGCAGCTACAATCACAATAATTTCAGTGGGCTGCATGATTCAACACTCGGAGCATTTTTTGGCCTGCAAAATTATCATTTGGACTGCCAATCAATTCAAAATATACTCATTTGAAGAGATTGCTTTATTCTGGCAGAGCAGTAAAAATAATAATTTTATTATATTCAATGTTATATTCATTTTTATTATATTATATTATGCATGGTTGCATGGTTTTCTGCCAAAGCCGATTGTATCGTATTATCCATCCATTGTCCAAACTGCATGTCCTCTGTAGGGGTTGTGAGCTTATTTTATTATTATATCATATTTTGTTGAATTATTCGTGTGCTTAATAATTCTTCTTTCCTCTTCCTCTTTCCCTGCCCTTCTGTTGCTGCATGTGGACTCTACACTCAGATTCAAAGAGTAAGTTTCAAATTCTTCTTTTTGATTAATTATTTGCCGGAGACTGTGTGCTTTTATACTCTCGTTATACAGTGCAGTCCTTTAAAAAGGGAACATATGAGTAGAGTGCATGAATTGAGATGAAGAGCAAAGGACATACTCACTCCAGCCCTCTCTGATTCCAGCGCAATAGCGATGCCTTTGAAAATGAACAGAAATTACTGGTTTCATGACCTCACAGAAGAACAAAGTGAGCCAGGTTCAGTTCCCCACTAATAAAACACCTCATCTCAGTGTGAAAGGTGCTGAATATCCCATGATATTTTGCAATGCATGAATAAAAAGTGCTGGAATAGATCAAATGAGAGTTGCCTGAGCTCCAGACCTCATATCCTCCGATAATAGAGCTGAAATGAGCCCTTTAAAAGAAGGAAACTCACTTTTTGGGGGATGCTTTACAGGAGACAGGCCGAGTGTGCCAAAACTGCCCGGATCCAGATGTCACTTCCTCCTCCCAAATCAACAGGAGGCGGCGCTCCGACCAATCTCTACGAGGAACTGGGAGATGGCGGCATGTAAGTCAGCTGTCCTAAATAATACCTTCAACCTTAGGAAGAGACAGCAGAGAGATGATTTACGAGATGTGTGTGTGCCTGTGAATATTTACAGAAAAGGAGAAACACGTTTTGGGTGTGAGTGTGTCTGTGAAACTAGAGAATAGTTCAGCAAAAAAAATACATTTCTGACGTATATTTCTGTCATCATTCCAAACTTGTATGACGTTCGTCGTTGGTACACCACAGAAATATTTTGGACCAAACAGGATCATCAAAGTAGTCCATAGTAGCATAATTTAACACAGTCTCATCCCAAGAAGTCATATATTGACGTCTTGGGACGTCTTTTGACCATACGTCAATATCCGCCTTTTTAGGGTACCCTTAAACGTCGGTAAATGACGATCCTGGGACGTCATACAACTGACGCTTTACCTTTAACGTCAGTAGGTGACGGGGTAGGTTTAGGTCTGGGGTAGAGTTAGGATCCGATAACGTCATCTAACCGACGTTTAAGGGTACCCTAAAAAGGCGGATATTGACGTATGGTCAAAAGACGTCCGAAGACGTCAGTATATGACTTCTTGGGATGAGACTGCGCTGCATAATTAGTCAAATTCGAAGGGTTTGTTCACCTAGAAATGAAAACTCTGTCATTAATTACTCAAAATGTCATTCCAAACCTGTAAGACTTTCATTCATCTTCGTAAATGAGTAAAGACATCATTAAAGCAATCCATGTGACTCCAGTGGTTAAAGCTTAATTTTATGAAGCTTAGTTTTTATAGATTTTATTTTATTTTGCTTTGTTTGTTCAAAAAAACATACATTTACCACTTTATTTACAAAATATTACTCCCCAACGCCCAGATGTTGCATGAACTGAATATTTATTAAATAAAGTGGTTTAGTGATTTTTTGCACAAAGCAAGCGCTTGCGGTGCTTAAAATAAAATTGAAGTTAAACCACTGGCTGCACTTTTGGCTTTAATATTAGGACCATCCGAGATGTGCTCACTGGACATTTAGTGCAGCTGCAGGAGTCCAGTGCCAAGCTAAAGGCCGTTGTGAGTGGAATGAAATGTTAATAGATTAAAAGATTATAGCCACAGCACAGCATCTGCGTCCCTCAGGTAAAGGCTTTTAAAGTGCTTTTGATTTAATGCAATCAAAACAAATGCAGCTGCTAACACAAATAGACAGCGAAAAAGACGAGGTTTTGTATTGAATTCATTATAATAGATGCTGAACTGCAGTTTAATAGCATCAACAGAAAGGAACAGGACATAAGGGCAGGATTTGTTTGCTTGTTTATCTGGGCAAACCGTTTGTTCTTTTGTTGGATATGAATAATAACATGCCTGTCAGCAACCTTACAAAATCATTTTCTGTCTCTGTGACCCTCACACACATATATACAGGCCTATTTATTAAACGAAATACATAATATTTTCAAAATTATATTTTGTTATAAGAAAATGAAGGCTAATTTAGAAAATAAAATGGGTCTTGATGGACATTTTTTTGAAAAAAAATACTGTGAACCAGTGTTATTTTTAGTATCATTTGAGTTTTTTTTAAATGAGATTGAAATATTTTTAATTCATTTTTTATTAATATTTTTTCCAGATTTTTGTATTTTATAATTTCATTTTAATTTCAGTTAAAGTTGCAGTATTGTATTATTTGTTTGTTATTTTTATAAGTTATTGTCCATATAGTTGTCTATTTTTCTATTTTTAGTTTGAGTGCATTAAGATAATTAACTAAATGAAAATTATAAATGTTGCTTTTGTAACTAGCTGAAATTAAATAAGTTTAAGTTTTTATATTTTATTTCAGGTAACTGTAATTTTGATTCAAGTAATGAAACATGTTTTTATGGTTTAGTTTGAGTTTTTATTAACTTTATAATAACCTTGATGTGAACAATGCAAAAACCAACAATAGTTAGACACAAGTAATTGTAGTGCAAGTACATCTTAATGGTCCTTAAATACTTGTCATTTTCTTGATTTAATGTTGTTTTTCTATTGATTTTGGGGTGAAATGTGAAATGTGAACATTTAACCTCTTTAGTTTGTTTTGCACGTATCTTAATGCTCATTTCTTTGCATGTGTAATGAATGATTGAACGGATGAGTGGTTGCGTTTCCTCTCTATTTGCCTTTTGTGTCTCTTGGGCCCCTTTACTGGATGTTAACACGCATTCCATATTTAGAGAATATCTGGATATTATTTAACTGGATTGCATTTATACCACAGTGTGAATACTTACATATTACTTGCATAATTATACTGTGTGTGTGAATACAAAAACCACATTTACATTGGTGTAAAGATAATGATTTTGTGTGCATTTACATCTGGCTTTTAATGTAGTCAAGTTTCTGAATCAGTCACTGAAAATGCATTTTAATGCCAAATGTGAACAGGGCCTGCCTGTGTTAAATTGTTATCATACCCCTCTGTCTACATGTATTTTTCCTCTCATGTTTCATTCATTCTCATCTTCTCTCTGTATTTTCCAGGCTTGGACTACAGTGAGTAACATGAAATATGCTGCATTTCCCTGCAGTGTTCTTTCTTACAAATCTGCTATCTGTTTTTAAAATCCCTCTTTACTCACATTTGTGGTTTCTAGTCCCTGTGTAGCTGCCCCTGCAGTTTTCTTTACCATTTAATCTGTTACGCCTCAATTTATTTCGAATTGCATATTGAAAATAACATTTTGATAATATTTACATTTAACAAAGAAAGAAAATGCACAGCTCCATGTGTGTAGCTGCGGAACAGATTAAAGCTTGAGTAGTTTAGCTCGATAAAGCCTTCGCCTCCGGCTGTAGTGGTTCCTCGCAGTTTTCTCCACAAAGCAAAGAGATACACTTCTCGTCCTTCACTTTGAGACTCCACGTTGTAACAGATCATCTTGATTGAAGTTTGAACAAAGATTATCTGAACGGATTTATGAGTGCTGGTATAGGATCTTTGTGCTTCATAGCTGGCAGTGCACAATTTTGATTTTGGGCACACTGATCCTGCTTGAATGCATCATATTAATTCTGCTGAAGACGTATAAAGAAACAACATGGTAGTACAAGAGGGCTAAAGGCACATCTTACAGGCCCCAGTATACTCATGTCCCCGTTCTTTTCCATTCTTCACATAGGGATATAATAAAGTCTGAAAAACGTGACCATACTGTTATCAAACATCATGACACCACTCACACTGCTGAGAGCAGCATTAGGTGAATATGTACATATGTGCTGCACACTTTCCTTTCAACAACAAAATAAACACACAACAAAAATGACAGTGGTAAGAAAACAGTAGTTAAGAAAGCATCTGATCATAGAAATGTGGCTCTGGAATTATTATAGTATTAAACATGAAAAAATAGTGTCAGTGTCTCAATTAGAATTACAACTTCACTTCTAGCACTTCTACTATAAAGTGGTTCACCAATGCATTCCTGTTTTTATTTCGGAATGAACAAAATAATTGTTCAGAAGCTCACACACAGTCCATTCTTAGATGTATAAGTATATCGGGAACTTAAGGAAAATGTGAGAAATATTATTTTCACTGGGCACGTTCTGAAGAAGAACCGATTCTCGATTCCCATCCCTTACACTTTAGACATTCTACTAACTAAGTAACGTTGCAATACATGTTAAACTAACTATCATTAGAGTATTAGTAGACTGTTAAGTTGATTCTGAGATTAGTAACAGTTAGTAGACAGATAGTAATAGTAATTGATAGAGTAAGTTTGACATGTAGTTGCATAGTTAGTATAATGTCTAGTGACATCAAAATGACCACACATTTAAAAAGCATAATATTAGAGTCATTAGCACAGATCTTATCATTCGTCATGATCAGCTAACAGTTCCAGTGAGACCGTGGATTGATTAGAAGTAAATGTCTTTAGCCCATTGTACATTGTAGCAAAAAGTATATAGTTAATGTGTTTAAAATCTTTTCCTTCAAAATGTGTTAAATGGGTTTAATCATCATTGCACTTACCAGAGTAAGAGATTCTGGCTTTTACGAACCAAACACTAAAAAGCATCATTGATGTCTTTCCTTGTCCAGTTTTAATAAGAATAGTCTCAAAAGCCATAAAACGAGAGTATTTGATTCAGCTTATTCAAAGCTCAATGTAATAATCGTGAGCAAATTTGTTTGGCCATGCTCTTTCAAAGTCCATTAAAGTGAAGGATTTTTATATAGTGGGTCATTAGAGACCTATCCTCCCCTCAATTCCTTCCCGTCTCGTTCCACACATTTCAATCTTGTCTCCTCTCCTATCGTTTTCTCTCGTGGCCCGCAGAAGGCGTCAAAAGTCTGTAATCGAGGAGGTGGATCGACAGAGTCTCATAAGAACCTTTGCCTCTCGTGCAATCGCAGTCTACAAGCAGTGTGCCGGGAACGGAAGGTTGTGCAACAAGCTGGCCAAGTCTGAGAACACCTTCCTCTCAGATGACCGGCCTCTCAACACACAAAACCCGCTTTTCCAGGACGGAGCATCCAGCAGTCCAGAGCCCAACTCTGAGGTGTACAGGGTTGCTCGATTTTTGGAGAGTGACGCTCCGTCTCCAACAAGCCCTTGCAGCCAAATGACTTCATGGTCATTGCCGTCCCGTTTTCGAGGGCGAGGGCTTTATGATGCTCTGCGCTGGAAGGGTCTCTGGGACCCCTCTGAATGGGAGGAGCAAGAGCTAAAGGCGGGGCTTAAGGACAGCAGGAAGAACTTGATGCCGATCTAGATCAGAATGGTTGTAGCACAGAAACAAAGCTGTCTGTCAGAGAACAGGCTAGGCAGTTTGAGCAGCAAGCGTTGGCCGAGCGGACGCCCAGACAGAGCCGGGACTCTTATGCATCTCTGGATCCGGACGACCCGCTGCTGACCGCCATCATGCTGACGTCCAGTCCGATTTCTGTCGGCAAAGACATCCCACCCTGCATTATCATCACCGGGGATGAAGGCGAGACTCCTCCCCCACCCGCGGCTCTGCGGCCCACTCCACCCGTTCTGAGGAAGTTCAGCTCCAGCATCTCCAATTACGTGACGGTGGAGCCTTGTGAAATCACATTGGAATTCATATCGGACTCTCCGGACGGCTCACCACCCCTTCTGCCTGTCCCACCCCGTTCTTTTCTTTCTCCTCCACCGGTGCAAGAGGATTTAACCCCACCACCAACTCCCATTCAGTCTCCTGAACTGCCAGTTCAGTCTCCGACTCCTACACCCAAACTAAGAGGGATCCTCAAGAACACGACCCGCTCCACCGGCAGCCTGAAAGATGACCGCATTTGTGAAGGAGGAAGTAAAGACTCCGCGACTGGCGTGCTAAAAGAACCCGAATCTAAACAGGACCAAATATACGTCAGCCAATTTCGAATCTGACTCTTCTACTCAGCTCTCAAACAAACCAATCCCAGAGGAATGAGAGACTTTGCCCACTTCAGCCCTTCATTTCTGAATGAACTATGGAACTCTTGTCATATCTTCTTTCCTAAACTGTTTCATCATTTACTTTTTCATGCATTATTTCGAGGGCACTTTACTTTGAGAGCACTTTATAATCTTCACTTCAAAGAAGGTCATAAGAGTATAGTTGCAATGTGATTGAAAGGTGTTTTTATCCTCAGTGCATAACTTACATTTTTGCTGTTTTTATATGTTAGAATATCAACAGTACTTCATATAGTGGATGTATGTCAATCAAATAGAACACAGGGAGTGAAATAATTTTAATTTAAATTTTTAATTCTTATACATTTTTTGACAATGAAATCCTACATGTAAGCAAATAGGAATATTTTTGTAAGAATAACTATAATATAGCTTTATAAAAACAAATGTTTTACATTTATGTGTTGCTATAATCATATATTATATATATTTATAATATGAGATAATGTGTTTGTTCATGCAGAACATTCTTCTACCTCTAAGCGGTTTCTATTCCTTATTATTTGTAATTTAGTGGTTTAAACTGTTCTGCTGCTTTCAAATTGCATACGCAGTTGTTTTGTTTTGATAAAATGTAAAGCTATGTGCAATTAAACATACACTTCCCCTTCCAAAATTTGGGCTTTTAAATAAATTAATACTTTTGTTTTGCAAGGACTCATTGAATTGATCAAAAGTGACAGTAAAGACATTTATAATGTTACCAAAAATTTTATATTTCATATAAATGCTATTCTTTTGATCTTTCTATTAAAAAATTGTGAAATATGTTTCACGTTTCCACACAATAAAAATATGAATGGCTGAATGGCTGCTGAAAAATCAGGTTTGCCATTACAGGAATACATTACATTTTAAAATGTTAAAATAAAAAAACCTTCTTTTAATTATAATAATATTTCACAATATTACTGTATTTCTGGTGAGCATAAGATACTTCTTTCCATCAAAAAATCATACTGGTCACAAACTTTTGAGCAGTGATGTTTCTGTTTACATTTATATTAAACATTTCAATTGTGTGTTTTTTTTTTTTTTTTTTGCATTAAAAGTACAGCATGCATTTATTTGCATGTTTTTATAGCCATCAGTTTGTACATTTTTAAGAAGAGCAAGTGAAATAATGTATTTCTGATATATTTAACTTTTTTATCAGCTTAATCAAACGAATATTTGAACTGACCATCACTGTTATGAATATGTAATGTTTAACCGGTGACGTGCTTCCTCGTCGGCGGATGTTAGTGAGAGAAGCTGTTATCATGATCATGTGACCTTGAGAGGAGTGACAGAGATTGTAATCAAATTTGATGAGGATGGACCTTATTATTACAGATCACATTTTGTTTAATCAATTTAGTTTGATCAGAAAAAAAAAATAAGAATGAATTAAATTATATGTTCGATTAGTCTGCACTGTCTAAGTGACGTCAATGGGAAAGGAAGGACACTTCAGAGGAAGAGCAAGTTATTACCTTTTGATTAAAGATTAGGAAAATCTATTTTTATTTGAAATAACGAGCACTGATGAATCATTTACAATAAAACCAGGAATATGCATTAAGGAAGGCTAGAAACAAATCATTCTTTCTATGTTTTTCCCATTTATTCAGTGTTGGGGAAAGTTACTTTTAAAAGCAATACGTTATACTGCGTTACTCCCTAAAAAAATTAATATTGCATTACTTGGTTACTTTTTATGGTAACTTTGGTAATTTTTACCAAACTTTTACCAAGTTTACCAATAATTGGTAAACTTATGGTATTTTTTTTATAACCATTCACACCAAAAGTGAAATAAATAAGCCTCAGGCTGAAGGAAGTGCAAATTCATGCCTGTACATTAGAGAGCGCAGCTCAAGCAAACACAGTGTTATTTCTTAATTGGCTATTAAGAATGCCAGACCTCCTGAAGCTCTCCTGTCTTGCGGAGGTTTTTTGCCCTTTCAGAAACTCAAGCAGTCAAGACTCACATAGAGATTAAACAAAACAGCTAATCGCTGATGTGGCGCATGGCGGGGGGACGTTCACTCTGTCGTTCCTCGCTGAATTCATCCCATCGGGCGCGCAGTCAATGTCTCTCCATTCAGACTAACTGCTCCTACAATATCTCTGCACTGGTCTCCCTCATCCATATCGAAAAATCTGTTTGAAATCTGTCATCACCCCATAAGCAAATGCACACAGATTTACTAATGTCTCTTCTCAGTTCTAAGCCCCTTTGAAATACACAAACATTGTGTTTGCAGTTGCACCAAGTAGTTAAAAATGAATGAAATGATTCTACCCACAAATATTCAATAGACAACAAAGGACAGAAAATAAGATCAACGGTTACATATGTTGCGTTATTTATGTGTTCTGACTGGCAGAAGATTTATGTGCGAGCTGAATGGATGTACAGTATGTGTGTATGTGTCAGGGCCTGTTTGTAGGTCCAGAGGAACGGCTCTATATTTCACATGACCCGCTCAGCGCGATGAAAGCACAGACTGTGAGGTCTAGAGAAATGCAATTAATCAATCGATGAGTCTGCCGTTGACATCACTAACCCTAATTCTCTCTTTTCTCTCCTGTGTTTTCATGTCTTTCTCACTTCCTCTTTTACCTGCTCCACCACAACATAAAATGAATCTCTCTTGCTCTATTAACTCTTTCCGTGCCAGCGTTTTAAAAGAAAAGTTGCCAGCCTCTGCCAGATATTCAGTTGACATGCAATATCAAAAGAAACAACTGCTTTAAAAAAATAATTTAAAAAATAAAAACCTTGAATGTGGGTACGTTTTATAAAAAAGCAACATTTTGAGCAAAAAGCTGAGAAAATAATTTTTTGTCAAAGATGATTATAGCATAGATGTAGTAGATTAAATCTATCAACACCCCCAAAGCTTGCAATACTACAGCCCGTCCTGGGTCGACATTTCATTCAGTAACGTTAGGCAGTTTTGATTTATATGCTGTTTAATGTTGATGATCACATTATTTTACATATGCATATGATTACAAACATAGACATAATAAATACAGACGCCCTATTGGCCGCTTTGGAACGTTGCTGCTATACAGTACGTCAACGCGTCCGCCATTTTGCTGAGGGCAAGGCTGCGCTGTAAACAAATGCAAGTAAATGGGTGAGCTGCGGTTTTCCTGGATAGAAACAATAATAACGTTTACATTTATCAACTGATTTCAGTGGTTTGTACGTGGTGTACGTTAATATTACTAATTATATAATGACCAAATACAACCAGAAAAAAATGTTCAGTCTTGTTTGTGAAAGGTAATTCCCCGAGACCTGTTTTCAATTGTGTGGCGATTTGTACAGCCCCAAGCAGAAGGTGAGGTATGGGAAAGTTGCCCTCCGCAATATGGCGGCGCCGTTGACGTATACGCTCCAGCAGCCGATAGGGCGTCTATGTATTTATTATGTCTATGATTACAAATGCTATGGTTTGTTTCTGCTTCTTCTTTACCTGTGTTTTGATCAGGAGATACTGTACTCGTTCAGAAGATGTGTAACAGCGCCCCCTACCGTATAACAGTGAAAACTCAGAGAGCTGGATATTTCTGGGAAGCGTTGTCTCATAAATTATGGAAATTTCCGTCAATGGCAGGGAATGAGTTAAAAAACTAAAAAGTACTTTTTAAAAAATATATCTTTTTATTTATTATTAAAAGGATTGTTATTATTATTAAAAGGAGTGTGTCTCAGATCATAGCACATCTCAATGCTTGCAAAGATGCATTCTGCATTATTTAAAGAATAATGTTCTTTGCATTCTTAGAATTGAGAAACTGCCTTTTCTTCCAGAGGGACATTAAGAAAGACATCACGTTCCTCCCACACACACACACACACACACACACACACACACACACACACACACACACACACACACACACACACACACACACACACACACACACACCCACATCACTCATCTGTCACTCTCATTCATTATGTGGGAGAGAGATGTGTTTGTTTGACAGGGATATTTCATCATTTATTTAGGTAATGTACATCCTCTTACACCACTGTTTATTCATGGGGTGAATTTCATAAAACCTGTTAAGAATATCCAGAGGCTTTTTAATTTTTTTATTTTGTAAGATTCACCCTATGAAGAGTTTTGAGGGTGTTTCTTCAGATGTAGTTCACTTCGAGCAACACATACTGCTCATTTGTCACACTGTTCTAATCACTGTTTCACTCTTTGGCTCTTGAGAGCCCTCAAATGTAATTTTCCTGGACATTTTCTTTGTGTATAGGATCATATATAGGTTGTGAGAGAGTGTGTGTGAATGTGTTGGTTTACTATTTATCAGAAAATGACGGATTTCAAAAATCAGATGAACATGTCTGTGAAGTCTTTGCTGTAGGTAAAATTGCTTGTGTCAGGACTATCTGCGCCATTTCCCTGAGTGCATTTTTATCTTTCGAGTGTTTTACTATTTGAACATAGTGTTTTCATTCTGGTCCAGCGATAAGAGAGTGTTGACATGCTTTCTGTATGATAAAAGTGAGTCAGAATCCACACAAAAAATCACTTAGTCAACAGATGTCACAATTCCAGCTACATGTTATTCTTTCTAACACCTCTGTTTCTTTCTGCAGGCGTGGCATTGGCAGAGAGGTAAGTCATCCTTTTTTTTTTTTTTTTTTTGCTTTTAATATAACTCATATTTAGAGTTAGGAATTTGAGCAAAGCCCTAGTATTAAAAGTTTTCTGCATTAATATAAATAATACCTCATCATGTTAACACCATGGTGACTTGCATAGCACCTCTTATTTTCCCTCAGACCATGTAAAAATCAAGTTCTACTTATAGTTGATTTAATTTATGGGTATTTTCTTTAATAAGTCGAAGGTAAGAGTGCCTTGTTCCCTTGTCACTTCAGACCGCCAATAGTGCCTTGACGGAGACTAGAACCTTTGCCATTAAACTTACATTTACACCTCACTAAGAAGTGCAAATTGAAGAGTGGCGTCTAATCTTAGTTCTGCCTGAAACATGTTACGTCAGTGTCTGAGTAATGCATAGACTGGCTATGCATGCTGTCAAACATGACCTTTTCTAACCTTTCAAGCTCTTTAGCTCTTAAAGTTTGGTCTACTACTTAAGATGGAACATTTTCCCTCATCTGCATCTCTGTCATTATCTTTCTCACCAGGAGCTCGTTTTCCCCCCTCCCACTCTTTCCTGCATCTTTTTGCTGTCATGTTCTCAGTCTGATCATTCATTTTAAATGTATGCAGCAACATCTTCTCTTGCTATTCTCTTTGTCTTTTATTCTGTGCTGCCTCTCATGTATTCTCTCTTAGTGTCAAATCTTTTTTCTCTTTGTGACTGTGCCAGCAGCAGCTGTTGAGACCCTCTCTGCTCCGGCCTGAGGTAGCATCTCTGTTTTTTCTGCTTTCCTTTTCTTAGTTTTCTTGACAAAGGTAACACTTTATTTCAACGGTCCCCTTTAGATATTCTGTTGACTATTATTAACCTTGCAACTACAAGATAACTAACTCTCATTAGAGTTTTAGTAAACTGTCTGCTTAATATCTGCTTATAATTTATGTTGATGCTCCCCCAACCGTCATTCTACTGACTAAAAGTATCTTTACAAGAACATGTCATCTTATTCTTCTAACCCTAACCCTAACAGTACACTTATACTCAACTAATACTCTAATGAGAGTTGACAGTAGGTAAACATTACTTATAGTCAACAAAATGTCTAAAGGGGACCATCGAAATAAAGTGTAACCTTGACGGATCTTCTTAACGTTACTGCATATTTTAGATATCTCTCATTAAAGATCATTAGTTTATGTATGTTTATTTTGAGGTCTGTAGGGAACATCAAGGCTAAAGGAACATCAAGGAACAGCACTGCATTCATCAAGCAAATTCATGTCTTCAACTGCTAAATAATAACATTTAAAGGGACAGTTCCCAAAAATTAAAATGCTGTAATTTTTTCTCCCTCATGGTCATTCCTTTGTGTGATAAACAGGCCAAAGTTTATTTTAGTAGTAGTGTAAGTGTTAGACATTCTTTTTTTTATACAAAATAAGAAATAATTTTTATTTGCTAAAAATCATAATGGTGAGTAAATTATGAAAGTAATTTTATTTTGGGTGAAATATCTCTTTAAGATTCTTTCATATTTTGTATATAAATGTCTAACACTTACACAACTACTAAAATAAAAATAAAGAAATTAATAGGCATATTTTATTGAGCAAGGATATATAAAATTGGTCAGAAATTACACAAAATATTGTAATATTGTTAGAAAATGTATTATATTGCAAATAAATACTGTTCTTCTAAACTTTCTATTTATCCTGAAAAAAACACAAAAATATTAAGCAGAACAACTGCTTTCAGCATTGATAATAGTAATAAAAAAATGAATGTGCTTTCATTAAAATTATTTCTAAAGGCTCATGTGACATTGAGGACTGGAGTAATGATGTTGAAATTGGTATGAGCATAAGAGACTCTTACCTACCTCAAACTTAATGGTGTAACGCTAGTGTAGCTAAATGATCATTTGCATTCCCTGGTTAAATTAAGTTAAACACAATGTGCGCCAGACATGTTATTGACTAGATAGTAAATTGTGCACCAACCCCAGACTAATTTTTGTAGACTGTGTGAAGATGAAGTCTGACATCTGTCTTTATGTTTGTATTTTAGGCTCTCTCCATGGAATCGGGTATCGACCCTGGGCAGGATTACTATTCTCAAGACTACTACAGCTACGATCAAGGGTGAGTTTCATTATTCAAAGCTAGGGTGTATTTGTTACAGACAAGGTTTGTATATTTCAGATGCATTTTCTTCCTCTCTTGAAGATCAAGTATGTAATGTCTGCCCCCTTTTACAGTTGCTCCCTTCTCTTTGTCTGTCTCCGGTGTCCTTCGGTTTTTCATCATCTTCGATCAGTTCAGTATTTCTCTTTTTTCTCTATTACAATTTTCGCAATCATTTTGATGATAAAACACCTGAGCAGGAAAAGATCCATACAGACTCTCCATGTGATTTCAGGCTAAAAGATTAAGATGCTTGTTGTGGGTACAGAAAAATTAACTTAGCATCTTGTGTCTGCAAACAGAAGCAGACAGCAGAAGAGAGAGAAAAAGGGTGTAAACACTTTCAAATTGACACATACTGTACCATTCGGAACAGATGCTGTTGCAAATGTTGAACTGCATGGTTTAAAGCCAGCCCTTCTGAGGAGATGCTGGAAGCTTTAATTAGATTAATGTACCCTTAGCTCCACACCGCCGTCTTTAGCTGAGCTCAGTGGATTCATTAAGACGTGAGGCGCATGTTTTCTACTAAGACTTTCAGACCTGAGTTCAGTGTTCAAAGTGTAATTGCATCCTATATTATGTTCGGTAGAGTAATTTGAATTTTCCAGCATGAGGAGCAGCAGATGGTCTTAAGGAATCTGCAGTGCTCTGAGCGTTAGCTTTGAGCACCACAGAACAGATGATTTACTTTAACATCAAGATCAAGATCTCTAATGATAGAGGACTAGGGCTATTAATTGAGATGTTTAAACGGATAGCACCAGTCCAGGATGTTGAATGGTCAATCCAGCATTCCAGTCATGATAAAATACACATTATAGAGAAAGATATAATGAAAAACACCTGTTCATCTAGCTATTAATCTTAGCACTAGGTAAGTTTACATATCAGGGACTGTATCTCATAGAAAGGGGTTCCCAAACTTTTCCATCGTTGGTTGAATAACTTGAAACAAGCTTGCTCCGGTCCAGTTATGAACTATGATCCGCGCTGCGAGTGTTGTCAAACTCAGTGTAAACAAAGAGTGTTGTTTAGCACAAAAAATGTTCTCATGCTCGTTCTGTTTGTACATTTGAAATGCTTTTTACAGACAAATTTTCTTTATGTGTTGGTTGGTAGCCAAATGCACGGAAATGCAAAGAACGCATTCTTACGACCATGCCTCTGAAAGACAACAGCGCTGAGTTGAACAGAAATGACAGAGATTAATGAACAGATCTGCAACAGCCTTTCGTGACATTTGAATTATCCAATGTAATGCACACGAGTTGTTTTACGAGCATGCTTCACTTTGAAACGCAACGCATATGTTTGTAATTAAATGGCAAGCAATAGTAAAAAGTAAGCAATATCACGATTTCTATTCAATGCTGGTTTATCATTGCAGCCCCAGACTAAACTGTTTTTGTGTGAGTCTATGTGTGTCTTATTCAGCAAAACGTAAATTTAGCTGCAGCCAAGTGATATTGTGCGACCACCTTTTCCCATTTTGCGACCCACAGTTTAAAAACCCCTGTCCTAGAAGAAGGTTGCCATTTAATGTATTTCCCAGTAATGGATTTTCCAGTAACATTTTTTAAAGCAATTTAATAAAATGAGGAATGCAATGAGAATTCCCTCAAAATGTTATCCGTTTGTGCACTCTGGATGTCAAGGTTTTCTTTGTCCATAGTCAAGGCCTATGAGAAAGAAGGATGGCTTTGATTCCACAGACATCAAGGGACAGAGTGGGAAAGATAAGTGTTGCACTTCTGTCAGACTAAACTGCACCTGCTATCAGAAAGGCCCGTCCTGCTGAAGATCCAGGGCCATTTAGCTTCGGAATCTTTAATGGGGGTTTAGCCTTTAATCCCTTGATCACAGAGGCTGTTTGTCCTGTGTGGGTGGAGCCGCACATGGACTGATGTTGATTGCAAGTGTAATGAGGCATCTGATTTGCCTTTTCCTGTCTTGAAAAAACACTTTAAACATATTTTCAAACCTGTTAGAGATCTGGGGCCGTATTCACAAAGAATTTTAAGCCTAAAAGTTGCTCCTAACTGGCGAATTTAGGAGCAACTCCTAAAAATAATGGGCGTGTCACTCCTAACTTTAGGACTCCTCATTTTTTTCACTAAGAGTAATTCACGATAGCCTGGTTCTACCAGACTCTCGTACATTTCATTTGTACAGAGAGTCTGGCACCGCTCCATTGACAAACGTTAACTTCCTTGTAGGTGGGTATTCTATTGAAGTCTAATTGGATCTGCCCAGAGTCTATCTGCCATAACCAATCGCTAACGTTTGGTCGTGACATATGTCTTTTCCCGAACCCCGTGGGAGGATGGCCATAAACACAAAACTAAGCAAAGATTGTTCTTGCTCCGGCTTTAACTTCTTGATATTCGGCAGCGTTTCCACAATAGACCGAATGGCTTCGCTCGCATCTTTCTTATTTTGAACCACAACTCAAAAAAACACAGGTGTCAACATCAACGTCATCGTTCTCAGCCACTCCCTCTGTTCGCTGATTGGTCCTACAAAAAATTGATTTCTGGAAACCAAAGTCTACAGCACAATCCCAGACGTAGTACTGAAGGAAAATGAAATTGAGCAGAAATTGAGCATAGGTGGGTGGAGCCAGGCTAAATTCACGAAGCATTTTAGCCCTAAAAGTAGCACCTAAGTCTGGGACAGCTTAAAATAAGTCGAGAGGACTCCTAACTCACTAAGACCTATTCACAAAGGATTGTAGCGCACACCACCGCCTCTCGCAGTCGTTCGGGGTCCGCGACACAAGCGTGAATGCTGCATTGATCTGCAAACAAATCCTCTCCAATGTCTCACGCTTAGTTTTGCTTGATATCCCAGTGCCGAATTTCCCTTTTATTATGTTTTTTTTTTTTTCAGCACCAACTGGGCCAGCAGCAGTAACTGATCCTGCGTCCAGTTGGACTTTCTTTTCTGTTTTGGCGAGTTCATAATCCACCGTCATTCAACTATTACATTACTTCATAAGGAGCAACAGCTTTTTAGAATTACACTTCACTGGGGCCTGCACAAACATGTCATTATATATGCATTTCAATGGCATTACTATTATTATTTTGTGTAGGACATAGAGATATTTAGATGTCGTAATTCCATTCCATGATTTGTTGCGTTATGTTCCGCATGATGGCCCTGTCATCGAACAACCAATCACCGTGATCATTGCGACGAAGCTCGTGCATGAGAACTGACGTCATCCGTAGCAACAGAGACTCACTCTTAGTTTAGGAGTTTTCATTTTTCCTTACTAAGAGTAGGTCTGAAAGGTGTTGTGAATAACTTTTAAAAGAAAACTCCTAGCTAAAATATTTTAGTGCGATTTAGGTGTACTCCTAGTGGTAAGATAAAATTCTTTGTGAATACGGCCCCTGACCTCCAAAGGACTCAGAAGTTATATTTGAGCTTTGAATTAAAGGTGTTGTAAGGTTTTTTTGTTTTTCATTTACTTATTGCTTAAAATGAATACATGAATTACAATTCAATTAAACGTTAGTCATGACGAACTTTGAATGTTGTCTTGACGAAACAATGTTTGTAAAGATTTTTAAAAAAGCATTGAAGTTCATACGTAATTTTGCTCAACACTTTTAGCCAGCAAGGAAACCTGTTTAGGTTGGTTGAGGTGTCTTTGGAAAGTACCCTCCACTCCAAAGACATCTCAACCAACCACATGAAGGCATGTGGTTAAAGAGAGGGGGTAATTCCATATAGTGGAAATTAGCTAAATTGAAATCACTTACAACACTTTAACATTGTTCTGCACAACACAATTTCACAACACAAAAAGTTCACATGTTGTAACAATTCCATTCCTACATCCAGATATGATCCCTATCCGCCCTACGGCAGCCGCAGGAGGCTGATCACACCCATGTATGATGAGTATGGAGAGGCCATCGTGGAGGATGAAGGTTATTACTATGGTGGACCAGAGGTAATCTTACACATTCATTCACAGACAACTTAGGATATGTTGCAGTTATGTTTTCTTTTGTTTTATTACTCATAATCTTGTCATCACCAATAGAAAATCATTTTCATTTCATGCATTCTTTAAAAACAGGTTTGACAGTTTCATGTAAACTGTAAGCTGTGATTAATGAGATTGCTTTAAAAGAATTGATGTCATAACAGGGTCGGGGAAAGAGGCGAGGTGGGCGAGGGAGAGGTCGTGGGCGTGGAAAGCGTGTGGGATTCCAGGATTTCCCACCGAGGAGGAGATTGAACAGGCAGAGTCTGAGGTTCCTGCTGAGGAGCCATCAGAGTCTGAACCTGAACAATCCAAAGCTGCAAAGAGGCTGAAGTCTGTCATGAAGCTCAGCAAGTTCCTCGCTGCTGGCAAGAAAACTGAACCTACATCCCCATGGAAGAAGGCCAGGATCTTCCCAATGATGTTTGGGAAAGGGAAGAAAGACAAAGATTACGCCAAGCTGACATCTGCACGTCGTATCGATAGTCAAGAGAGCTTGACGGGTGGGCAGAGCACCACTTCCATTGATGGCACGTCCACTGCCAGGAGTCGGCTTGGGAAAGTCCTGAAACGCATTAATCTGGCAAACAAGCTGCAAATTAGAAGGAAATCACAGAGCAGCATCAGTAGAAGCTCTGTGAGTGAGAAAGACGAGTCTGCAACCGAGTCAGAGAGAGAAGAGAAGAAATCTAAAGTGTCCATCAGTGTCAGTGAGCCAGAAGCCAGCGGGAGTGGATCAGAGGCAGAGAGCCGAAAGAAAGGCTCAGACGAGGAGGAATCGTCTGATAGGAGCAGTGTAGTAGGCTCCACTGATGACAAAGACTATCTGAAAGTGGATCTGGACCGAGATGATGCCAATGAGAGCACAGTTGATTCTGAATCAGAGCCAGAAGAACCCGGCGATTCGGATGAGGAAAGTAAATCAAAATCTGGGACTGAAAAGTCAGGAACTGAAAAGGATTCCGAAGCAGAGTCAGCATCTGAGAAAGAATCTGAAACCGAGAAAGGGTCGGGTTCAGATGAGGAATCCGGCTCGGAGGAAGAGTCAGGGTCTGGAAAGACCTCAGGAACAGAAAAAGGATCTGGATCTGGGACTGAAAAATCAGGAACCGAGGAAGAGTCCAGCGCTGAGAAGAGTTCTGCCACAGAAAAGGAGTCTGAGGAAGAATCTGAAGAAGAGTCTAAAGGAACAGAAGAGTCAGGATCGGGAACGGAGCCGTCTTCTGCTCGCTCATCAATGAAATCATCCCGTACTGAGGATTCCTCGGCACGTTCGAGTGCAGGAACTCGGAGCAGCAAAAGTGGAAGTGTTTCTGGTAGTGCAAGTGGTACTCCGAGTGGCAGTGGATCAGGTGGCAGCTCTAAGGGGTCTTCAGCCCGGTCTTCAGTCAGGTCATCACAAGCATCAGTGTCTGGTGAGGAGAGCAGTGGTGAGATAGGGTCAGCGAGTGGCTCTGAAGAAGCATCCGAGACAGAAATGAGCGGATCTGCTCCATCAGATGCCACTGGATCAGATGCCGTATCTGTGTCCGACAGTGAGAGAAGCTCTACGAGCTCCAGATCAGCAGGAGGAAGCCGACGCTCTCGCAAGAGCATCATTACCCGATCATCCCAGGACACCATTGATGAGGAGAGTGAGGAGGATGAAGAGGCTTCTGAAGAAGAAGAGGAGGATGAAACAGCAGATGAGAGCAGAGAGTCTGCCAGTGAGATGAGTGAAGGATCAATGTCAC
Organism: Chrosomus eos; assembly: GCA_036326025.1. Lineage (NCBI taxonomy): Eukaryota > Metazoa > Chordata > Actinopteri > Cypriniformes > Leuciscidae > Chrosomus > Chrosomus eos. The sequence goes on along the minus strand of CM070833.1, from coordinate 29,390,708 downwards.
GGAGGTCAAGTGTGATCTCAGCGGCAGGAAGTGGAGGCACACCGTACGCCACAGAGAACAGCGTGACGGAAAGTTCAGATGAAGCATTTGGCGGCCTCTCACCCATCACAGAGGTGGATGAGGATGCCATAACTTCCAGCAGTGGCTCAGCATCTGAAAGTGGTTCTATGATTCGCTCAAAGCAATCAGGAACTGAAGGAACCACGGAAGTAACAGATGCAGATTCCGAATCAGGAGATTCCACAGCTTTCTAAAAAGGGGCCAAGTAAGACTTAACTGACTTCTGTCATGGAGTGAAGATATTCCAACTTTTCTCACAGTCTTTTCTCTTACTCTGGTGTGTTTTGGAACCATTCCAACTGCATGGAAGTGCTAACAATGGCATGCCGTTCACGTTTTTTTGCTGTGCTTCTGAAATTCCTTCTCTTGAGTGAACTTACATTACCATCACTGCTAAACTGTGTTTTCAGAACATTTATTTTAATCCTCTCATGTTTCCTTTCCCAAAAACCTTATCCCTTTGAGTGCTTTGATTATGATATTGATACCATTTGTCGGGTAGTCAGTTTGCTTCTCTATTCAAGGTGAACACAAGATTCAGTTTGGTTACGATTGAATTTTTCACCATTAGATTCTACCATTCCCACCTGGAGGTTTCTCTTTTGATAGTTGATTTATGTTAGTAATTCTTCTCTCTAATCTACAGGCTGGCAAAAAAAAGAGGGTCAAGCTAGTGTTGGACAGAGAGCACGACACAACTTCAACAGGAGAGGACAGTGGACCGGATGTCACACGCAATCGCATACCCAACGTCAGCAGCCACAGTAACATCAACGGATCAGTATACCTTTCCCAAAACGGTACCATCATCCGAACACGGAGGCCCCCTTACCCCAACAACTTAAAACTTGGCTCACCAACACGATTAGGCAAGCAATTTAAAAAACTAGATAAGCTAGGTGTCACACACGAAGAACATTTACCTTTAAATGGAACAGAAGACAACGGTTCTATTATCGGCACCACCACTGACCATTTCTATGTTACTGATCACAACCTCAACTCCAAAGAGTGTAGTATAATGGGCCTTAACAGCACAGGGCCCAAATCCAACATCGATAAAGCCCGTTTGGAGCAGGATAGGGGGAACTGTGAGCAGGAGTCCTCAGTAGACAACAGGGAAATTAAAGAGTCGGTAGAATCTCCATGTGAGCAAACACTGTCTGATGAAGAGGAACTCTGGATGGGTCCCTGGAACAACTTACACATACCAATGACAAAACTCTGATTTGTAGTTTTGCTAATGCTGGTGGTACTGTTTCTATTTTTATTTTCCTTTCTAGTCTTTTCTATGTTTTATTTGGGTTCTTTGAAATATTTTGTTGTACACACACCAGACACCGACTAAGAAATGTGATTCTCTTATAAGGAATTGTTTTTTCATGCAGTTGACTATATTTCACTTCTTATTGTAGTTTCAGATAAATTGATTTGGAAGACAGGGCTATTCTGTACAAATACCTTTGCCTCAAACTGTTTTAAACTGTTTCCAAAATTTATAACTGTATAATTGAAATTATTAGATATTATCAGATCTGATTTTACAAAGACGATACAAAGAAAATGTAGCCGATTTAAACAATTTAGAAGGCGTGTCAATTACAGCTTTGATTGAAGACTATTTTTTATTAATGAGTCACGCAACGGTTGCTTGAAAATTCCCTACAAATCAGTATAACCAGTGATGGCTGCTGTACATTCAATTACTCCTCATGTTTTTTAATGGATGTATTTTTTACATTGAGAATATATATGGTTGTAATGGCCCTAATATTTTGAAACAAATATTTACATAGATCTATAAATGTATACTTAAGTATAATACAGTATATGTATTTTGATAACTTTAACTGATTTTTTTTTTCATTCTTCTTTTCATCAAAAAATCAGACTAATTAATTTATCTTGTTTTTTTCTTCACTTTTGAGTTTTGTTTTTTTATACTGGTCAGATTGTTTGAAGCTTTGATTTATTATTATCATGAATAAAATTGTGAACATAATCCAAACATGTTTGTCAATAAATTAGCTATTCACAGACATTTTTCAAGTAAATGTTCATACAATGGAATGTCACTACAGTAAATGTCTCCATAAAGTGAGTTTTATACTGTATAACAGAGGCTTTTTCATATGAGAAATAAGTACACAGAGGCTTTCTGAAATACTGACCGCTCTGTCAGATATGAATATTTGTCAATCCACATTATTACAGCTGCCTGGGGGAAAAGAGAAAAGTGTCTCTGAAAATTGAGAGTTCTAGAATATTCCTTGATGCTTATGACTTGATGTGAAGGTATCTTTACTACACTAATAATAACAGTTAACTGGACTCATAACTATACACTGGTTATTTCTTGTCTTCTAATTTGCCTAGACCAAAATGTTCCAAGAGTGCTTTTATTTAGTTTAAACCTTTCTTTTCAATCTTAAAATGCTGCTACTTTCTAATTGCAGAGTACCTGAAACATCTGTTTGTGATTACTAAGGTTAAACGTCTAAATTTGACCTCTTGTTTACCTGCAAGTTATAAAAAAAAAAAAAAACTTTTAAGTGATTACAGCCTGATTGTTTGGTTACATCTTTTCTAGTTTACTTGCCATGTGTCTGCATTTTCCACAATTGTTTATACTTGAGTCTTGATTATTTGCATGAAGCTGTGTTTATGCACTGTATGTGTTTGTCTAACATCATGCACATACTGATGTAAAGTGATTGACTGTTATCTGCAGAGTTGTACATTCACCAGCAGAGGGAGACACACTATTTACCCAACCACTCTTCTCAGAGCTCTGATGGTCATCACTTACTTTGCTTATTGACGCAAATCGCACAAGGAAAGGGCAGATGTTTAAAAAATTATTTTTCCTTTTTGAATTGAAGTCATACCCTGATTACCTTGAGGAACATTTTTCGGAATAGATTCTTAAAGGTGAACTTAGATTTATTTATTTATTTAGCATGTTAAAATTCTTAATTCTATCCCAAGTTATTGTGCCGAGTCAACTTTGTATGTCGACATCCTGAAGAACGTGAAAAAAATGTGATTCTGTGGTGCTTTTAAAACTTTGGCTGTGTTCAGAATAGAATTCTGCCTTACTTCTTATTGAATACGATGCAGTATACTGTATGTAACTGTATACTGATTGCTTTTTTCACACAAAAAAAATTAAAAATGTGAAAATAGGCTAGCTGTTGTTGTCACACAAATTTAAAATATGGCTATTTTGCATTTTCCATTCAATTTTGGGTAAAAAATTGCTTTACAAAAACCACCTTTAGGCAGTCTGATCAAATACCAAGTCAAATCTCATTGGTTCATCACACTGGAAAAGGAAGGTCATGACCGCAACCTTTATCCAATTTTTATGTGGTGTATATTAAGATAAGTGTTATTGTATTCAAATTCATGCATCCTGTTCTGCTTTAAAGAAGTATTTTAAATGTGTCTTCAGTGTTGCTGAATAATTAATGTCAAGCATAGAAGAGTACGAAGGCCCACCTGTCCCCTTATTCTTTTGCACATGTGCTGCAGTGAGCTGTGTTTGACTCAAATGAGCTCTGACTGTGAGCCGCCTCCTCTCCTCTGGCTCTGGCTCTGGCTGCTGTTGATGCTTTAGCGTGTGTGTGGGCAGATGCAGGGTGTATGCATGAGGAGGGAGAGTGTGTGCACATGCGTGACCGGATTGTGTTTGTCACGCAGTAAGGTTCAACATCACATAGAAATAGAGGCTGAAGATCACCTCCTAGTGTCAGCACAGATTTATATGTTTGGAATAGCATACTAAAATACTACCTCGAGTGTATACTGTCTGTGCATACAGTAATATGCAAGATTTCTGTAATACCTAGATGATATAGACCTACTACATTTTACAAAATGTGCAATAGCCTATACTAACATCCTACTCTTTACTAGCTACTATTGCAATACTTAACACAGTCTCATCCCAAGAAGTCATATATTGACGTCTTGGGACGTCTTTTCACCATACGTCAATATCCGCCTTTTTAGGGTACCCTTAAACGTCGGTAAATGACGATCCTGGGGCGTCATACAACTGACGCTTTACCTTTAACGTCAGTAGGTGACGGGGTAGGTTTAGGGGTAGGTTTAGGTCTGGGGTAGAGTTAGGATCCGATAACGTCATCTAACCGACGTTTAAGGGTACCCTAAAAAGGCGGATATTGACGTATGGTCAAAAGATGTCCCAAGACGTCAGTATATGACTTCTTGGGATGAGACTGCGCTGCAATACTAGGTATTTTGAGCACAATATATTTACATTTTTGTGTATGAATTCTCCGTATGATGAAGTAGCCTATTACAATTGATAATACAGTATGAAACTTCATGGACTGTATCCCACAATCTGGTGCACTCAACTTGACTTTGCATTTCCAGTGTGATGAATTAGGCTAAATGTTAGTAATTTCTAATCAAGATTTTATGTAGCTGACATACAGCATTTTTTAACCCAAAATTGAATGCAATAATGAAAAAAAACTTCAACTTTCAACTTTTGCGGTATGGCGAATGAGTCAGAATTGTTTTGTCTCTGCACAGACAATAGTGTATGCGCAATTGGTTTGTGCACTCAAAGACAACAGGTCCAAGGTAGTGTGCATGATCATTTCAGTTTCAGTCTGCAAGACTATCCCCAGGTTTTACAGACAAGGCTTAAAGGAGTAGTTCACTTTTAAAAAACTTTTGCTGATAATTTACTCACCCCCATGTCATCCAAGATGTCCACGTCTTTCTTTCTTCAATCGAAAAGAAATTAAGGTTTTTGATGAAACATTCCAGGATTTTCTCCATATAATGGACTTCATTGGGAACCAAACGGCTCAAGGTCCAAAAGACAGTTTCAGTGCAGCTTCAAAGGGCTTTAAACGACACCAGACGATGAATAAGGGTCTTATCTAGGACCCTTCGAGTCATGACTCGAAAAAAGATTTGTTAATTTTGATGAACGAGTTCGAACAGGAGAGTCACGAACGCTCATCACAGAACAGAGCAAGGCGAGCATTTGTGCTTAAAAAACCTAAACTTTGTTATTTATTTTTTAAATGAGCGATGGTTTCGCTAGATAAGACCCTTATTCATCGTCTGGAGTCGTTTAAAGCCATTTGAAGCTGCACTGAAACTGTCTTTTGGACCTTGAACCGTTTGGCTCCCAATGAAGTCCATTATATGGAGAAAATCCTGGAATGTTTTCATCAAAAACCTTAATTTCTTTTCGACTGAAGAAAGAAAGACATGGGGTGAGTAAATTATCAGCAAAAGTTTTTTTAAAAGTGAACTACTCCTTTAAGTCTAGTCCCAGACTAAAATGCATGTTTGAGCTGTATTAACTGAAAGCAACTTGCACTGGCATACAGTATCTTAAAATATGTACCATTGTTTTGTCGCAAGATGTTTTTTTTTTCCTCTTTTTTAAGGCATGTTTATTAAAAGCTACTTAAATGTTCTTTGAACCAAGGCCTAATCCTGGCTTAATCTAAGCCCTGTCTTTGAAACCGGGCCCAAGTGTGGCATATTGCCAAAGCTTTTCTTGACTAATTATTTTTCTACTTTGGAACTTCTGATAAAAATGCAAAATTACAAATTCAAACTTAGTCAGTGTGGTATTGTTCTACACACTAATATTACTAATGATCATGTTATGACAAAGTTTGAATCACAGCATAATCTGTTTTTAGTTTTACATACATATATATATATATATCATATTAGTGATATATTAGTGTGTAAAGAGTTTTAGAGTGTGCAGAAAACAGAGTGTGTAGTGATTCAAACAGCAAATCTAGTAGGCCTATGTCACGGGTGGATTACAAAAAGTGGAGAGGAGGACTCAAGTGCAACAGAAGGGGAATATTTATTACTAAATGAAAATAAACACAAAAACAAAAACCCACGAGGGGGGAAAACATACTTCATAAAACATAAAACTTAACTGAGCTGAAACACAATACACTGACCATAAACACATCGAGAACCACAAGGAACATGGGAGACATAATACAAAGATCCGACCAAGACAGCAAACAAGAGGAGACTTAAATAGGGAACAAATCAAGAGGGGACAGGTGGAACAACTAAACACTAATCAGGTAACAAGGGGAAGGGATCAAACAATCACAACAGCACATGGCACAACATAACAAAACACCCATGTGCTAACAAGACAGGACAGACATGTGACATAACCCCCTCCCTACGGAGCGGCTACCAGACGCTCCATCAGGCTAGGGCGGGGCAGGAAGGAACAAACCAGGGCGGGACGGGAGGGACAGACCAGGGCGGGACGGGAGGGACAGACCAGGGTGGGACGGGAGGGACAGAGACATCAGGCGACCTAGGCGAAACAGAAAGTCCATAGGGAGGTGAGGGAGAAACACAGAGTTCATTGGACGGTGAGGGAAAAACACAGAGTCCATCGGGCGGCCAGGGCGGTGAAGACCCCTCGGGCGGCCAGGGCGGTGAAGACCCCTCGGGCGGCCAGGGCGGTGAAGCCCTCTCAGGTCCAGACATCGGCTCGGGAACAGACACCGGCTCGGGAACAGACACTAAAACAGAAACAGTCACAAGGACAGACAAAAACACAGACACAAACACAGGGTCCGGAACAGGCGTGGGCTCCGCCTCTGGAACAGGCGTGGGCTCCGCCTCTGGAACAGGCGTGGGCTCCGCCTCTGGAACAGGCGTGGGCTCCGCCTCTGGAACAGGCGTGGGCTCCGCCTCTGGAACAGGCGTGGGCTCCGCCTCTGGAACAGGCGTGGGCTCCGCCTCTGGAACAGGCGTGGGCTCCGCCTCTGGAACAGGCGTGGGCTCCGCCTCTGGAACAGGCGTGGGCTCCGCCTCTGGAACAGGCGTGGGCTCCGCCTCTGGAACAGGCGTGGGCTCCGCCTCTGGAACAGGCGTGGGCTCCGCCTCTGGAACAGGCGTGGGCTCCGCCTCTGGAACAGGCGTGGGCTCCGCCTCTGGAACAGGCGTGGGCTCCGCCTCTGGAACAGGCGTGGGCTCCGCCTCTGGAACAGGCGTGGGCTCCGCCTCTGGAACAGGCGTGGGCTCCGCCTCTGGAACAGGCGTGGGCTCCGCCTCTGGAACAGGCGTGGGCTCCGCCCCTGGAACAGGCGTGGGCTCCGCCCCTGGAACAGGCGTGGGCTCCGCCTCTGGAACAGGCGTGGGCTCCGCCTCTGGAACAGGCGTGGGCTCCGCCTCTGGAACAGGCGTGGGCTCCGCCTCTGGAACAGGCGTGGGCGGCTCCGCCTCTGGAACAGGCGTGGGCTCCGCCTCTGGAACAGGCGTGGGCTCCGCCTCTGGAACAGGCGTGGGCTCCGCCCCTGGAACAGGCGTGGGCTCCGCCCCTGGAACAGGCGTGGGCTCCGCCCCTGGAACAGGCGTGGGCTCCGCCCCTGGAACAGGCGTGGGCTCCGCCCCTGGAACAGGCGTGGGCTCCGCCCCTGGAACAGGCGTGGGCTCCGCCCCTGGAACAGGCGTGTCCAAAATCCGGGCCAGACGCTCCAGATAGTCCCAGCTCAGGAAGGCAGACGGGACGTGGACAGTCTCTCGCTCGGCAGACGGGCCGTGGACAGTCTCTCGCTGGGCAGACGGGCATTTCCTCCTCCTTCTCCGTCTGTGACGGTGACAAGTAGGTCCCGAGCTGTCCCTGTAACCCGATGAAAATTGGGTTGCCCCAAAGGTGGCGACGAAATAGTCCGGGCAATCCAAATAATCGTCGTCAAAATAATTCTCATCCCAGTTGGACTCCTCGTCCTCCATTTTGCTGAGTCCTCAGTGGTCGGATCTTTCTGTCACGGGTGGATTACAAAAAGTGGAGAGGAGGACTCAAGTGCAACAGAAGGGGGAATATTTATTACTAAATGAAAATAAACACAAAAACAAAAACCCACGAGGGGGGAAAACATACTTCATAAAACATAAAACTTAACTGAGCTGAAACACAATACACTGACCATAAACACATCGAGAACCACAAGGAACATGGGAGACATAATACAAAGATCCGACCAAGACAGCAAACAAGAGGAGACTTAAATAGGGAACAAATCAAGAGGGGACAGGTGGAACAACTAAACACTAATCAGGTAACAAGGGGAAGGGATCAAACAATCACAACAGCACATGGCACAACATAACAAAACACCCATGTGCTAACAAGACAGGACAGACATGTGACAGCCTATGCTACATTTGTTTATTTGGAATTTAATAAACAGCCTAGTTCATTATTTCTAGAATATTCAAGAAAAGGCTGCTGTTTAACTTAAAGGTACACTATTTAACGTTTATGTTTCAAATTTAAATAATGAGTCAATACATCATCAATCCTTCTTCCAAAACGGAAGTTTTGTCTTAGCCTATTTTCGCGGGAAATTGAGTATAGGTCACTCGCACTTGCGTCTTGTCATATCTGTAAAGAGACCCAGCTACTATTGTTGGGTTGGGGGTGGAAGTAGTGTAACTAGTTAGTTGTCAACGAGCGAGAAAGGTTGACATGGAGCAGCTTAATCTCGAACCTCCGGGAAATCAAGCGTTTAAAAAAGCGCAGAACAGAGGAGAGTCTCTTGGCAAAATAGAACCAGACAGAGTAATACAACGAGAAGCAACATCTTGTCTTTTTGGAGATGGCGAGAACTGAAATGTTGGCCTAAAAGCGACATGGAGATTGTGTTTGTATTGCTCAAGGGGTGAGTAAGGTATTTTACCGAATAGATAAGCTCTCTAACAGTTTATTGTAAAACATTTTCTATGTTGAGTCTTTCATTGTGGTTGTTGTAGTGTTGTGACGTCTCTATTAATGAGTAGCTACAACGTCTGCTAGTCAGCTAGTGCTAATTTCCATCTAAACTTGTTAGTATTAGCCTAACGTTAAATGTTTTATGAGCAGAACCAGTCAGAGCCAAGCACAACCAGAATGATCTTCGGCAAAATGCATTCAGTCTTTTAACCACTATAGTAAACATACATTTACATTATGCTGCATTCAAAAAATGTAAGTAGTCCATTCCCATCATTGTCTCTCCCCCAGTATAACTTGATGTCTAGATCAAAACATTCCAATAAAACATATTTTCTGTGTGACTAACACATATAGAGCCGCTCGCAGGCTCATGTGATAATAGGGCTTCCAGTAAGCGTGTGTGTTTTCAGCCAGCGCTATGTGTGAGGTTTGCGATCAGGTGCTGTAGTTCAAGTCTGAAGAGGCTGTTATCTCTCCTCTCAGATGAGCCTCTATTGCATGTTTCAGAGCTGCTATTACAGCTCTGGCTTATGATTCTAATTACCCAGATTATATAATTAGCTAGTCAATGTCTGCATCCTGCAGGGCGAAGTGCGCACGCAGGTGTTTATGAAAGAGCTTGAGGTTGCGTGTGCTTCAGGAGGAATGATCATCTTTTAGTAAGGTCTGTGACAGACAGACAGGCTGAACTGCTGCTTGTGAGGTGGTTGAGGGGTAATTGTGTGGTTTCGATGCTGCAAACTAATTTTCACAAGAGAAAACCACACTGCTGAAAAGAAGCGACTGTTCGAGCGTCAGACAGAAACTCTGTAGCCTCGGGACAGACAGAGCTGTCAGCAGGATTCTCCTGTGTCCTGTTTTTATTCATGTGTCAAGCAGTTTTTCTCTTTTCAGACTGTGAGGTTACAGACTTTTCTGCAATAAATATATTTTGTTTTTTAAGATAATTTGTGAAAAATTACTAGCAAATAATAAGATGGGGACAGGGAAGCTTGTTTTAATTGCTACTTTTCTCAAAATTCGGACTTTTTTCCTCATGCATATATCCCACAATTTTGACTTTCTTCATAATTGCCTGGTTTATATCATATTTCTGACTTTTTTTAGTTATTAACTCGCAGCTTTTCTATAAATCTCTTAATTGTGAGATACAATGATGGCTGAATGATGGCACAGTTGATGGACCCCATTGACTTCAATAGTATGTTTTATTCTACTGAAGTCAATTGCTGCTGTGTCAACTTTCTGGGCACCAACATTCTTTAAAATATGTTCTTTAAATTTGTGTTCAACAGAAGAAAGAAACTCTTACAGGTTTGGAACAACATGAGGGGTGAGTAAATCATGACTATTTCTTTTTTGGGTGAACTATCCTTTAAAGGGTTAGTTCACCCAAAAATGAAAATTCTGCCAGTAACGATTCTGCCTTTTAACGATTTCTTTAATAACTTTTCGGGGCCGTCAAGTTTCAATCCTTTAGAAGCCTACAGTATGGAGGAGTGATCCAGCTCTCAGATTTAATCAAAAATATCTTAATTTGTGTTCCGAAGATGAACGAAGGTCTTACGGGGTTGGAACGACATGAGGGTGAGTAATTACTGACAGCATTTTCATTTTTGGGTGAACTATCCCTTTAAGGTGAGCAGATTTATGCAACGGGAAGGGGGAAATGTACTAGTTTAGTGGTCAAAATATAATTTAAATCTTACATTCCATTAACCCTTTGATGCACAACATGGGTCTAAAAAGACCCGACTGAGTTTTCATTTTCTATATCTTTGCAAGAAATTAATTTCATCATTCAGTATTCCAGGTATTCTTCAACTTGTTTTAGATCATTAAAAATCCTAATTGAAATTTTTCATTTCTTACTTTTCGAATAAAAATCGCTTTTGTATCGCAACCCTTCTAATGCGCAACATGGGTCTAAAAAGACCCGTATTCATTTCCTATGTTATTTCATGCATGGCTGAGTGTTTCTTTGCTGAATCTTTAAAATATATCTATTTTATCATTTGTTATTCCAGATATTCATTAAATATTTTTTTTTTTGATTTCCACAAATCATTATGTTTATGTTTCCTTTCTTACTTTATAAACAAACACAGTTTTTGTATTTCTACATTTTTTTTACATACATGGGTCTAAAAAGACCCGTATTCATTTCCTATGTTATTTCATGCATGGCTGAGTGTTTCTTTGATGAATCTTTAAAATATATCTATTTTATCATTTTTTATTCCAGGTATTCATTAAATATCTTGTTTTTGATTTCCACAAATCATTGTTTCCTTTCTTACTTTATAAACAAACACAGTTTTGGTATTTCTTCATTTTTTTTTTTTTTTTTTTTTACATACATGGGTCTGAAAAGACCCGTATTCATTTCCTATGTTATTTCAGTGATGGCTGAGTGTTTCTTTGCTGAATCTTTAAAAGACATGTTTTTTGGTAACACTTTATTTTGATGGTCTCTTTTGAATTTTCTGTTGATTGTAACTTTGCAACTACATGTCAACTAACTCTCATTACATGACTATAAGTATCTATGCAACTAAATGTCAACTTATTCTAACCCTAACCCTACCAGTCTATTAATACTCTACTGAGAGTTAGGAGACATGTAGGTGCACCGTTACTTATAGTCAACAGAATGTGTTAAAGGGACCATCAAAATAAAGTGAAACCGTTTTTTATTTTTTTTTATTTTTTTTTCATTCCAGGTTTTCATTAAATATTTTGTTTTTGATTTCCACAAATCATTATGTTAATGTTTCCTTTCTTTCTTTATAAAAAAACACCGTTGTTGTTTTTTTTATTTCTACATCAATTTTACATACATGGGTCAAAAATGACCCATATAGAAACCTTTGATATTTGCACATTGTTGCAAGTAGGAACATTTACTGCAGAATACTATTCACCTGCCACACATTTCACAACTCAACACGGCTGCTTTTGTATATTTGACGCAAGTCTTATTTTATTTTAACCACATAAAATATTTGATATTTTGTAAAAGATAGACATAATATTTGAATATTAGGCTATGGTTACCTTGACCGTGTAATCCTAGAGAGAAATTACTTGTGAGAAGGAGAAACATGTCCAACACTATTAGCTAAAGCTAGCTGGTGACATATTCTAGCTAGCTAATGTTAGCTAAAAAAAGATTGTATTTTAAAGCTTATTTACATGTAGAAGGCCTAACAGTACAGATGCCGCTGTACCAGTGTGATTTTATTTTGATTTTTGTATTTTCTTTTATTTGATCACATTCACCACAATTCAATTCAATACAGTTACAATTTCAGTGTTATCAGTTATCTGTGATGATATGTGAATGCTATGTGAGACAAAGTGGCAAATAAACATTTCAAGTGTTTGTCTAAATGACTGCTAAAATGATTAATTTGACAAAATGTTGTCTTTATTATTTTGTTTTATCATGCTTGATAAGTAAATTCTATATAGTAACACACAACCTAGAAATAAATAAAATAATATTTTTTTTTTTTAAATTGAAAACAAGAAATGTTTAATATTTATAAATCATGGAATTTATAGATCATGGAATATTAAATGCTTAAATAAATTGATCTCAAAAGAAAAAAAAACAAGATATTTAATGAATACCTGGAATAACAAATGATAAAATAGATGTATTTTAAAGATTAAGCAAAGAAACACTCAGCCATGCATGAAATAACAGAAAATGAATATGGGTCTTTTTAGACCCATGTATGTAAAAAAAAAAATGTAGAAATACAAAAACTGTGTTTGTTTATAAAGTAAGAAAGAAAACATAAACATAATGATTTGTGGAAATCAAAAACAAGATATTTAATGAATACCTGGAATAACAAATGAAAAAATATATATATTTTAAAGATTCAGCAAAGAAACACTCAGCCATGCATGAAATAACATAGGAAATGAATACGGGTCTTTTTAGACCCATGTTGTGCATTAGAAGGGGGTTCCATAGCTTGCGCATCAAAGGGTTAAGAAAGCGGGACATTTTTGTACGTTTTGTTTAGGCCTAATTGTTTTTTATTGTTGTATAAAACAATAAAATTGTTAATTGTAAAATTGTTAATTGTTTCCATATTCAACGAGTTTGTTATTTTCTACAGATAACGTTTTCTCACAAATGACGAATTCATGTTCACAATCTTTGAGTATATAGTAGGCCTATAATTAAAACATATGCAATTCAAATGTTATTTTTATGTTTGTGCTTTTAGAAATGAATCTTTATTATCCCTATTTATTATTATTATAGGCTCATCTTGAGAACAAAGTATGTGCTTTCTGCACATGCACTTGTTGCAAGTGTTGTTGGTTTCTTTTACCCACACACTTTCAGGAATGTATATTGTGTGCAAAACACTCCCACACCCTGCAGGCCCTGTTAGGCTAAAGTACAGTACAAACACTACTTTGATTTAACATGAATAGTTATTTGACTACCTTAAAACAAATAAAGGTGTCTCATTTAATAATTGATTAATAATACAGATTTTTAAGGATAATCCTTTTTAAAGGATTTTAATGATGAAATAGTTTGAATTTTTAAATAACAATTGCCAAGTGTATAGACCCTCTAGCACATTTGACACAAATACATACTACTAGGCTAAAGTGATGAGGTATGTGTGTGTGTGTGTGTGTGTGTGTGTGTGTGTGTGTGTGTGTGTGTGTGTGTGTGTGTGTGTGTGTGTGTGTGTGTGTGTGTGTGTGTGTGTGTGTGTGTGTGTATATATATATATATATATATATATATATATATATATATATATATATATATATTAGTAAATCTAGGCTATACTATAGTCTAGTAGACACAATTAATCACTTTTGGTAGTGGTGGTATCACAGTATCTTCATGTTAAAACCACTGAAATTGTGTATCTAAGACACTTATATCTGGTTGTTTAAAACAGCTCTGTCATCTGTATTTGCTCAGTTGCTTTTGGTTTCATAGTTGTAGTAGCAACAGGTTTGTTAACGGTCCGATGTGAATGGGCCACGTGTTGTTGTTTTTTTTTAGCTGGGGAGACTTTTTTTCCCAATTCAGAGGCTGCATCCTTCAAAAGCCTCTATATTCGTCCTTCGTTTCTCGTGCAATGTAGCGTGGCCTTGCCTACCCCCTGTTGCTACATACCTGTTGCTACTACAACTATGAAACCAAAAGCAACTGAGCAAATACAGATGACAGAGCTGTTTTAAACAACCAGATATAAGTGTCTTAGATACATGATTTCAATCTCAAAATTTTTTTTGAGAGATGTCGTCACAGTTTTTAGGCGAGAAGAACACTTGTCCATAGGCTAGACCGTCCCATTTAACAACGCTCGGTCTGACCTTCACGGCCTTCGAAGGATGCCGCCTCTGAATTGGGATACAGCTTTTGTGTTACATCATCGCCCCCTTTTGTTACTTCAGACACCCCCTTTTCAGTGCTCCACAGGCGCCGGTTCTGCACACCAAAACTGGGACTGTCCCCGAAAAACGAGGACGTCTGGTCCCCAAACCATGCTTACCATTCTGCCATACAAAGATATGACAGATCAGGATCGAATCATAGTATTTTGAAATCAGCCAATGACTATTTCCAAACTGGTTTCCCCAAACACTCCTGTCTGCCTTTGGTCGCTCAAACAGGTCATTCTGCCTCAAGCTCACGCCATTGGTTGAGGCAGCTGTGAAATAAATAGTCCAGTAATTTGATTGGCCCGAGCGGCTGCTATTTCGTACATTACCGAACTGGAACATCACTGTTTTTATCACCCCACTTTTCTGTTTTTCACTCACCGCATAAACGCACAACACTTGTTCTTGTTTGTGGCTCTTGTTTGAAATAATTTATTGGCAGAGCAAAAATCACACAATATCTGCTCATCTGAAATGTAAGTGATATATTACACACGCCATTTATTTACCGTGGTATTTCAGCCCATATTATTGTGTCTGAAAGGTAGGCATAATATTGTTGGCATATTTAATATTTCCATATGCATATAGCTAGTATTCCAATGTGTACTTAAAAAATGTCATGCTATTATGCATTTATATCAATATCAAACCAACCATGATATTGTCCATATGAAAAGAACATTGTGTACTTTTGTGTTGGTGTTACAGCTGTCATTTATTTACTGAATGTGTGTAGCCTATATTTTCTTAAGCCAATGACAATTTCTTTTTTCTATAGTTGTTTATTTTAAAATATAAACCTTTTTTTGCAGTTCACTTGAATAGTTCTGTTCTGCGACAGATTTTTAAGAGTACACATTTCATGCAGAATGAGCATGTGACACTAATTTGAAAATAGTTTTATATTAAATAGTTCTAAATTAGATGTCACTGCCATCATTTACAGGTCATTTGAACTTTCCATTCATTCTAATGTGCTGTATATTGAACATTTGTAAGTTGCATTTTCTTAACCCCGTTTCTCTCGTCTGGTGTCATTTGCAGAAAGAGATTCCGGCTGCTCTGTTTGTTAGGAAGGACGTTATCTGAAAATGAGTGAGGGAACAGCGTAATGCCACACATGACTGATCACCTGCCCCCTGCTGACCAGTCACTGCCCCAACCAACCATAAACACTGCTCTCGGTACCAGCTCGAAACGTTCTCCTTTTGTCTCTAATCTTAGACCCATCAATCATTGCAGACATGGTTTTCAGCAGGAGAAAGCGTGTATAACTTAAATGCTCGATGTCTGGCCGTTCAGTAGCAGTCTAAGACAGTAATTTCTGAAGACTTCATGTGTTTGTTTTGACATTTGTGTACCTCTAATGTCCTCTGGGTTTATTTTTGGGCACCATTTGATGTTTTTATTTTTCAAGGCAATTTCAAAAAACCATTTTTGGCAGCCTTAAGTATATATTGTTGGTTTTGGGCACTTATAATTTCTGTCTTGTACATGGTTATTTTTGAGATGTACTAGTGCCCAAATTACATTTAAACTGACAGACAATCTCACTCGCAGACACTCGCAGAAAAACACGCAATAATGTGCAGGAGCTATTCGTGGTTGCATCCCACCCGAAATGTTTTATTATTTCTGAAATGCTGGGTGTGTTGAAAAATAGATAGTTCACAGTCTAGCACTTTTAATGAGTATGTGCTGCGCTCTCGGGTTTCTGTCCGTGTGTATTTGTGTACGAACGGCTCTCAGCTATACCGCAAAACTATGAGACGACACTGTCTGTCCCGCTTTGATGCTTTCATGCTGCATTTGACTGCTCTTCCAGGCTGCTATGACCTGGATTGAAATAATGCAGACACTTGTTCAGTGTTTTCCTTCCCAGAAGGCACGCTCGGTCATTCCTGTTATGCAGTGTATGCATTTTGAACTACAACTTTTAAAAGAATGGATATGCTTTGATGTGACTTTGAAGATGTATTTCTATAAAAAGACATATGATGCTTTTTAGATGGATGATTTACACAGTGGCAACAGGATAATAACAAAGAGCTAAACGTTAGTAATTGTTCAGTGAGGGATTGTGAGTTACTGTATCTTCCATGAGTGTCAACTTGGTTAATTGGTTAAAAAAAAAAATATATAAAAAATATATATATTATTTAATATAAAAATATAATTTTATATAAATATAATATATATTATATATTTATATACATATACACTCACCTAAATGATTATTAGGAACACCATATTAATATTGTGTTTGACCCCCTTTCGCCTTCAGAACTGCCTTAACTCTACGTGGCATTGATTCAACAAGGTGCTGAAAGCATTCTTTAGAAATGTTGGCCCATATTGATAGGATAGCATCTTGCAGTTGATGGAGATGTGTGGGATGCACATCCAGGGCATGAAGCTCCCGTTCCACCACAACCCAAAGATGCTCTATTGGGTTGAGATCTGGTGACTGTGGGGGCCATTTTAGTACAGTGAACTCATTGTCATGTTCAAGAAACCAGTTTGAAATTATTCGAGCTTTGTGACATGGTGCATTATCCTGATGGAAGTAGCCATCATAGGATTGGTACATGGTGGCCATAAAGGGATGGACATGGTCAGAAACAATGCTCAGGTAGGCCATGGCATTTAAATGATGCCCAATTGGCACTGAGGGGCCTAAAGTGTGCCAAGAAAACATCCCCCACACCATTACACCACCACCACCAGCCTGCACAGTGGTAACAAGGCATGATGGATCCATGTTCTCATTCTGTTTACGCCAAATTCTGACTCTACCATTTGAATGTCTCAACATAAATCGAGATTCATCAGACCAGGCAACATTTTTCCAGTCTTCAACTGTCCAATGTTGGTGAGCTCTTGCAAATTGTACTCTCTTTTTCCTATTTGTAGTGGAGATGGTGGTAACCAGTGGGGTCTTCTGCTGTTTCAGCCCATCCGCCTCAAGGTTGTGCTTGTTGTGGCTTCACAAATGCTTTGCTGCATACCTCGGTTGTAACGAGTGGTTATTTCAGTCAAAGTTGCTCTTCTATCAGCTTGAATCAGTCGGCCCATTCTCCTCTGACCTCTAGCATCAACAAGGCATTTTCGCCCACAGGACTGCCGCATACTGGATGTTTTTCCCTTTTCACACCATTCTTTGTAAACCCTAGAAATGGTTGTGCTTGAAAATCCCCGTAACTGAGCAGATTGTGAAATACTCAGACCGGCCCGTCTGGCAGCAACAACCATGCCACGCTCAAAATTGCTTAAATCACCTTTCTTTCCCATTCTGATATTCAGTTTGGAGTTCAGGAGATTGTCTTGACCAGGACCACACCCCTAAATTGAAGCAACTGCCATGTGATTGGTTGATTAGATAATTGCATTAATGAGAAATTGAACAGGTGTTCCTAATAATCCTTTAGGTGAGTATATATATATATATATATATATATATTAGGGGTGTAACGATACGCGTATTCATATCGAACCGTTCGGTACGAGGCTTTCGGTTCAGTTTTCGGTACGCATTTTCAAACCGAACGGTTCGTTGGACCATTTTTCCTGCCGACCAAAATTTCGTTATTTTAAATGTAGGCGGTTCGCGTGGAAAGCGAACGGTTCGCGTGGAAAGCGCACTCGAGATGCTGGCGCGACCACAACATTGCCCAACATCAAATGGCAAATGTAATGTAAGCGGAACAAAACTAAGCTACTCGTTATTATGTGGTTGACGGACTGTTTATCAGTTTGGACCAATGCAGCGCGAGCCACCTCTGTTACTACACCGCGCTGAGACATCCAGTAAAGAAAGCATTTGAATTCGCTATTGAACTTGAAGTAATAAAATCGCTGCGAGATCTAGTGAGAAACATTCACATTTCTCCGTTATTAACGGATCAAACCGCGCTGACGTTGAAACCAGGAAGAAACATTGTGCCATGAATGAACTATTCACTGTCCACAGATCATCATTCACCATGGATTTACTGTAGTAACACTAACTGTAACCATGTAAGTTTGGCAGGAATAGTAGGCTATAATGCTTTCAAGTAACATTACGTTGGTTTTATTTTGACATGAATGAATATGAATACAATTGCTGCCACCTGTTAATCTGAACTAAAATAAACCTTTGTTTAACTACTACAATATAACATTTCATTTTGTCCAAGAAGCTGTTTTGTTTTATATGCTCCTAAGAAAAGTCAAGTATAGATCCATCATTGCTCAAAGTAAAAAAAAATATATCATACTTTATGATGTTAGTTTTAATAAAAATATAATAAATAAAAAAAATCAAGTAAATTTCTCAGGCATTTCTTTCTTTTTGCTGCATTGAAAACGTACCGAACCGTACCGAACCGAACCGTTGCACAAGTGTATCGTATCGAACCGAACCGTGAATTTTGTGAACCGTTACACCCCTAATATATATATATATATATATATATTTTATATATATATATATATATATATATATATATATATATATATATATATATATATACATTTTATTTATTTTCCTGTGGCAACAAGGATGACAAAGCGCTGAGTTAAATGTAAAACACTACTATATTTTGTCTTTTGCATGTGAGTGTACAGGAGTTTGTCATAGCATTCAAACGTATGTGCACAAAAACGTTTGTTTCTCATAACACTGAATTTTGATTTCTAAGTGATCAAATTGGGTAGGCTATATTTACACTAAACAGAAATGCAAGGGGGTAAAAATAAGTAGTTTCTTTCTCAAAACACTGAATTTTGATTTCTAAGTGATCGATTGGTATATTTACAATCAATCAGTTTGATATAATCAACCATTATGTTGACTCTCAGCTGATCTACGTCTAGCAATACGACGCCTATCACAGCATCCATATATAAGCTCCTTCAGTATTATCTATCTTGTTTCTCAGGAGCTAATTACCCTCCTCCATCCCCAGCTCCTTCTCTCATCCAGTTAGGATTTGGCATTTTGATTCTCTTCTGAATCAGACTAAATTCTCGAAATATGTTGAACATTAAAATATTGACAATAAAGGGGTGGTATAATGCCCTTTTCACAAGATGTAAAATAAGTGTTTGAAGTCCCCAGTGTGTGTATGTGGAGTTTTTGCTCAAAATACCACACAGATATTTTTATATAGCATGTTAAAATTGTCATTTTTTGATGGTGAGCAAAAACGCACTGTTTTTGTGCCTGTCCCTTTAAGTGGAATTGAGCTGCTGCTCTCAGCACAGGGGGCGGAGCTACAACAGCTTGTGTCCTTTTACCTCACATAGACATGCACTGAAAATGTCAATGGGTGCTTCTCAATATATCCCTCCTCGTCAACTCACTCCTCCATCCTCCATCCTATGACTCGGAAACCGATCGAGATCAGCCATCTTGAAGGACATCTCGATTCTCTAACTGCACCGCGAGGAGTCGAGGATCAAGGAGTGAGGAGCTTCCTGAGGAGTCATGAGCGAGGATACACAGGTGTATCATTTGCGGAAGTGTTTTATTGACTAAACGTGACGCACGTATAAAGAAGCACCCATAGTTTGTTCAAACCGGAATCAGACAATAATGGAGAGACTCAAGAAGTGCAACAAGACATTTCTGAATGGATGAATTTAGCTTATGTGTAGTTATCTTCTAGTCATTGATGTCATGATAATCTATAAATCGCGTTCCTGGGGGTGGGGTTTATGTAAATTTTAGGGTTGGTGATGTCACTAACCCAGGAGGAATTTCGTGTAGTCCTTACCAGCCGCTTTTTAGTCCTTAAAAAACAATTTTTTAAAAGCATTTATCTTCCTTTGCTTTGAACTTTGAGCTTCGTAACTTTGCAGATGTTGTTTATGCTCAAATAGAAACATTACACCTAAAGTTAAAAAAGTGAAACCATAATCAACCACCCCTTTAAGGAAATCTGCAATACATTCGTGTTGGTTCTGTTCTGTTTACCCTAAGGGGGGTTATTGCTGTTATTCATGCTAAGCTGCATGGATGCGCAGGGAGTTCTTGCCCAGAACAGAACCATACCGCCAGTCCAAACTGTATGCTAATTGTCAATCTTCTTTGACGATAGTGGTCCTGACTGAGCTATAAACAGAAATACAAGGCGGTAAAAATAAATTACATCTTTCTCAAAACCGAATTTTGATTTCTAAGTGTTTTTTTTCACGCATGATCGTGGGGTGTAGGTAATGAGCGTGGCATTTAAAATGCCAATGTTTCTCAAAGACCTTTTAGGCTTAAGTGATGTGTCTAATGTAGAGAAAGTGTTTAGCATTTTGCAAAAAGTTTATTTTACAATTGCAAACTGAGTGTAAAGCAGATAATGTGCTTGCAATTTTGCAGACTTGGTCTGAAGATTAGGGACATGAGTGAATGGTTTCACTGAGTGGGCCTTAAGTACCACTTTTAGTGTGTAAGCAATTCTAAAAAAAACTGTCAGAACTACATGTAGGCTATATTATGGGGACATGAAAATGTACTGCATAACAAGAGGGACCGACTGATTTTGGGTCCTGGGTGCCCCAGTGTTTAATGTCAGCATTGCATTTGTGTGTCTGGACGGAGAGCGGCTGGCGTCTGTGGCACGGTCCACGATGGTGTGTGTGCAAGTGCTATTTCAGGTCTGTATTTGTGTGTCTGTCTCTCATAAAGCCAGACTGGTTCTGTTGCTGCTCACTTTACACTTTCTGTGTGTGAGTTTGCACATTGACTCGACTGCTCTGATGTGGTTTGATGCGTGTGTGGTCCCGAGAGGAGAGAAAGGAGAGCGAGCGGGAGGGAGGGTCACACTCAGCACTTATAGTATTACACATTATTAAAAGACAGTCAAACTCAGTGGAGAGTTTAAAGAAAGCATCTGACTTTGACGCTACTGTTCTCTCAATCTACTGTTATTCCGGTAGAGAAAAATGAGGGAATGATTTCCAGGCTCACATTTTCCAAACGGCTACAACGCTGCTGCTATTTCAGCAGATGCCAAGTGCTAGAGAAAGACCAGAGATGGAGTAATAGTGAAGAAAGAGGCAGGGAAACCACAGAACGCATGTCTCAAATCTCTTTTGGTTTGCTTCTCTGCCAAAGGTTGGTGGAATAGTTCAACCTTCCGAAAAATGACTACTTTGTCACTTAGATGTGTCATTTCAATCCGTATTACTTTATTTCTTCCTTTGATAGAACACAAAAGGAGATCACTTGTATGCACGTCTTATGATTGATTGCTTTGTCTTAGCTTTTACTTGTGTTCCGGAGCCCGTCCATTTTCTATAACGTCGTTTCAAAACACATTAAGCCTAAATAATTAAACTGGTTTCAAGTCTTTTTTTCACTTACTCTTATAGACACTTCAAGAAATGTCATAATTTAATGTATACAAAAAAAATCATAACTGTAATGACCTTGGAGGGAAAAATCCAATTAAAGTTGTCTAAAGTCTTCTGAGGCCACACAGTTTTTTAACATTTTTTATTAAAAATCTCTATAGCTCTCAAATCTCAGTCAAACATGGTTCTTGCTCATCTTGTGACTGCACATTGTGAATGCACATATACTCGCCAGCCATATTATTAGCTACTAGTACTGGGTTAGACCCTCTTTTCCCTTTAGAAATGCCTTAATTCTTTGAGGCATAGATTCAACAAGGTGCTGGAAACATTTCTCTAAGATTTTTGTCCATATTGATGACACCATCATGCATTTTTGCAGATTTGTTGGCTGCACATCCATGATGTGAATCTTTCATTCCACCACATCCCAGTGATGCTCTATTGGATTGAGATCTGGTGACTGTCGAGGCCATTTGAACATAGTGAACTCATTGGCAAACCAGCTAAGATAATTTGAGTTTTGTGACATGCCGTGTTATCCTGTTGGAAGTAGCCATCAAAAGATGTGGTCATAAAGGGATATGAGCACATCGTGCTCAGCAACAATACTCAAGTTGGCTGTGGCGTTTATACAATGCTCAATCAGTACTTAGAGGCCCAAACTATGCCAAGAAAATATATATCACACATTACACCACTAGCAGCCTGAACCATTGATATAAGGCAAGGTGGAGCCATGCTTTCATGTTGTTTATGCTAAATTCTTATCCTTGTTCTGAATGTCGCAGCAAAATCGAGACTCATCAGACCAGGAAACATTTTTCCAGTCTTCAACTGTCCGATTTTGGCAAGCCTGTGTGAATTGTAGCCCTCGCTACTCCTGTTCTTATCTGACAGGAGTAGCACGTGGTGTTCCATTCTCCTCTGACTTTGGATATTTTCTCTTTTTCTGATCATTCTCTGTAAACCCTAGAGATGGTTGTGTGTGGAAATCCCAGTAGATCAGCAGTTTCTGAAATACTCTGACCAGCCCGTTTAGCACCAAAACCCTGTCAAATTCAGAGTCACTTAAATCACCTTTCTTCCCTATTATGATCCTCAGTTTGGACTCCAGCAGATCATCTTGACCTACACTTCTAAATGTTGCTGCCATGTGATTGGCTGATTAGAAGTTTGCAGTGACAAGCAGTTGAACATGGTATACCTAATTATGTGGCCGGTGAATGTATAACATCGATGAGATCTCATGCATGAGATTCAGGATACGTTTACAACTTTCTTTATTTATGCGTTTTGGCCGTTCATTTACATGACAACGTTTTGGGGGCCTGAAAACCCATTTAAAAAACTTTAGTTTCAAAGAGCAAGGTTTTTAAAACGATTCCTTCTATCGTCTCCGTATAAACTACAAAAATGTGCATTTGTGAAAATGGTGACGTCATGCGCATATTACATGTTCATGCATGCGTATTATGTGTTTGTGTAACACAGTCTCATCCCAAGAAGTCATATATTGACGTCTTGGGACGTCTTTTGACCATACGTCAATATCCGCCTTTTTAGGGTAGGCTTAAACGTCGGTTAGATGACGATCCTGGGACGTCATACAACTGACACTTTACCTTTAACGTCAGTTAGGTGACGGGGTAGGTTTAGGGGTAGGTTTAGGTCTGGGGTAGAGTTAGGATCCGATAACGTCATCTAACCGACGTTTAAGGGTACCCTAAAAAGGTGGATATTGACGTATGGTCAAAAGACGTCCCAAGACGTCAATATATGACTTCTTGGGATGAGACTGCGCTGGTTTGTGAGGTATTTCTAGACAAAGGGACATCGCCAACTACTGGCCTGGACTGCGTTTCCCAAAAGCACTGTAAGCCCAAATTGATCTTTGAACAATTGCCACCAATGGTCTCTAAGATCAACTAAGGCTCACGATGCTTTCGTGAAGCGCAGCTCAGGCATGCATAATACAGCCTTTTTAGTCATTTTCGTAAGACTACAATTGACAAAGTTGAGAACTAAAATGTCTTGTCTTGCCAGTTTCCACCAATTTTGTATTAATTTTCCCTAAACTATTTTTTTTTGTGTGAAAATGTCACCATTTGGAGTTTCTTTCAGTTTAAATTGCCTACCGACGTATTCCTTTGTCTCACCTTTTACTTGTGTTCAGGAGCCTGTCCATTTTCTGTATCATCTTTCTAAAGACATTTAGCATTAGCCAAACTGGTTTCAAGCCATTTCATGTACTCCTGTAGACGCTATAAACAAGTAGCCCTTCAAGAAAAGTCATAATTTGCTGTATTTACGAGACCCAGTAAGTATCAAAATGTCAACAAGAAATCAATTTTATAGTTCTGTTCGAACCTCATTATGGTTTGATTTCTATTCAGGCCGTCTCTGTTTAAAACATTTTCCAGCACTGACTCACAGTTGCTGTGTATCTTTGATGTGATGTTTTGAAGTGAACAAACCTCCTCCTTCAGATATGATGTCTAAGCATATATTTGTCAGAGGGTAAGTGGTTTGCACTTTGTTAACCAGTGTTGGCCAATAATGCATGTTGTGTGGGATAAACTTGTTTTTCTCCGAGTGAATGTTTAATTGCAGTGGAGGAAGCCCACACAGTAAGAGCGGCAGATATAACTGCTGCATTTACACAAACCTGCCATTTTAATGCAATGCGTGCTCGCTGTTCTATTACACGTCATTGATTTGATGTTTCTGGAGACTGTCAATTCAAATAAACTGACATGTGATTTCACACTCTGTTATTTACATATGTTGTATATATGTAAATGAATGTGTTTAGCAGTTAATATGCACAAGAGGTTTCAGGAGACATAGATGTAGTAGTTTGAGTGTGCGCGTGTGGGGTTTTGTTTGCACTGTGAGGTAATGAACAGATGAATAATGAAACGCTCCACCTGCTGCTGTTTACTGAAGGTTGAGTCGTTGACGTGTTTAATTAGTCTCAAGTGGATGATGATTATTGTGAACAGTGTAATGACATGCTAAATATGACAAACATTAAAAACCCTCATTAGATGAGGGAGAAGAACAGATATGATGGTGGCCTGTCATTCTTTTCTTCATTTGCATAGATTTAAATAGCCCTCAGCAATATTTCTGTCCTTACAAACTGGATAACGTCATCTTGTGCCACCCACTTAATTTAGCAAACAGTTTTTGTCACATAACCTTATATTTAGAAAGGACCTATCATATACAGCTGCCTGTGATTGAGGCGTTTTTTGCCTGTTGAAGTAAAATGTATACGTATACGTTTGTATTGGTATACCAATCCAGAAGACAGCAAATTAATTAAAGGGATAGTTCACCCAAAAATGAAAATTATGTCATTAATTACTCACCCTCATGCTGTACCAACCCCGTAAGACCTTCGTTCGTCTTCGGAACACAAATAAAGATATTTTTGATTAAATCTGAGCACAAAACGTATTCTCGTCGCTTGCTAAACTTATAGTGGAGCCACTGTAGGCACTTGAAATATTTAAACATTTTCTTAAATGACTTTCTGGGCCGTCAAGTTTCAATCCCTTAGGAAGCCTATGGGGGAGTGATCCACCTCTCAGATTTGATCAAAAATATCTTCATTTGTGTTCCGAAGATGAACGAAGGTCTTACGGGGTTGGTACAGCATGACGGTGAGTAATTAATGATCTTAATTTTCATTTTTGGGTGAACTATCCATTTAAGCTCTAAAACTGCATACTGCATTATACATGTTGGTGATTTTAGTAGATGTAATTTATCTGGCTCAAGATTAGCAATCAATTACATTTCTTTTAATTTTTGTTGTTCTTAATATCCTTTCTCCTGGCCTTTGACATTGTAAGTAAAAGTAGCAGTTTATCCCTCTCATCCCCAGTGATTCCTTAAAGTCAGTCGTTAAATCATCCGTCTTTCTGACCCATTAAAACGAGAATCTGGATGATCAAGTGGTACAAAAACCTCTGCATAAAGGGTTTTACCAATACCAACCCAACAACAGAGTTAAGTACATTATTGGAACAACACCTGTAGAAATCATGTACTGCCTCTGTTGGGCCACTAGAGGGGGTAAAGGGCCTTCAGTGCCGACGGGCACTGTTTACCAAACATTTACTACCATGATGGCAAAATTACAGCTGCCAGTTGTGGTGTGTGTGTGTGTGGTGTGTGTGTGTGTGGTGGTTAGGTATACCCTATGGGGACTAAATGTCCCCACACACATGCCAAAATTTTTTGGTCCCCAAGTGATGATTTTCAAAAAAACATTATGTCTGTGATGGTTAGGTTTAGGGGATAGAAAATCTTATGGAATGTCCCCATAAAACCAAACGTGTGTGTACCTACTTGACTATATTTTGGGGACAATTTTGTACCCAGAAGTGACCAAAAGCTGACAAAATCTCCCTTTAGGGACGTCATCATTTGTAAATCTGGTTTGTAAAATAAAGTAATTAAATGTTAGTAAAAATGTACAAATGCAGAAAGTTTTGTGTGATGAGTAGGCTTAGGGGGAGGGTTAGTTTAAAGGAATATAATGTACAGTTTGTACAGTATTAAAAACCATTACGTCTATTGAATGTCCCCGTTTAGATGGCTAAGTGTGTGTGTAAAGCATTTTAGAGCCCAAATGCATTTATGCATCTGAAGATCCCACACTGCTTTGGGAAATAACGGTTAAGTTAAGATGTGTGCATGCACAAACACATGCAATTTTATCAGCATGTGTGCTCTGCCATGCTACCTGAAATTTTGAAATTACAAATTGGATTGCAAATTGAGCTTGGATCATCATAGAAGATCATAATTTGATGCATTATAGTCTTTAAAGTAAGTTATTTCTAGAGGATGCTGTGAAGCTGTAAAGGAGACCGCATGTGCGATAGCTGGAGTCTGAGGAGATAAACACAGGATGGTAGGCAGGAGATAAATTGAGATGCAAAGTCTTCTCTTTGATGTGCACTACTGTTCAAAAGGGTCGGTAAAAAGTATCTTATGCTAACCAAGGTTACATTTATTTGGTCAAAAAGTAAAACCAGTAGTATTGTGAAATATGACTACAAAAAAAAAATGTTTTATTTGACTACATTTTAAAATTCAATTTATTTCTATTTTCTGCATCATTACTCCAGTCTTCAGTGATCCTTCACATGATCCTTCAGAAATCATTCAATATTTTTGTGATTTTTTTTTTCGAAATCCTTGATCATTTGATGAATGGAAAATTTAAAATAGCAGCATTTATTTGAAATAGAATTTTGTAAGATTATAAATGTATTTTATTGTCCTCTATGTGTCCTTGTTGAGTAAATGTATTAACTTAAAAAAAACCATCTAACTATATAGATTTAAACAGATCTAATTTTCTTTCTCTCTGGAATGTTAACTCCAGGGTTGACATGTATCTTTTTAAAGATGCATTAAAAAAAAAACCTTTTATGTTAGCTATTTATTGAATGGTTGTCAGTTTGTGTGTTTGTGACCCGTTGGTGATATCATACTTGAGCTTTGAAAAAAAATAAATTACTTTGCAAATGACTTTACTGTTGTTAAATGTCCCATCTGGATTTGATTTCTAAATAAATGAGAAAGTATCTCTATTGCCCACAAATTGTCACCAGGGAAGCTGCTTATTGAGTCTGCTATTCTCCCACAGCATTGATATCATAATCAAAGGACACTTAATCATATTAATGGTAATTCAAAAGGATATCCCGTTTAATATGAGTTTGTTGTTGATGAAGGGGTACTTGAGCCGAACTGATGGGTCTGTGGAGGTGTGCGAGACATAAAAGGATGGGAAACACCAGAAGTCTTCCTGCTCTGGCTGTTTGGTTAGATTGTGTCCTGTGATTCATGTACAGGATGTGTGTGCTATAAGTATGAGTGATAACTGTTACACAGCTGCCGTCCACATGAGACCGTGACAAAGTGCCTTTATTTGAGACTTTTATCCTGTCAGTATCTCTCTCTCTCTGCTAATATCTCGTAGTGGTTCGTGACCCTGTGTGAGTCTCTTCAACATGTCTGCATGCTCCTCCATCTGTCTCTGTGCATGCGGCTGTCTGTCTCTCCCTGCCGTGTTCCGGCTCTAAACCATGTGGGTCATGTCTGGGTGTGGGCAGAGTGTCGCGGCGTTCCTCTAAGCCGTGTTTTTATCCAGAGTGTTGTCTCCGATAGCTGGAATGCTTCAGTGATGCTGGAATGTTTTTCTCAGTGTCGTACAGTCGTATCTTCCTTTTGAACTTGAGAAGTGACTCTGTTGTGTTTTCACAGGCCCTAAATCAACAGGACAGCTTTCGTAAGCAATCCTCAAGCCCTGGCGTTGGTAACGTCAATGTTAAACGCTGAACGCAAAATGTTTTATTTTTTTGAATTACATATTTCGAATGCTTTAGGTTATTTTAATTTGAATTACTGTCATTTTTATTAGTTTTGAATTTTTTTATTAGGTTATTAGTTTTGTTTTTAGTATTTACATTTAGCTTTATACTTGTTTTAGTTATTTAACTTCAGCTTTTTAATCTAATATTATAATTCATTGTTATTCGTAGGGGTGTAACGATTTGGTAATACCAGACTCTGCTACTTCACTTTGCTTTGTACACAGAGTCTGGAATGGCATAATAGAGAAGTGTTTTCTCTCTCGCTAGGGGGCGCTTGTCTGAAGTTTAAAATCATTGGTTACCCGTAAGCCAATCAGATAAGTTTATTTATGACGCACATATGATAAAAGGTTAACAAAAAAAGTACTGTTAATTAGAATGCTAACTTTGATATTACATTGTGTGTGTAAATGAATAGGCTTGGCCTCTGTGCTTGTAACCCAAGGACAATAGTGACACCAGAATAAAAATATTCATGATTCTGAAGCTGAAAATACAGAATTATTTTAGAAAAATATTCTTGCACTTTTTCACTGACTAGACATCTTTAAAATAATGTTGGACACTTTTTACTGGTCAATTTACATAAGTCATTTGGCATTATCAGGACCCAGAAATATTCCCCCATTTCATTATTATACATTATAATCAACATTACATGTAGTAGTTTAATGTAGTACTGACACTAAAACTTTTTTTTTTCTCACACAGGAATTTTTATTCAATACATATTGTCACTATCCACGATACGTATTGTTGCATTTTTGTATTGCAATATATTGTGGCACGATATATTGTTACACCCCTCCTGATACTGGTACAAGAGACTCAATGCCCAAATACTCTGAATGCCCTGAAATAATTTTGTTCTTGGCTTAGAAGTAGAAAGAAGGATAGAAACTGTTAACAGACACATTTAGATGAATATGTAAATATGTGCTGTGCACTTTCCTCTTAATAACAAAATAACAAAAATGACACAAGCAAAAATGTCAATCGCATATAAAACAAATATTACAGGCTTTAATATACAACCTAGGAAGTTGGGGAAGGTCTAGTTTTTTAAATTCCGTTACAAGCTGTTTACACTGGCAATACGAAAGTAAATAATACATGGAAATTCTTACTTGTAGCCCCTTTTATTTTTCAGGTTAACTTGAAATTAACGAAAATGTTTCTAAATAGTTTGATTTGGATGACATGCTAACAGCATTCAAATAGAAAAGTTGGACAGGGCACGTTATGTTTTGATTTAAAGATTACGCTTTAAAATTATTTATTTGATAAACGTAAACTGAATAGTTTCTGATTTGTAATGTTCTGACTCTATGGGCTTCTGTAACCAGTACAATGGTTTGCCAACATTTTGGGGTTTATCAGTTCAAAAACGTTTGCCGTTTCACATCAAATCTCACAGCAAATTAAAAAAGCCAACGTGCTGCGCTGATCGCTTTCCATGTGACATCAAGAATCACGAGCTGTGCTTTCCGAGTCACTGTTGGCGTATTTTGATCTCATATGCCATTCAGTCTGTTCTGCATGAAGTCAAACACGCATATTGACAAGGGGTTTTAATTAAACCAATGAAGACCTGCAACATCTTGTTTGAACCGTCTGTGCAAGGTCACTGTAAATAAGCTGCTGACCCCCACCTTTTTTCTTGAGAAAAATTAACATGGCTATACCTGATATTTACCAAATTAATCTATTAAATCAAGATTGGAATCGTCATTGTTGTCGTAACATGTACTCACTTAGCTTAATGAAATTCTGTTTAGTTACCAAATGTTTGGAAATTCAGAGTACACATATATTTTTATAATTCATAGTTCTCACTCTAAGCTAAACTCAGAAGTTGGCAACGATGTCATAGTTTTAGCCTTCAAATGCTACTTGCAGAATGAAACTTGTGCCACAAAGTCTGGTCTGTGAAGGTGATTGTGTCTCCTGAAGATCTGACCTCTAACTGATGGACTTTAAGTGGCTAGAGTAGCTCAGTACAACACATACAACCACTCCTGATCACTTCTGATCAGGCTTACCTCTCATATCACTTGTCTTATAGACCAGTAGGTAACCAATAACCACTGGACACGTGGAAAACTGAATCAAGAAGTTCATTACTGTACATGAATCCAAGAATCCAATATAATTTGACGTCATGTACACTGTAAAAAATGATTTTGTGGTGAAGTAAATACTACTGAAAAAAACAATGTAATTTACATGAAAAAGTTAGTTCAGGCAAGAATTAAAAAAACTAAGTAAATTCCATATCAGTTAAAGTATATGTAAAAATTAAGTAAAAATTACTCAACTTTTCTGATACTGGGGTTCCCATCATGCACTGGACCTTGAATAATTAATGAGGTTGATTTTTCACTGGTTTCCAGCTGTATTTACACTGTTTTATCATTGCTTTTGTTGTTAGGATTATAGTAACTTGCCATTTTGTGACATTTCGAGTACATTTTCTGCTCAAAATGACACATTCAAACACAAAAACGATTACAAATGTTACCGTCATTGTGTATTGTCTACCAAGTATTGAGGTCTTTGCATTCACATGATGTTTAACAGCTGACATGATGTAGTATAAATTACTTAGAAGTTCTAAGTAAAGCACATTCTGGTATTTCAATATTGTTGTTTGAGTGAAATGTAATGCAAAGGAAATTTCAACTAAATTGATATTACTCAACCTTTTACTAGCCAAGTTAAAATTTCTTATTTCCTTTGTTACTTTCACTTGACTAGGTTAAGTAAAGTTTACTTAATTCCATATTCCAAGTAAATTTAACTTAAATATTTCTAATTAAAGCTACTGATAAATATGTTTAGATTTTTACTTGGCAAATCGTTGTAAATTTACTAGCATTTTCTGAGTGAAAAAAGTTAGCAAGCTTTTTTCAAGTAAATCCTACTCCAAATTTTTTACAATGTAGTGCGTGACATCACTTCTTGGGGGCTTCGTCTCAATCATCTCACAGTGATGTCAAGGTGATCAGTTCTTACAGGAGTGTCTTTGGTGGTTCAAATTTCACTGTATGTGTATTTCAATGTGAAAGATAGTTAGATTAATGATGACTATCTTTGTTTGCCACATTTTTGCCACTGTTACTCCACAATAACATTTGTTATTAAATGGAAAGATGTTTTTTAAGTCCACCATAATAGGTTATTCCATCATGAGAGCGCTGCAGTTACAGTTGCCTTACCAGATATTCCCAGTTTATGAAATGTTTCAGAAACCGAACCCATGCCCACTAATTAATTGGATCATTATTAAATGGTTATTTATGATGCAATGACTATTTTCCATACTGACACTTTCCACAACTCGCAGAGAGAGCGGCTGAAAAGGAATGATCTGGTTTTGATTATTTAAACGGAGCCGCTAAATCTCCACGCAGTGTGAGGCCAATTTGTGGTGGGTGAAAAGTGGAGCCTATTTTTTTTTTATAGAGTTGTAGACTCGACAGGTCCTATTATCACTCATACAGAAAAAGGGGGGTGGTCTTCTGGGATACTATACAGCTTTTTTGTTGTTGTTGTTTGTGCTCTTTAAATTAATATTTTGATGAACAAATGCATTTTTGTGAAAAGCTGATTTAAAACAGCATTTAAGATTTTCTAATATTTTTTTCTCCCATTTAAGTGAAACACAAACTTTTGTTTACACAAGCTGAAGTTTCCATCAGCGCTTCGAGCAAGACTGTGAGTCAGCATTCATAAAGTTCAGCTCAGTTAAATGTGGCTCTCAGCACAGATAAGTCAAAGATGGCTCTCCACAGAGATGCTTCCAGGACAGGAATAATTGTTGTGGATTTCACCCCCCAACAAAAAAAAAAAAAATCTGTGATTGATCTGTGGGGGAAGAAATGTTGGAAACACTTCTTGTCTGTATCTGGTGTTGAGAAATGTCTCAGGAAAAAAATAAATTAAAGAACTGTTTGCCCTAAGGATGATAATGATAAAGCTATAATCCCTGAAAATCATTCTAAATCTAAAAGAACAGCAGAGTCCACACCACAACTATAACAATAACGGTGCAGAAGAGAAACTATAGCTTTAAAATGACTATTTTTTCCCCCTAGCTGATAAAAACATTGATAGCCAATCAGAATCCATCCTGCTTTAAAGAGCTTGAGCATTTAAAGCAGTAAACAACAAAACTGCATTATGCGCTTATAATAAACAGTTCATGTTATTTAAAGGATAATTCCGGTATTTAGCACTTTGAGTGCTACTACTATTTTCTAGTTTGAACTATTTTCTAGTTTGTTTTGGATGAACTAGAGTGGTGGACTTAGAAATTTTGACGATGGGTCCTGTCTCGACTTTTTGACTCTTTTATAATCGCCTCTGACCGCTTCAGAGTGGCTGTCTACGAGCATACTCAAACATGTCCTTAAAACAACCCTTAACGTTCGTTTTCACTCACCGAGTGGTTAGTGGTGTTCGTTACATGGCTCTGTTGAATACTTGATTCTGATTGGTCAATCCAGCGGTATGTTATTTCCCAATAACAACCGGTAAAAACTGATAACAACTGAAGTCAGCGCTACGCTTGCTAGGAAGTTTTGCGTTTGGTGAGCTAATAAAATATTAACTAAAATCAATATTTTGTGCACAATTATGTCATATTACGGACTCGCTCTCTTGTTTCATACAAACGTAGCTGCTGATGGATTAGGGTATAAGATGACAAACTTTTAAGATTTTAAAATGATTTCATCTCAGATCACTATCTTTTTTCCCCATAATAATTTATGTTGTGTAATAAGTTGTATGACTGTACCGTACCTCTTAAATGTCTGTCTAGTTTGAACTTGCCGCTTGCTAGCAACAGCTCTCTCTGTGGAAGCTTTGCGTTTCAAGACCTAATTAAATATTTCAACTCAAGTCGATCTTTCGTATCTAAGTATTTACTTATGGCAAGTAGCCATGAAATAAGCGGGATAATGTACGTCCAGCCGGTTATCCCAGAATAAACCCCTTCAGAGTGACGCAAGACCCCTCTGCTTCACGTCAGGGTTCTGATCACACTGTCTGGGTTTATTCTGAGATAACAACCGGCTAGATGTACATCATCTTTTCTTCTCGTCCACTAGACACTAATATAGACACTATATATCGTTTTTGGTGTGAACTAGCCTCAAGTCATGAGAGGCTGTGTGTTACAGTTAGGGATTTTTATGACCGGTCAGTTTTTTTGTTTTTTTAAATAATACTACAAATAATAAATTAATATATACCTAAACATTGTTTTTGAGAAGGAAACGCATCTAAACGGGAATGAAAAGACCTTTCGTCAAAGAACTTCATAAAGTCTCAAATGTCAATTTTTTTTTATTATACTTTTTGCCACAGCTAGGTTGTGCTACATTATTGTCAATCCAAGCCATGATACATGATATTAAACAGTTACAAATGTCAAATTAAAGACTTCAACTACGCGTTTGTAAGTGCATTTAGGTGAATCTGCGTATCATTCTCAGAAGAAATAATGTGTGTTTTTGCCCATGCATGTTGTTCCTCAGCGCTGCGAGGAGTCTCTGGTTGCGGCCGCTCTGTGGCGTCACTGGGAATGAAGCTGTAATTTCACAGTCTTTGATGTGCTTTGTGTAGCATTACCTGTAGACTGCAGTCGTCTCTCGTTCTGTTCATTTATCTGTCTCTTCTCTTCTTCCTGTCATTCTTTCCAGCTCCTTCTTCCTCTGCAGTCGGGAGTCTTTGATGTCCTCTATGGCGTGACCTGTAAAGTGTTGTAGTCCATCTCTTTTTCTGCTCTTTCTGTTACTCTTTTCTTGTTTCTCATAGCTTTGATGTTTTGTGTCATTACCTGCAGTTGTTTTCATTCTCGTTGTTCCTGTCTGTCTGCTCCATACCACCTATAAGACGTAAAATAATGATGTGTAATTACTCTGTTTTTTAAGGCATAGTGGAGACTGTGTGTGTGTGTGTGTGTGTGTGTGTGTGTGTGTGTGTGTGTGTGTGTGTGAGAGACGGTGAGGGACAAAAATGCCCCAGGGAACATTTTAGTGCTTTGAGTCTCCTGAGCGATGAATGAGCAATCTCTATGTTACAGTTTTCTTTCCTGCGTCAACCTATGTCCCATTTAAAAGGAAGTTGAGGTGGGAAAAGTCCCCCTTTTTTTTTGACCGAGATCATTTGATTGGACAAATAAAGAGAGAGAATGTATTTTGGCAGCCATTGTCATTTAGATCCCATCCTCTCCTCCCTTTATTCTGACCGCTGACCTCTAAGTACCACACAACAAGACCCCTCGATGACCTCAGTCCAATTTCAAACATGCACACACACACAAACAAACAACAGACGTTAATTTTCATGGCTCCATAACCACAACGGGATGAGGTCACCTGTTTTCTTACAACAAAGAGTTTCAGATTATGTCACATGATTTTCATTTGGCCCCCGCTCCAGTCACACAACATTTACGGTGACTCTTAAAGGGCATTTAATACTATTTAAATCAGAGTGTGTGTTTGTGCATGTTGAGTAACACACTCATGGATTCAAGACATTGCTCAGATGCTAATGCTCCTGTCTTCCTCTGAGTCACCTGAATATTTCAGATGTCTGAGAAGGGGAGAGTGCAGGAAATGACAGTGTGAAGGGAAAACTAATGTGGAGAAAGGGTTTGTGCTTCAGTCACGCTGTCGACCAGCACTGTATCCACAGGGAGTGTGTCATTTTCAGGCCACAGTCAGAAAAAGTCTTTTGGAACAGTCAGACAAAATGTATGCTATCTTAGACGCTAAACAAAACACATTTGTGGTATGTAAGTCATAATAGTTAGGCTACATTTTGTTTCTAGTACCATACAATGCTGACCCTAATGGAAAACAATCAAAAGGACTGCGGTTGCTATTGTTACCTCTAGTTAACAAAACTTCTTTTAACATCTAGTGTACTCTGACTTGTGTGATTACTATGTTCAAAAATGCTATTTAAATAAATGAATATAGCTGGATCAAAGCTTGAGTGCACATTGAAAATCCGACAACCTGCATCTAATTTGAACCTGAAAATGATCACATTTATGAGGGTTTCAAAGATTTACAATGTAAGTTTTGCATTCATTTAGGCCCATATTCAAAAAGGCTAATTTGTGACATTGACCATGTGACCTTTTTTCTTCAGATGGTCAGATGTTCTTGCTTCCATCGAAGAACCGCAAACACAAAACAAAAGCACGAACATCACTGGCAGATTGCTCAAAGTGCTCAGCCAAAAATACAAATATAAAGTCTGCACACCATGGCTCCAAAAAGACAGAAATGTATTAAAGGAGTAGTTCACTTTTAAAAAAACTTTTTCTGATAATTTACTCACCCCCATGTCATCCAAGATGTCCACGTCTTTCTTTCTTCAGTTGAAAATAAATTAAGGTTTTTGATGAAACATTCCAGGATTTTCTCCATATAATGGACTTCATTGGGAACCAAACGGTTCAAGGTCCAAAAGACAGTTTCAGTGCAGCTTCAAAGGGCTTTAAACGACTCCAGACGAGGAATAAGGGTCTTATCTAGGACCCTTCGAGTCATGACTCGAAAAAAGATTTGTTAATTTTGATGAACGAGTTCGAACAGGAGAGTCACGAACGCTCATCACAGAACAGAGCAAGGCGAGCATTTGTGCTAATAAAACTTAAACTTTTTTATTTATTTTTTAAATGAGAGATGGTTTCGCTAGATAAAACCCTTATTCATCGTCTGATATCGTTTAAAGCCCTTTGAAGCTGCAATGAAACTGTCTTTTGGACCTTGAACCGTTTGGTTCCCAATGAAGTCCATTATATGGAGAAAATCCTGGAATGTTTTCATCAAAAACCTTAATTTCTTTTCGACTGAAGAAAGAAAGACATGGACATCTTGGATGACATGGGGGTGAGTAAATTATCAGCAAAAGTTTTTTTAAAAGTGAACTACTCCTTTAACTCTTTCACCGTCACTGTTTTTTTAATTATTATTTTGCCAGCCACCACCAGCATTTTTTAAAATCATTTTCACAAACGTCTCATTACCCCAGAATATTGTGTTGTATGAATATCTGAACATATATAGAATATATGCAATATATAGAACAGAGCCTCTGCTTTTTGACTACATTGAAAATATAGTAATATGCAAAACTGTTACCCAATCAAAGCAGTGGGCGTTTACTTCCAAGAATGTGGCACGCCTGTCAAAACGAAGCGGTTCAAAGCGAGGGTCAAACACAGGGTAGAAACTAGCCTATTACATCTAAATAGTTGTTTTCTGTTTGTTGGAGTGTTTTAATTGTCTAATTAATAGCCTGTGTGCTGTGGTCAAAGTCACCTTTGTGAAAGGCTGTTAATCATTTTCTATATTTTTGGAGCTGTGGTGTCCAGACTTTATATCTGTTTCTGTTCCATTAAAGAACAACACGCTCTTTGGATCAATCTCATGACCATCAGGTTTTGTTTATGAACTAAGTTTAAGATTCTATTTGCATCATTGATCGTTATTTTCCTGTTTATAACTGCTTTGAACAAATCTGTAATGTGTAAGGCTATAAGTTGGCTTGACTCGGATAGTACGGTGATCGGGAGGGGACATGTTCAGTGTTTAGTGCGACATATTAATTTGTGGGAACGTGATAATATTCCATAGCCACAAGATCATTTTGTTGAGGTGATGACATTATGTTGTGGCCACGCACTGTGAAGGCCATAAATTGTGTTAGGGAACAATAATGCACAAACAAACATGCGTGAAGTCAACCATAACACCATGGAATAACCAGAAATGGACATTAATACATTTTTTATTTGAAATTACAAATGGCATAAAAGACAGTGCAGCAGTAAGAAATGGCTATGAAAAGTGATGTTATGTTGTATTAAATTATATTATAAAAGACTGTATAAAAGAATTTGGGATGAGAAATAACATTTTCATAATTTAATATAGCGATATCTTAATGCTGCTGTCTTTTGTGTCATTCTTAATTTAAAATAAAACGTCCATTTCTTAATAATGCCTTTTTTTATTATTAACCCAGTTTGCTATGGTCACACAGGTGAGCCCACGACTGAAAGGGGCATTTGGCAACTATTTCAACTTAATAAAACCGTTTAGAAATCATTTGAATGGTTCAATAACCTGTTCTGGAGAGAATGGTGACTTTCCCCGCTCCCCCCAGCGTCCCCAGGCGGAAAACCAACCTTGCAACATAGGGAATAACGTCCCGGTAAGTAAGTCCAAATAGAAGTCTCATGAGAAGCGAGAACGAGCGAGAAACACAAACTGCTTTATGGCAATTTGACATAATTATATGATACGGTGTATGATGTATTACCCACTCGGTAGACATAGCTCCACACGATAAAGTTGGCCGGCTCCGATATAAACAAATGCACATGAGTGGCGGTAGAAAACGAGAGGAAGGTGGCGCAAGTGAGTTTTTTTATGACAGTATTGTGAAAATATACGCCGCACAGCTGTAGGGGGAGCTCGATGAGAAAAAATGTGAAAATCAGCGCAGAAATGACTAGAGTTGCGAAGTGCCCCTTTAAGATATCGTTACCTGGACAAAATGACACATCACGTTCCCACTAGTTCATATGTTGTGGCCATGACAAAACTACGTGAACTGAACATGTTCCCTCCAAGGGGGTAATCCATCGACCGGAAGTTGAAGTCGGCCGGGTGCCGCCATCTTGTAGCAGAACTTCACTTGCGTTAGCATTTCCATTGACTCCCATTCATTTTGGCTTCACTTTGACGGCGAATAACTTTACATCTGAGGCGTTTAACGACTCCATTTGTCCATTATTTATTTCTAAAGAAACACGACAATGTGTAAAGGGCTCCATTACCTTCTATGTTACATTATGGCCCCGTAGAAACAGTTTTTGTAAAAACAGGCTAACGACTGCGTCATAACCACTCGACTCTCTGTCGCGCTGAACAGAAATACCGTACAGACAGGAGGAGAAGCTCGCAGGCAATCGGGGGGACGTCCCGTCAAGGGAGAAGCCCATAGATAATGAGTCCATAAAAGCAACGGGACAAAATACTCCTGCTCACTCACGCCAAATAACTCTTTGCTCAAGTTCCCCGTCTCTGCAAGATTAATGTTGGCAATTTTCACGCACAGCTACTAGAAGATTTACGTCTGTCAGACAGGTTGCTCACGTCATCAAGCTTAGTTTGAGTCGGT
Source organism: Chrosomus eos (assembly GCA_036326025.1). Lineage (NCBI taxonomy): Eukaryota > Metazoa > Chordata > Actinopteri > Cypriniformes > Leuciscidae > Chrosomus > Chrosomus eos. The sequence goes on along the minus strand of CM070833.1, from coordinate 29,352,494 downwards.
TTGAGTCTGCGTGTCAGGAACGGAAGTGCTCAAAAATCGCTAAAAATGGGCTTCAACGGTCTCAACTGAGTTCCAATGAGATGGCTCTGTCCATTTCTTATACTGTCTATGGTTCCCTCCCGGTCAACGTAGAATAGAGAGACAAACCAAGATTCCTATTACATGTTCAATTCATCTTTAAGGGGTTTGAAACTTACTGGTCAGTAAGAATCCCCCAAACTCCCCATAATTTGCAAAGTGAACGTCTGTGCGCGCACCTGGTATTCCCTATGACCAAATGTCCCCACAGTAATTTTAGTAACACTTTACAATAAGGTTCTTTAGTTAACATTAGTTAACTACCTTAGTTAACATGAACATTACTACTTCAGCATTTATTAATCTTACTTAATATTAATTTCAACATTTACTAATACATTATTAAAATAAAAGGTATTTGTTAACATTAGTTAATGCGCTGTGAACCCACTTGAACAAACAATGAACAGCTGTATTTTTGTAAACTAATATCAACAAAGATTAATAAATGCTGTAACTAATGTATTGTTTATTGTTAGTTTATGTTAGTTAATACATTTAACTAATGAACCTTATTGTAAAGTGTTACCGTAATTTTTAACCGTGTGTGTGTGTGTGTGTATGTGTGTGTGTGTGTGTGTGTGTGTGTGTGTGTGTGTGTGTGTGTGTGCGCGCGCGCATTTAGTAAACCTGAGATCACCTACATTGTGGGGACTAGCCAGTGGTCCCCACAAGCGAAATGAATTAATAAACATGTGAAATTAAAATGTTTTTTTTTTAATGTAAAAATGCAGAAAGTTTTCTGTGGTGGGTACGGTTATGGGATCAAATATACAGTTTGTACAGTATAAAAACCATTACACCTATAGAGAGTCCCCCCAAAGATAGCGAAACCGAGTTTGTGTAAGTGTGTGTTGTGGCAAACCTCTCCATCCTCAGCTCTCTGTCCCATTTTAATCTCTTTTTCTTTACAGTCTTCCTTCAAATTCTTCCCTCCCTCTCTGTCCGTCTCTCTGATGCGGATGGTGCCGGAGGGTCTGTCTGGAGGCCTTGTGATGCCACACAGACTGAGGGGAGAGTTTCCGCTGTGGCGTTTGCCGTAGGAAAGCCACCGCTCGCGTCTTTACGACTTAAGTTAAATGTCCACTAAATGATCTCTCAGCCAGTAAAAATAACTTTATGAAGATGTCTGGAGAAAGGCTTAGGCTTTTGAATATAGTGCCTGTCCTTGCATGCATCACTTGTTTGTTTCTCTAGGACGTTAGCTGTCTCTTTATTTTGTCTCTTTTTTGCATGTGTTTTGATGTAAAAGAATTTTAGGCCAGAAACATCCTGTTTGATGAACAATTAAGAAGTAGTACCATTATTTATTTAGCATTATCATTTGATTGGACTTTCTAAAGTTAAGACATTTGTGCTACACAAACATGAATGACTTTTCCCTCCCTGAGATGATATTTGAATGGCATTAAATGTGCACGTTGATGCAGTAGATGTAATGTGACTACAGTGTCACATACTATAGTTTTGCAGTTGCGTGTCGACATATTTGCTATCGAAACAGGAAGTTGATGTTTGTCATATACATTTTTTTATAGATGGAGTGATTGGACCGAAAGAAAGGCTGTACTTTTTTTAAACGTGTATTTGTGTAACCCCTCCGGTTCTACTCTTCTACCCGGTCTGGGGTGCGTTTCCCAAAAGCATCTTTAGCCAACTATGGTCGCAAGTTGGTCGCAATTTCCATTGAACTCTATTGGAAACGACGGAACTTGCGACCATAGTTGGCTAACGATGCTTTCGGGAAACACACCCCTGAGCGGGATTCGAACTGGGATTCTGGCATGGGAGACGGGTGCGTTAACAAGAACGCTAAAAACCACAGCATATTAGCGTCAGACGCTAACACGGTTCTTTAGGCCAGGGGAGTGAGGCTTACATCTGCTTCGTTAATTTGCCAAAACTTAAAAAAGTTTATTTAACTTCTAAACATATATGAGTTAACATGGTTATGGGTATATGAGGTCATGTGACAACAGTATGGTATACGACTGTTTAAAACATTTATTCCAAAATGCGCACTTTCACACTATGGGCCCTATCTTGCACCCAGCGCACGATCTGAAATGCAAGTGTCAAAGCGCAAAGCGCAAGTAACTTTGTGGGCGGATCCCAGCGCTGTTGCTATTTTCCCGGCAGGATAAATGCCTCTTGCGCCTGGCGCAAATCTAAAAGAGGTTGGTCTGAAGTAGCTTCATTATTCATAGGTGTGGTTTGGGCGTAACGTGAAATAAACCAATCAGAGCGTCATCCATCATACCCTTTAAGAAAAGGTGCGCATGTTGCATGGTGGATTGTTATTATTATGGCGCATTTACCAGGCGCGCGCCAGGAGCGGTTCACAGCCGAGGAGATCGATGTTCTCGTCAGGGCCGTAAAAGAAAGAGAAGTGACATTGGGGATCGGACAAACCCACCCAAATCAATAGAAAAAAATATGAGAAAGCTCAACTTAACTGGTAAGTTAAAGAGTAAGTTTTTTAATGTACTTACATTATGGTAAAGGTGATTTTGCAGTCTTCAGATTTTTTTTCTCCTGGTTCTTGACGGACAAACTAATTTGTCAGATGTCTTTATATACATATGTGTCTTGACATGTGTCCACTATTGGGCAAACAGGTCTGATCCTCATTACTACAATTTGCCTGAAAATTTTGGGTAAATGTGTAAGCTAGATTTATGCCTATTTGTTCACATCTTCATGGACACCACAATGATTTCCCTCGTGTGGTAATATATTTCCCTGTTATAATGTATGATTTGCAAAAATAAAATCTGCTGCATCTGTGTTGATGAGAGAATCAAAGTCTATGCGCGTTGTGCACCCGCTACATTATGGCCAAGCATGCGCACTTAAAATAGCATTATGAACAACGCGCAACGCGCCTGTGACTTTAGACCAGGTTTTTTTTGGTCAGTGGCGGAATTGTTTTCTGGAAGTGCAAAATAGCACTAGGGAATGTTTGCGCCGAAACACGCCTCCTTTTTTGCGCCGACCCGCCCAGGGAGCGCAAGTTCATTCCCTAGTTTACCGACGTGCATCTGTGGAGGGAAAAGTCCGCTTTGCGCGGGTGTAAAATAGGAATGATACATGCGTCAGTGTACAAAGTCATTTGCGCCGGGTGCAAGATAGAGCCCTATATATTTTAAAAAAAAATGCTATTATGTAATTGTACCAAGCAATAGGCTAATATCTCATTTTGTACCCTATATGGCCTATTTTTTTCTAGTTTCTGTGAACTACAATAATGTTGCTAAGACGTCTCTATCCCGTAAGACATTGCCGTTTATTAGTTCTTAAACTATCAGTTGTACATTTATATTCTGTTTTTGTTTTCATTCGACTTTGCTGACACAATTAATGATTCCCTGCCGTTGCTCTCATTACGCAAGGCCACTAAAATGACGACAAATTAGCTGCAGGCAGCTTAACACAAAGAGAGAGCAAGGCATGTGAAATCCATTATCATGAGCTCTCTGTGGTTTGTCCTGTGAGAAGTCTGGCTGCTCTCTCTTCCATTATCGCTATGATGAAACGTCTTTCAACTTTCCCAGATCCCAAATCACTCATGCTGCCTTCCCTCTTAAGTTTCTTTCCCCTTCTTTTTTCACTTCCCTAATTGTAAGGTTTCCTCAAATCCGTCTGCTTTCATTGAATTTTTCTTCAGAGATCAATAAAACATTTGTATTTTAGTATTGTGTGAATTACACAGATCGTGGCTTGTTCGAACACGTCTCAGAGGAGCTTTATTAGTTCTGCTTCATCTGAAAGTGGAATCATACACAACATGGCTGCAAATGTGATCAATAATCTAATTGTCCATTATTAGATATTACCAAAGAAAAATATTGGTTCAGAGTATTTTTATCATGATGTGGTTGCTAGGGTGTTCTGGGTGGTTGATGGGTTTTTGCTTACTGGCACGTTTTTATAATTTACTATTCACTATACATCTGTCCTTCAGTGTCTGGGATTTTTGTCAATAATGTGAAAGTCGTAATTCTGGAAGGTTTGAAAAGTATAGCACACTTGTTCTCTACAAGACTCATGATTTGAGGTGTCATTTATAGGGTTCATCGATTGCAAAATTCACTTTTATATGGTATTTTCATATAAATGTGTCTTTGCAGTTTGTGGACACAACCACCAAACAATGACAAAAATCTATTCACTCTTTTTTTAATTTTTTTATCCAGTTGTGCTAATATGATGTCATATTGCTCATGCTCCGCCCAACAACACCACTGACAGACTGTCCTGTACTAGCATATTTTCGCCCTCAGCCATTTGTATACTGTCCACCAAGGCAGCACTTTGTGTCTTGGGGTGAGCAATTGCTCATTATCATTTAAAGAGATATGCACCGAAACGCCAGTCATCAGTTGTCAGGTACACACTCATCCAATCATCACACCTGTTTATCATTTCACTATCTCTGTGCATTTAGTTCAGTCTTTAGTTATCGGTTGATTTTTCCGTGTTGTGTGCGTTTACCCCATGTTTCACACATGCACTGTTATTGTTTTATTAAAATCACTTTGAATTGGATCCCGTCTACCTTTGTCGTCTTCGTCTCGTGACAGAAAGGAGTTTCTTTAAATCACAACCCTAAAGGTCCCGGCCTCACCAAGCTGACGTCGAAGAACTGGCGGCGCTGCAAGCTGACTGTTGTGGCTTCTTGTCGGCTGCATCTCAACCAAAAAGCTGCTCTTGAATACACCAAAAGGACTAAAGGCGACAGTCAACTAGCACATGCGTTCTGATATCAGCAGGTATCAATAGGCTTTTTCGTCATTCAAAAAGGAAACCAGAACTAAGACTGCAGATATACAAACCGTAAACAAAGCAGCGTTTGCTTACCAAAATATCAATCACACTTATCACTTTCTTCATTCCAGTCTCCTTATGTTATTCTGAAAATATTAGTTCATTCGAATGCTCAGGTAAGTTGATGTAAAACTATAACAGCCTTCTGTCTTTATACGTCTTGACTTCTTTGCTTGCTTTAATCACTTTGGCTTTCATCACTTTAAAGGAGCATTGCGGAAGTTCTGAAATTTCTAACCGTTACTGACACCAGTGGCCGTTAGAGAAACTGCAGCCAGTCTCATGCTCGTTCTCGGTGCGCACGCTCGTTGGACGCACTAGATAAGACTTTTTTTTTTTTTTTACTTACGAGGAGTTTCCGTGGGTGTCTGGATTGTGCTGGAGGCTGGTCGCTTCTTTCCGTCCGCAGAGTCCATTTGAAACACTACTGCTAGCGATTGCCGCTGCTTACTAATGGCTGCCATACGGATGTAAGCACAAGTAGACGAGAATGCGCGTGACGTCACATTTTTTTAATTTTCGCGCCAATTCAGACCCGACTCCTCCACACACAATTGAGCTACAGTAACCGTGGTGGACAGTCGAGGTGTCATTCTTTCTATTACATTATGGTTGGCTCATAAATGTACAAATGAAAACTCTATCTTAAAGATTTTTTTTTAAGTAAAAAGCTACACATAGCCCCTTTAATCCTTCTTTCGCTAAGCTGAACAGCCAATCAGAGTTCGCTCTGTAACTGATGGTCCAACACCAATTCAGCATGCTGAATCTGCCCAAAAAACCCAAACGGCGTCCAACAAGAGCAAATGGTGCGGAACACACCAAAAAACTAAGCCAACCTAAGCTAAATAATGTCCCCATATTGCCCGACCATCGGCTTGGAGTGTCCAGGCCTTAAGTATGAGCAAAAGTAATAGTGCTGTTAGCAAGCCCTACTAATATAAATACAGGTATGCTGAGAATGCTCAGAGCTTCTGCTGAATATTTAGGACAAAGATAGAGTTGTTCTGGTCGCTCGACACAGCACAGACGGCACTGATGCTGCATTGTGTGCAGAGTTAAGCATCAGTCAGATGTTTGCCAAGGGTCACAGCGGACCGCTTTCAACACACTGTTGAGGGGACATGTGCGTGACAGGAAATGATAATTGACTTTTCAAAGAGAAAGTTAGTTACACTACACAGAGATGAAAGGAGGGACACTCATATGGATGCAGGGGATTCTGTCCTTGTGGAAGCACTTTTTCAAGATGAGCGTGATGTCTTGTCAGTTTTAAAGCAGATTTGTGAGAATCATAGCTAATAGCTGAGATAACTCTCAAGGTATGGTCGCTCTAGGCTAAGGAAATTGTTTGTGAAATTTTGCAAGCAAAAAGTCCATTGTCAAGTATAGTGATGAATAAATCACTCCTCGCTTTCACTTTCACTACAAGCAGTTTTCTGTTTGTCAATGCAAATGCTATGTGCGAAAATCTTTCGCCGCCTTGAGAAATTCCAAATTGCATAGATTCTTAAATTATGATTTTGACAATGGTCATCTGCACTTTCTCATTTGTGTCTGTTTTTGTCTTGCAATGAATTTCAGGAGAAATGAGACCTGCATGAGTTGATAAATGTACATCTTGATTCTTGAATGTAATGTAAGTGGCTTTGGATAAAGCATCTACCAAATGTATAAAAATGAATGCAAACACAACAAAAGAGCTTCTGAGCGATCAAATGGCATGAGCTTAATATTTCCCTGGGTTCAAGTGAATAATGGTGTGAATTGTGACCACAGATCATCGACTGTTTAGTTTTCCCTGAGTGTTGTGAATCACAGCATTGTTCTCCGGTAATGTAATACACTGATGTAAAAGCTATTGTCTTGTAAATGGACCTCAAACATAATGAGCTGTTATCAGATTCTCTATAAAGTGTAAATTTTGTTTTTAATGATGTGTTAACTGGAAAGGGTGCTGTTGATTAAAATGAAAACCACATGCTGTTGATGTGGTGGGTGCAGCAGGTTATATAAAAGGGAGGAAGACTGAAAAGGTAAACAGCCCTGTATGGGATTTCCAGTGAGGAAAATAACCCCTTAATCAATTTAATTGTTTAGTTTTAATGGCTTAGTTGATCATTTTAATATCGAGTGAGTCTCAGATGGTTCTCCTAAAATTCATTGGGAAGTGTATTATAGTATTATGTATATGCTACCACAGTATTTATTTTGTGTTTTTAATATTTCCCATTCACTTATGTTTTAAATTTCTCATTTTGTGCTTTATTTTATATTTCTATATAACTTAATTTTCATTTGAGTTATTTCAGTTTTTTTAGTTTGTTTTTCATATAATATTTTTATTTTATTTCAGCTTTATTTAAATCACTTTTTTATAGTTTTAGTTTACATTTTTTGCGAGAGAGACAAACAGACATAAATGAGACAATTGGTGACATTATAATTTAATAAAGTAAGTGAATAGATCTACAGTAAGTGCAGTAAGTGTATATATATGAATATGGATAGCTTTCATAATTTGATTTTGGAATAATTTATTAAGAAATTGTTCATATTGAAATATCGCAGACATTGTGTATCTTGGCTATCGGAGCATGATTTTAGACATTGTTGAGATCTGTTGTGAGACCCAAAAGAGTTGCGATTTCTCTGGTCTTTTTCTTTTTTCAGGATAAAAAATTATCCTATCAGTGAACGATCAGGTTGGCAGAAGAGCATGATTGGCCGGGGTCCGCCTCGACCTCCCTTGGGCTGTCTGTTCCGCTCTCTGACTGGAGCATGTGTGATGCCGCAGGGTCAAAAGGGCAGGATTTAAATGAAAACTTTAAATAACTGCCAGGCTCTGTCATTACGAAGTATTACTGGCCATGTGCGAGCGGGGCCCGAGCCACAGTAATGACTACATCTCCTCCATGTGCCTCTGCCTCAGAGGAGACAGCACTGGCCTTTTAATAGAACTTCTGTAATTACATTGCGTCAGGAGAGCAATGCCATGCTAACAGTCGAATCCTCCAGAGAAACATGGAAATCAGCCCCTGATTCTCCAAAACGGAACCTATTACCCGTTTTCTGCCCTCTTCAAAACGGTTGCAGAATATTATCTCAATTTCACAAATTAGATTGAAGATGTTACATTTCTGTGTAGTTAATGGATGCTAATGTTAGATTATTGCTAATAAGATATGCAAGTCTATTCATTTAACTTTTATAATGGGAGGCTTAGCATTTATTGATTGTCGATTAAGCAAGGTCATCATTAGAGTGCGTAGTTTGTGCAGCAGACACACAAGGAAAAATGAAATGAGAGCGCCATAGTTACATATTCCATCTACTAGTTTCACAGACAAGGCTTAAATATGTTTTGATCTGTTTTAATCATATCTTAATGTCAGAGCTATTGTTTTGTCTCAAGATACACACCAGTAATGTTTTTTTTCTAAAGCATGTTTATTAAATCTACTTAAATGTCCTAATTGAACTAAGGCCTAATCCTGGCTTAATCTAAACCCTGTCTGTGAAACCAGGCCTATGTGTATTAATGTCTTCAAGCCATGCAACGGATTAGGTAGGCTAGTCGCTTATTTCGAAAACATAATTAACCGAGGGTCCCAAAAACCTTTAAAACAAATGATTTTACTGAACATAAGGACTACCTACTTGTGTAAACGCCACGACAAAAGTAGATCTAATAAGTAATAAGATCGTGGTTGATGATCTTCTAGCACTGGTTCAGCTGTGCGCTCCCATTTTATGGTAAATCAAGACCTGTCAATTTGAGCGATCAAACCAATCCAAGCGCGCTTCAGCTGTAAAACCGTGTCTGATTGGTCTCTACAGTCACCATACCCAAGATCATACACCATACACTGCGTCATGATTACGATGCGATCGGATCCTGGAAGTGCTATAGCTTTAGCCAAGCAGCATGTCATGTCTCTCCGTGATCTACGCATTGTCTTATGTTATGTTTGAGCTCCTTCTAGACCACCTGTTTTAAATAAAAATATGCAATCTAATATTGTTTTCTGGTTTGCAAAGTTACAAACCGAAACGTGGCCGAAAACATCATATAGCTTATACCTATATTGTACATGTGCGTCGGTGGCTCTATTTCATACACATACTTGGTATATTTTTCAAAGATATACAGTATGACAATTCTATCTTTTATGTACTATGATTTTATTTCAGAAGAACACATTTTCATTTAAAGCAGTTATTTATTTCACTGTATGAAAAACAGAGCACTTCTAATATGTCAGCTTTGGATTTAAGAGGTTAAGGTTAACGATTAATTGATTAATTTATCATTCATTTTTAACAACGATCAATTATGGAAATTTATGTAAATTGACATCCATAGTTACCAAAACGTAGTCTCAGCTTTAGTTTTTCTGGAAACACTTCAGGAGTTTTGAAGTAGCGATCTGATTTGTTGAATTCTACAGGATGTCCGGGAGATGTGTGTGTTGCATTCAGTCCGCCTGGAAACAAATGCCATGACGCAAAAAGCCCTCGTGAAAGAAGAAAGCCGTTGTGTTTACAACTGTGACAATTAGCACTTTAACGCTTGATTTTTCAAAAGTATGTGAAGTTTGCGGCTCCATTGTTGCAGTAAACTTGCACAACGTTGTGAATGAATAATTTATTAGATGCATACCAGTGTGTTATTGTAAGGACAGCGATATTGTCCTGCCCCTAAACATGACGCAGAACAAAACGAAGTGTGATTTGTTGCGTTACTTACATGTCAGTCAAACGTCCTCTTGGGTGGTCCTTGGCCAAGAAAAGCTGCGTGAGTCCAGACCTTCTGCCGACAGTCTTCTGAAGTCTTCTTGTAAAAATTAACTTTAAAATATTTTGTTTATCATTTAATAACAGAAATTGTATAGGAAAAAAAATATTTAGCTTTTGTGTTAATCTCATCATCATTTTTTTATTTTTTTTTAAATAGTCAACAGCCTTTTGTTTACATCACAGACAGCTCATCCAGGGCCTTTGAGCTCGGTAAAGCCTCTACCTTTTCTCCTAATCTCCTCCATATCGCTTTACAATATAGCATTCTGTGCAGAATTCAATTGGTTCGATACTGTCAGGATACAGGGACGGAGACAGAGGTAAGTGAAAATCCAAACAAAGTTTATTTTTTGTGACTCAAGTGCAAAGGAAAGTATTCAGTGTTCAGAAGTGGATTCGGTGAAGATTGCTGAATGCGGGGAAGATCACAGGTGAGCAGATCCTCTTCAGGTTAGTTTCTTTAATACAATCTCAGTTCGGTGATGCTTGTCTTTTTCTTTTTTCAGATGCGACCACGAGTAAGTGAAAGCTCAGGAGAAATTCGGGAACCTCAAAGGAACGCTGGGACTCCGGATGCATGGATTCAGGCAAGGAGTCTGGAGATATCAGAACAAGGATACAGAAGTTAGTATATTCACAGGTAAGTATACGTTACTCGGTGGGTATTTGCTGCATCAGAGACTTGAAGAGAGACAAGGTTAACGGTCTGTTCCTGTTGGAGACTTGACAAAGACTGATCGTGAGATGAGTGTATTTATGGAGCTGACTGATGATTGTTAACAGGTGTAGGTGATTAGTATTCTGGTGAGAGTGAACGCTGAGTGGTGGATTGAGCTGAGCTTGATTGATTCCTGACATTACCCCCCCCATCAGAATCCGCGCCAGCGGATCCAATACCCCGACGTCGTGGGGGTCTACCTCGAGGTCTTGGAGCAGGTCTGTCAGGATGTTGTGCATGGAACTCAGTGGTTAACATGGGATCGAGGATGTCTTTACGTGGAATCCAACACCTCTCCTCCGGTCCATAATCCTCCCAGTCTACCAAATATTCCAACTGACCACCTCGACGTCGGGAATCTAATATCTCCTTTACCGTGTAGATGGTTTCGGCTTCGATGGGGGGTACTGGCGGATTGTTTTCTTGAACCAAATCTGTAGCGGGAACAGGTACGGGCGGATGATGTGGTTTCAAGAGAGAGACGTGAAATGAGGGATGAATGCGATACTGGGCTGGAAGATGGAGCTGATAGGTCACCGGATTTATCTGTCTGACTATGGGAAATGGACCGATATATCTGGGGCTTAATTTGCGGCAGGGTAATCTTAGGCGCATATCTTTTGTCGATAGCCAAACCAGTTGTCCAGGCTGGTAATCTGGAGTGTCTTGTCGATGAACATTGGCAAAACGTTGCTGGCGATTCAGGGCTTGTTGGAGATGGTGATGGGCTTGATTCCACACCCTCTCACTATTCTGGAACCAGGTGTTAACCGCAGGTACTTCAGAACTTTCACCTGACCAAGGGAACAAGGGTGGTTGGTAACCCAAGACACACTGGAACGGGGTTAGGTTTGTGGAAGCTTGTCGAAGTGAATTTTGTGCATATTCTGCCCATACCAGGTATCGACTCCAAAGATGTTGGTTTGAGTAGCAGAAGGTCCGCAGGAAACGGCTGACATCCTGGATTTTCCGTTCTGTTTGACCATTGGCTTGTGGGTGATATCCTGATGTTAAACTCACTGTGACGTTCATTAATGTGAAGTATGATCTCCATACTTTTGAGATAAATTGGGGTCCTCTGTCTGACACAATATCCTCTGGTATCCCAAAGTTCCGAAAGACATGATCCATCAATAGTTCTGCAGTCATAAATGCGGTGGGCAAGGCTTTCAGGGGGATCAATTTGCAGGCCTTCGAAAAACGGTCAATGGCTACCAGGATGCATGTATTTCCTTCTGAGGGAGGAAGGTCAGTGACAAAGTCTACTCCTATGTGTGACCAGGGTCTTTGTGGAACAGGTAGAGGCATGAGTTTTCCGGTGGGTAGATGACGAGGATTCTTGTTCATGGCACACAAGATACACCCTTGGATGAATGTTCTTATTTCTTGTACCATCCCTGGCCACCAATAGCGAGTCTGGAGCGAGGATAGAGTTTTGGTGACACCTGGGTGTCCAGTGCCCACAGAGGAATGTGCAGAAGAGATCAGGGAAGTACGGAATTCTTCAGGAACATAGATTTTCCAACCGGACATTCTGGTGGATTGGGTTGACGTTGGGAGAGTTCAAGGAGTTGTTCATTGAGATCCCACTGGATGGGATTGACAAACAGTTTTTCTGGCAAGATATTATCAGGTTCCTCTGAGTTGACTTCTGGGGAATGGAGACGGGACAGGGCGTCTGCTCTGATGTTCTTTGATCCGGGACGGTAGGAGATCTGGAAATGGAAACGAGTAAAGAAGAGTGCCCATCTGGCCTGACGAGGATTAAGTCTCTTGGCATCCTTCAAGTACTGGAGATTCTTATGATCGGTGAGAACTAAAAAGGGCTGTTTGGCTCCTTCTAACCAGTGTCTCCATTCTTCAAGAGCAAGCTTTACCGCCAGGAGTTCTCGATTGCCAATGTCATAGTTTACTTCCGCAGGGGATAGTTTTCGGGAGAAGAACGCACAAGGTAATGGTTTCGGTGAGGAAGTCGAGACCTGGGATAGCACAGCTCCAACTCCTGTAGTGGAAGCATCTACTTCGACAATGAACTTCTCATCAGGATTAGGGTGTTGTAATAGTGGAGCTGTAGTGAATGCCGTTTTCAATGTCTGAAAAGCCTCTTCTGCTTCCGTAGTCCAAAGGAGTGTCTTCGGTTTTCCCTTTAAGAGTGAGGTAAGTGGAGCGGTAATCAAACTGTACTGGTGAATAAATCTTCGATAGAAATTGGCAAATCCTAGGAAACGCTGTAATTCCTTAATGGACTGTGGAATGGGCCAGGAAGTAATAGCTTTTGTCTTCTGATCGTCCATTGTTACTCCTTCCGCACTGAGATGATAACCAAGAAACTCCACTGACGTTTGATGGAAGAAACACTTTTCAGCCTTCAGGAACAAGGAGAATTCTCGTAATCGTTGGAGTACCTGTGAGACATGTCGTTGATGTTCCACTGCGTCCTTTGAGTAGATCAAGATGTCGTCTATGTAGATTATTACGAACTGATTTAGATAGTCTCGGAAGATTTCATCCATAAAGCTTTGGAATACAGAAGGAGCGTTTACCAATCCATATGGCATAACCAGATATTCGTAGTGCCCTGCTGGTGTGATGAATGCGGTCTTCCACTCATCGCCTTCTCGGATTCTAATGAGGTTATATGCACTCCTTAAATCCAGCTTGGTGAAGATCGTGGCCTCTCGGAGTTGCTCAAGTGACGAGGGAATCAATGGGAGTGGATAACTGAATTTGACGGTGATTTTATTTAAAGCTCTGTAGTCAATGCATGGGCGTAATCCCCCATCCTTTTTCGGGACGAAGAAAAAACTGGCAGCCGCGGGTGAAGTGGAAGATCGAATATACCCCTGTTCGAGAGCCTCTTCAATATATCGCTTCATGGCGTCTTGCTCAGGGATGGATAAAGAATAGATTCTACCCTTAGGGATGGGTTCACCAGGAATTAATTCGATGGCACAGTCCCAGTTTCGATGGAGTGGTAGCTTGGCTGCTTCGACAGGGTTGAATACATCAGAGTATTGAGAATAGCAGGATGGGATGGCTACAGAGAGGTTCTCAATGGGACTCTCAATGGAAGTCGAGTTTACTGGGATGGCAGCAGGAAGGTTAACGCTGGACGAGGCTGGAATTTCATCATTTACGGAAGAGCACATGCAACCCCAGTTCAAAACCTTCCCAGATTTCCAGTTGATATTTGGTTGATGTTGGATTAACCAAGGGCGACCAAGGATAAGATCAGACTGACTATTCTCAAGTACAAATGGTTCAAAAGGTTCATGATGGGTGTCTTCAACACAAAGTATGCGTCAAGTCTTCTGTCAGGATACAGGGACGGAGACAGAGGTAAGTGAAAATCCAAACAAAGTTTATTTTTTGTGACTCAAGTGCAAAGGAAAGTATTCAGTGTTCAGAAGTGGATTCGGTGAAGATTGCTGAATGCGGGGAAGATCACAGGTGAGCAGATCCTCTTCAGGTTAGTTTCTTTAATACAATCTCAGTTCGGTGATGCTTGTCTTTTTCTTTTTTCAGATGCGACCACGAGTAAGTGAAAGCTCAGGAGAAATTCGGGAACCTCAAAGGAACGCTGGGACTCCGGATGCATGGATTCAGGCAAGGAGTCTGGAGATATCAGAACAAGGATACAGAAGTTAGTATATTCACAGGTAAGTATACGTTACTCGGTGGGTATTTGCTGCATCAGAGACTTGAAGAGAGACAAGGTTAACGGTCTGTTCCTGTTGGAGACTTGACAAAGACTGATCGTGAGATGAGTGTATTTATGGAGCTGACTGATGATTGTTAACAGGTGTAGGTGATTAGTATTCTGGTGAGAGTGAACGCTGAGTGGTGGATTGAGCTGAGCTTGATTGATTCCTGACAGATACGTTCTGTGGTCTGCGCCGAATTGATCATATCCGCTATGTGCTATCATGTCTCTGGACCGGAGCAGATTGAGTGCGCTGTTGGTGTGACGCTAACACGAAACCAGACTTCATTCACCTCAATGGAAAGCATATTTACACTGTCTGAATAGTTCCCTATCCCCTATATAGTGCACCATGTGCCACTCACCATGTAGAAAATGGCAATGTGTGAACAAGTGACCGATTTTAGCCTCCGCTTCATCATCTATTTATAATGTAGGGGGTAGGACGATTTATTTTCTAGAGAGCATTTGATTGGACAGAAAATCTGATGAGAAGCGGTAACGCTTCCTTTTACAGTCCAGTTACCCATGTACATACTCAGTACTTATTTTAGTAATTACAATTACTGGGTTATAACTAGGTACTAACCCTGAACCTACCCCTAAACCTACCCCTAACCCATGTACTTACCTTATATTAGCCAGTACTTTCTAGGTAAGTAAAAGGAAGCGTTACCTGAGAAGCATAGTTTAGAGTGATGTCATCAAAATCATCTATATTGGCGGAAGTGAGAGACTATACATTTTGAATGCTTATATCTTCTAAATGCATTGTTTTGGAGCACACTAGTTTATAGATGACCGTAAAGATAACATATTCCAACTAAAAGTAATAATTACTTTCATTGGGACTATTCATCCAGCCAAAGAGTGTTGTGGAAAGAAAAAAAAAGCCTTTAGAGGAACCAGAGTCAGGCCATCTTTCTTTAGTACAGCACACATTACAATACATTTTTTGCCAAATATATCTAATCTAGTTACATAATGCGTATTGCTTTTTGTTAATATTGTATATAGGCCATCAAAGGCTGTGTGTCCAATCTAATGTTTTGGTATTTTAACACAAAATCATGTCACTCGATAATGTGCTAATACTATAGCCATATTATAAAGTTACAGGTGATTATGTGCTAAAATACCATAACATTTGATATTCTTCACCTAAGAATATGGGAAACATTTTCTTGTCCCTTCTAAAAGCTGACAAAGCCTATTTATTTTGTTTGCATAACTATGCACTATTATATGGTTAGTTGCATTTTATTATTCGCCTTGTTTTTAGTTGCTGTCCACAACCCCATCAGAACAGATCTTGGACACATTTTTGGGTCACAACCTGACAGTTGAGAACAAATAAATTAGTTGGAATAGAGCACAGCAGGAGCCATAAGTGCCGCTCTGAGACACAACGGCTGTGGATTAAAGAATGCCTTGACCAAAGAAGCATTTGAGCCAAAGTCTCTCGCATGTTTCTCAGCGCTGTGGTCGTGCCGCCGAGCCATCCAGCCACACTTCACATTAGCATGAGTGACTGTTCAGTTTTCTGACACAATGACAGTGGTTATTTCTCAGGCATGGGGTTTGCTGAGATTTGAGATTGCTTCAGCTGTCGTCGTTATCGGTTTAACTCAACTTTTTATAATGTGGGGAAGTGCATGATGTCAAATCTTTAGGTTTGGTTAATGCTTTATCTCTGCTGTCTGTTGGTTGACCGCAAGATAGGCAGAAATTAGCCATGGCTTGGGACAGAGATGCCACTGAAAGGGACAAAAATACCCAGATATTTAAAATGTGGACTAAAAAATTGGAGAATGGTCTGGCTGGCTGCAGACTTGCACTTGAATTCTCAGACTTGCATTCCCAGTATGCACTTCCTCAGCAAGTGATGTCACTTGCAATCGCCTCCTGCATTCTCCGCTGCGTCCGAAAAAGGCAGCTGACATGTTAACTTTGACTTTGCAGGCAGGAAACAAAACTAATTTCTGAAAGACTTTTGAGACAGCGTAAAGGTTTAATGTTCTACAGCAAAATAGAGCTTTGGTGAAAACTAGGCGAATATTTAATAACTACAATCGCAAAAAAAAAACTCCCTAAAAATGACATCAAAAGTTGAAAAAATTAGACTGTAAAACCCGATAAGTTCAGATTTGATTTAATGTTCAAGTGCACTTTACTTAAAGGAAAACTCCACCGTTTTTTTTTTTTTTAAATAGGGCGTATTCACATTCTTTCCTACATTTAGATACGTGTGAAAATGCATTTTTGTCTCAGTGCATGCATTGTTTTAGTTTGACAGGGTCGGCGCTAGCTTAGCACAATGAATGGAATCCTTTGTTGCCAGCTATCATGTCCTAAGTAAAAGTGATAATTAAAAAAAAAAAAAAAACGTAATTACTTCTTGTGGCCTGTGTATTCACAACGTGTACAAATAGTGATGCAGATTAACATAGGCGATTTCCTAGGCAGATATTGTCTTGGGACTATATTAGGGAGAAGCGCAGGCGAAGCACTGCTACTTGGGATTTCATGTGTTGAGTGATATCTCTGCGGCCAAATAGCAGTGCTTCGCCTAAGCAGCAGTGCTTTGCCTGTGCTTCCCCCTAATATAGTCCCAAGTCAATATCTGCCTAGGAAATCGCCTAGTGTTAATCTGCAGCGCTATTTGTACTCGTTGTGAATACGCAGGCCACAAGAAGTAATTACGTGGGTTTTTATTTTTATTTTTATCACTTTTACTCAGGACATGTTAGCTGGCAACAAAGGATTCCATTCATTATGCTAAGCTAAGCTAGCGGCGACCCTGTCAAACTAAAACAATGCATGCACTGAGACAAAAATGCATTTGCACACCTATCTAAATGTAGGAAAGAATGTGAAAAAAAAGTGGCTCAGTGGTTCATGTAGGTTGTCTACAAACCGAAAGGTTGGTGGTTCAATCCCCGGTTCCACCTGACCAAGTGTCGAGGTGTCAATGAGCAAGACACCTAACCCCAGCTGCTCCTGATGAGCTGGGTGGCGCCTTGCATGGCTGACACCACCGTCGGTGTATGAATGTGTGTATGAATGGGTGAGTGTGAGGCAATATGTAAAGCGCTTTGGAGGCCATTTGGTCTGTGAAAGTGCTATATAAATTTGCATTTTTTATATAGCCATTTACCATTCAGTTGAAATCAGTCCTCTGTCTCTAAGGCTCGTCTAGTTTACATGATCTCCACCATGATCTTACATGTAGATCCACCGTCTGATCTGGATACGGACCGGATCCGGCTGACTATACTGTAACCTCGGTCTAAGAATTAGACAGTTAGAAAGACAGACAGACTAATATTAGTGTAGTTGTCATTCTGTGTAATTAACCCAAAAACAAATTATCATAACATTGCATGAATACGGTATTCTAAAGACAAAACATTATTGCTACTCTAATAGTCTTGTGGTGATTGAAATAGTATATTATTTCTGCCTTATCATCTGCCTTAAAATAAATAGAATAAACCCACATGAATATTACATTTAAATGTATTGATTTCATAACTGACTTTGCGGAAAAAAAATATGTTGTTAAATGTTTACATTTAGACACTACATTTAATTGTAATTTTATTCAGTTTAGTTAAGTCAACAACACTTGTACTATCACCGCCAATACCACATTTGCAATTTGAGAAATAAAAACAATACAGCGACTGTAATGAACCTATTATAATAAATACCATTGTCAAATAGTTTCAGTGGTATCCATGCAGCAGCCATAATAAATTGTGTCTACTCTAAACAAAAAGAGCAGCAGTTTGTAAATCAATATAACTTTTAAATATTGCATATCAGCAATTAACAGGCTGACAACAAATATTATACATGCAGCACAATTATTCTTGACCTTCAATGGAAATAATTATAATCGGACACGAGCTGCGGTGTGGGTGGAGTAGCAGGCAGCGGAGTATGCAAGTGGAGATTACAAGTGACAGAGTGCAAGTCCTGAATTTTTTCCTTCCAAAGTGAAAGAGTGAACAACTCTTCACGAAGGGCCTTCCACAAGTTTGTTAGTGAAGGGTACATGCAATGGAAGTACTTTTATCGTTTATGGTCATGTGATCCAAGGTAGCCAGTCCTCCGGTTAATTTTAAAACTAGATATGGTAGGAGGGTTTGAGATAACAAAACAGATTCAATTTGTTGTGAACTTGATGTGTTACACACCTTTTTCATATGAAGTGTCAGGTGTTTAATAGTAAATGTTGTCATGCCAACATTCCAGGTGAAGATATTGTGGAAATCGCATTGGCTTTCATTTCTCCCTTCGCCAAGGCCATTTTACACCTGGTATTAAGAAGTGTTTTTGTCAATCAGATCACAAGTGGGTGACACAAATACAGGCCTAAACGGGGTCTAAAGCGTTTTTTGAGTTTTTTTCCAATTTCGCCTTCTTGGGAGTCAAATGCATTTAAAACTTTGTGGGATTCAAAACTTTGAACTTTGTGGGCTGAAGACCTATGAATGGTTTGAAGACGAAAAACTTACCAAGCACAACATTCTCACATTCCTGATTTCTAACAGGCAGCACGTTTGCCTTGGTCCTGTGGCTATCAGAGCAGAAGTGAAAGCTGCTGCTCGTCCATTATATCAGAAGATCATACATTTACCCACCCATAGACCCTCCCCTTGAAGAAATCAGGACAGAAGTGGTCGAAAGTGGACAAAACAGACGGATTAAAACACCAGTGTATATAGGAATGTCTCCTTCGGCTAGTTATCCGATCGACCGAAACAAATCTTAATACCAGGTGTAAACATGGCATTAACGGGGTGTAAAATATGTTCCAAAATGTAAAATTTGGCATACCCGTGTCCTGCTCCCTCTAAGGTCCCCTTTTAAAGGGCTCTAGAGGGCATAGGGATGCTCACTTACGATTGGAATAGGCCTATAGTGCTGCAACATCTTGTGCATCGTCATCAAATGCTTTTTGACCATAATTGTTTCAATTTGGAAATTTCAGTTAACTGATTCAATTGACAATCAAGTAAGTAGATATGGCTTGTTTTTATGTTGTTAGAAAGCTAAAATGTCCTCATAAATGTACGAATTGCTTGTGAAAGATGTCAAATTGGTAGTGAAAAGAGGTTCTAACAGTGCAGAAGGGATTTGTGTGTGAGAGGCACCTTAATATTTAAACTTCCCTCCGCAATTCTGCATACACATAGTTATATTCTCCATCTGTTGTGTGAAGTTCTGTTTGTTGTAGAAATTGAAAAAAGAAATGCTTCACTGGCTATGAGGAGAGAGGGTAAAATGTTGTGCTCTTTCCATTCCATACAGGCATTTAATTCCCAGTGAAGGAAGCGATTTCTCCAAATGAGTGCAACTCACTGTTGTCTCATATCCTCTGTGATAAGGAGAAAAACAAAAGGGCCTTTTATTCTGACACAGAGACTTCCAACTGAATCATCCACGTCGCCTCAGATAAAAGACACTAGAGTGTTACGTGCAAGCATATTTCTGCTGCCATCATTCTCAATGAGAGACAAACAATACACAGAAATGCCACATACTCTACATCCACTTTTCCTTCCTTTCCTTATTTTCATTTTTCATTTTCATTTTTCATTTATTTTCATTTTATCTTTTTATCATTTTACAGTATCTATACACTGTAAGCGAGACATCCATAGAAAAAGTAATATAGAAATGTATCAGTACATTTTCCATTTAGGGACATTTCCATCAACTCACGGCACCATACAATGCATATTTCAAAATACGGGTAAAACATGGTCCAAAATTGGTTTGAAAAATTCCTTCATATTCACATTTGACCATTTATACATTATGAATTTGACAAAAATGATAGAAATTGAATTGGCTTAATCATTAGTAATGTATGAATAATCAAGAATGGTTATGTTTGCTAGTAGACGATCTTATAAACCCTGTTAACATTTTTTTTTTTTTACATTCATTTCTGAAGGCATACTTATATTATTCCAACATTTAGGACTAGATATTAAAATTATATAGCTTGAGGTAGACATTTACTTCCACTTAAAGACATTTGTCTGATGCATGTTTAAATCTAGCAAAATGTCCTGTAGAAATTCTTATGAAACTGGAAAAAGCTCCTGATTCAATTCATCATACAATTTCTGTTAATTTCTTCTGCTCAGCATCACACTCTAAGTGAAAGTATAAATACAGAGTATGTCAGATAAATGCCTCACTCCGTTACCACATTTGTAAATGCGTTCCAGAGTGCGGTTCTGGGCAAGGTCCACATCACACTGGTATGCCTGAAATTATCCTGGTAATTGGTGTGTGAAAATGAGAGGGGAGAAAACGAGCGAGGGCAGGTCACATTCTGATTTCCAGAAATGCTGATTCGAAGCCCAGAGTGAAAACATTGACTTTGCAGTTTTCATAATGTCAGTTACGGAGCGCGCACACACACACACACGCCACATGGGGCCGAGGTAACAAATTTTAAGTACGTCAACTCAACTGTAAATCACATGCAGAGAGAAAGAAACAATGCTGGAGCGCTGGCACTCACCATCGTTTTAGAAAGCTGCTTTGTGGCTTTCTTGGATAACTAACAACTAAGTGTTCAGTAAAAAATACTGCGCTGGTATTTAGACCCAAACAATTAGTGTTGAACTGAGGCAGCTGTATTGGTCTGGATGGATCCCAAACAGGACTGCTGGAGAAATGTTTGCTCCTCTTGGAAAGGATAAGAAGTGTGTAAACGTGACTGTGTGACACCTGTAAACAGGCGACGAGTCCAAAGTCATGTTGTTGTTGTTGTTTTTGTGTGTGTGTAAATGCTCCATGCATTATTTCCATAATTTACATGCTCAATATTAAGAGATATGTAAATGCAATAGCTTTCTTAATCACAATGAGCAACTGGTATTGAATATTACGTTGCTCACAGAATCCACTGCAAGCTCAATAAAGCGGCTTTATTATTCATAAACCACCAAAAATGAGCTATACGGTTCTCATATATATGGTTTCCATTAAAATGTCCAAGATGCTTGTGGTGCACAAGTAAGAAGCTGAAAACCACTTAGCAGAGCTAAACCAATCAAACATTTTTACCCAGACAGAGTTACTGGCAGCTGAGAGACCATCAGTGGCATATTAGTAATTACCCTTCAACAGAACGGACTGCGTCAGGTGACCACACATCAGAATTCTGTTCGCTCAGCTGTTGGACGATTACAGGAGCAAACCACGACTTTCACACCTCTGAACTCGCAGATTATTCCGGCTATTTCAGTGTATGTGAAAAAGTTAACTGTTGCCCAAACAAGTACTTAAGCCACTCTTTATATTAAAGTAACATTCAAAAGTTTGAGGTCAGGAAGAATTTTGTTTTTGATAGAAATTAATACTTTTATTCAGCAAGGATACATAAAGTTGGTCAAAGGTGACATTTTTTTCCTCTTTAAAATAAATGCTGTTCTTTTGAACTTTCTATTCATTAAAGAATCTGTCACTGTTTTCATAAAAATGATTAAGCAGCACAACTGTTTTCAACATTGATTAAATCTGTCTTGTGCAGCATATATCGTATATAAATATATACAGAAAATATTTCACAGTATTACTGTTTTTCAAATAAATGCAGCCTTGGTGAGATTAAGAGACTACCTAATCCTTAAAAAAATTTACTGTCCAGTTATAACTTGAGTTATAACTCAACATACAGCCATTATTGTTAAAATGGCTGGCAACAAAAGTGAGTAAACCCTAAGTGATAATAGCTGTATGTCGTTTAACCATGCAAAGCCCACATGTCATATTCATCATGTTTATGTTTTTGTCTGCTTGACAGGACCATACAAATTTGTGTATCTTGTATTAGAGCAGTTACAATTTGTGCAATTCTCTCAACTGACCACTGGATGTGCAGTGCAGTACAGCCAGTACAGTGGCCAGAGTCATACAGAAGTTTACCAAGACGGGTTTCACTTGAACAGGCATCACAAGGGTCAATCAAAGAAGTTGAGTCCTCATGCTGTGCGTCAGGTGCAGAAGCTGGTTTCCAAAAAACAGACGCATGATCGTGCCAGCATTGCTTTAGTGGTTGCAGAAGCGGAAGGTCAGCTTGTCAGTGCTCAGACCATACGCCACACACTGCAACAAGGCCGTCGTCCTAGAAGGAAGACTCTTCTGAAGCTGGCTCACAAGAAAACCCTCAAACAGTTTGCTGAATACAACCTGTCAAGAGCATGAATGACTGGAAGCATGTCCTGTGGTCTCATGAGACTAAGATAAACTAGTTTGGCTCAGATGGTGTCCAGAATGTGTGGCGATGCCCTGGTGAGGAGTACCAAGAAGATTGATTCTTGTCTACAGTCGATTATGGTGGTGGTAGCATCATGGTCTGGGGCTGCATGAGTGCTGCTGGTACTGGGGAGCTGCGCTTCATGAGGAAAACATGGATTCCAACATGTACTGTGACATTCTGAAGCAGAACATGATGCCCTCTTTCAGAAACTGGGACAAACGGCATGATAACGACCCAAACACACCGCCAAGATGACAACTGCCTTGCTGAGGAAGCTAAAGGTGATGGAGTGGCCAAGTATGTGTCCAGAACTGAACCCTATTGAGCACCTGTGGGGGATCCTCAAGCAGAAGGTGTAGAAGCGCATGTGTCTCACATCCAGCAGCTCCATGATGTCATTATGGAGGAGTGGAAGAGGATCCAGCAACAACCTGTGCAGATCTGGTGAACTCCAGCCTAGGAGGATTAAGCCAATGCTAGATAACAATGGTGCTCACACAAAGTATTGACACTTTGGACACAGTTTTGACATGTTCACTTAGGGTGTACTCACTTTTGTTGCCAGCTATTTAACAATAATTGCTGTATGTGGAGTTATTTTCAGAGAAAAGTAAATATATAATGCTATACAAGCAGCACACTGACTATGCTAAAATACATCCAAATTATATTTCTATAGTATTGTCCCTTGATAAGTTATACTTAGGGATGGGAATCAAGAAGTTCTTCTTCAGAAGAAGAAGACGGAGAAGACGCGCCGTGTGCGCTCATGTCACGCACAAATATAATATGCAGGAGCTAATACCAATAAATTGATAAACCACTTTAACGTTTCCCGTTTTCACCCGAGCTGTTAACCCTGTCAGAGTGCGACTGCTTTAGAGTAAGATGAGCTCCGTCACCCGAATCCACAGCCAAACACAAATCATCCACCCGCCCTAATAATGTTCTCTGATTTAAGTATCCGCAGCCGATGGCCAAATTACAATTATTCTTTGTTGTTACGCGTGGTTATAAATGGATGATCGTCTTCAACACCGTACTCGCCAACGGTTGATGCGCGCATCCCTAGGGTAACATTATAGCTACACTGATGAATGAGCGCTGCTTTTAAATGAACATTTCTTTAAAACAAAATTGATTTGACAGAATTTCATTTTCTTCATGCCATAAACAGAGTTTAGTCCCATCATGAAACTTAAACCGAAATTTCACTGTTTCTGTCACTGCGACTTTGCGAATATGCACACGCGTGCGCGCACGCACACATCACTTTTGAAGTAAAATTGAAAATTGAGGATGCTGTGTTTTGAGATATCGAATTGAACTGAATCGATGACATTAAAATCGTAATCGAACCGAACTGTGAGACCAGTTCACAACCCTAATACTCTGTGCTGTGTCTTCTGATCAGATATTAAGGCGAATAAATACAAACAAACAAATTTGCACTTATTCCCTCACCCAATGAGAATCGATAAGGAATCGTATCGATAGCAATATCGATAATGGAATCGGAATCGTTAAATTCTTATCGATTCCCAACCCTAGATATACTAAAATGTTTGCTGAAATGCGAGGGGTGTAATCTCAGCGAAAGTTATATATATATATATATATATATATATATATATATATATATAATATATATATCAACTTGCGCTTAGATTGGACTACCTTTGGGGTGTGTGCTCAACAAAATTGAAATTCCGTCTTAATGACCATAACAGCACGTAATTAATTATACAAGACATTAGTAAACAGTGAATTAGTTTCAAAACTAGAACACAGAACAGTGTTGTTAATTTTCTTAAAATGTTAAATTACAATGCTGCTGATGAGAACTGATCTTTGAAAATTGCGATCTGATCTAGATCGTGATGACAGTCCAACATATCCTTCAGCCACAAACTTCTTGCAGACGTAAAAGCAGAATGTTAAAAAGTGAAGCACTGTCGCCTCACAGCAAGAAGGTCCCCGGTCCTTTTTGTGTGGAGTTTGCATGTTCTCCCCGTGTCAGTGTGAGTTTCCCCCACAGTCCAAAGACATGCAGGTTTGGTGGCTTGGATATGCCAAATTGTAGTAGTGTGAATGTGTCCCAGCAGTCTCAGTGCTGGGGTGTGTCAGGAAGGGCATCTGGTGTAATCACCTGTGCCAAATCAAAATGTGTGTATGAAACGAACCCTGCAAATGAGTGGGAATAATGCTAGGATGATGATTGATGATGATGACTGTACTGTTAAAGAAAGTGAACTTAGAACAAAACTGAGATCTGATCTAGATATTTATGATGATCAAACATACTACTTCGTTCTTCTGTTGTGTTCCACTCCTTCATCCCATTTTCCTATGAGCTTCTTCACAGCGTGCTCTGCTGAAAAGACCTTATAGGAATGCAGGCCTTTTTAGTTTTTCAGATTTATTTTAACTAACATACACTTGAATATTATTAGTCCTAAATTAAATCTGTTCATTATATAAAGTCTTTTCAGAAAATTTGAAGACACCTTTACAATCTCTTTATGAACTTTTTGAAGCGTCAAAGTGGTAGTAGAGTAGCTGTCAATGGAGGGACAGAAAGCTCTCAGATTTAATCAAAAAGTCCTAATTTGTGTTCCAACGAAAGTCTTAAGTCTCTTTCCCCCTCCAAATTTCACTCTATTTTGGACATGTACAACATGATCAGTCGTGTCTGATGCTCTAGGGAAGAGCAAAAAACAGAACCAATCTGTCTGGCAAGTGTTTCCATATGGACACTGAGAGGGGCACATTCCTGTGGAAATGAAGGCAGTTCCTTTCATCACAAAGACATGATCATTTCATGATAAGGATGCCAGGAGCACTACAAAGTGAGGGAAGAGAGAGAGAGAGATAAAGAAATAGAGGAAGGGAGGGATGAGGAAAGATTAAAAAAGGAGGCTTGAAGTATGTAGACAGAGGGACAGTGAAAGCGAATAAGTGGAGGATTGAGGAGATACTTGAGGGAAGGATGCAGAGAGCGAGAGAACAGGAAGACAGAAATTGGCAGTGTAAGGAGAGGGCACACAGATGTGAATTAAAACATTATGCAGCAAGTTTCCCTCTAATCAGGAGATGCCATCAGGCCCTGAGGTCACTTCCTTTGAGGCCAGATTCTCTCTGTCGAGTGATCATCACTTTATCAGGAAGGAATGCAAATTGCAGTAAAGATCTACAATGGCACTGCTGTGGTATGGTAATCACGGACAGCAGCGTGTCATGAGCGTTCCTCGAGATCAAGAGAACTTTTCACGATATCTCCAAACACCACAGCCTCACTGATGGAAATGAGTAAATTCATGGCTGAATAAACTTAGAGTTCACCCAAAAATTTAAATTCTGTCATTACTCAAGCTCATGTCTTTCCAAACCCGTAAGACTTTCGTTCATCTTCGGAAAGCAAATGAAGATCATTTTAAGAACTGAGAGAGTTCGATCCCTCCATTGACAGTACGCAACTACCACTCTGACGCTTCAGAAAGTTCATTAAGAGATCGTAAAACTAATCCATATTAATTGAGCGGTTTAGTCCAAATTTTCTGAAGAGACTCGATCGCTTTATATGATGAACAGATTTAATTTAGGCTTTTATTCACATGCAAACATTAATCAACTCACACATCAGTTGTGGTTAACGGAACTTCAAGCATGTGCACTTTACGGAGCGAGAACCAATGAAGTTCATTCTCGTTTTCAGTGTTTAATCTCCAGCATTGTTTGAGAACTTCCTCTAGAACCAATGAGGTTCATTTCTGGGTGTTACAAGAGCAGGTGTTTGAGCTTCATCTAGAACCAATGAGGTTCATTGACCTCTGTGTTGGTGTTACAGAGCAGGTTTGAGCTTTCCCCTAGAACCAATGAGGTTATTCTGGTTCTACAGAGCAAGTTTGAGCTTCCACAATGAGAGGTTTTGGTTTCTTGAGCTACAATCAGCCATAGCAGGTTCAGCTGAGCTTATGTTTATGTTCACTGAGTGTTTCCAGGATTTTTGATAAATAGTGAGTTCAAAAGAACCACATTTTTTTATAAATCTTTTATAACCGTATAAATGTCTTAAATGTCACGTTTGATCAATTTGGAAAAATACTTGTTTTGCTTTTTTTTTTTAAACTGACCCCAAATGTTTCAACAGTACTGTATAATTTCTCAATTTCATTTTTTTTTTTATTAAACAAAAATTGTAGGTAACAATTTACATTATGTTCATATAATGTATAAAAATATATCTTTTATTTGCCCTTTTTCCTTCTAGTTCATTTTAAATGGTTCTGCAGTTGACAAGTTATGAAAGTACAGTATAAAACTTCCATGTAATCCATTAGTGTTTGGTCACATGCTAACAATTATATAATAACTTTTAAAATGTAGTTTTAATAATTTATAGCATGTCACTGATAGGTAGCCTATTTCTAGGATACTGCTACCTTAAACAGCTTGAAATATCATGTTCATAATTAAGATGAAAAATTATTTAAATATCGCCCTGGCTTGAAAGCCCTGCTGGGATTTTATGTAAACATTAAACATTCATCTGGCCTTTTATCTTAATTCAAGTCCTGTTACCAGCTGAATTACGCTCAGAAGGTACATGTCAGCAGAAAAGTTTTTTCATTTTATTTTATATCGAACATGATGATATATTAGCATGCTAATGTGCATAGCCAGAACATATCGTATTTTCAGCCGGGTGTCAGCCTAGAACCTTCCTAAAGAGTGAGATTTAGTCCATATGACATTTTGAAGCGAGAAGGATTTGGGACCGATACAGCACCTTAATTAGGGCCAAACGGCTGCATTGATTTGTGTGATTGTTGTTCTGAAAATGTATGGGCCACACTTAACGCGTCACGAGAGATATATAATTCAGCCACCCAGGATGACAGAACACACACAGGCAACAAAACCTCAACACGGAGGGACACACACAGACCTCCGCCTCAACCCTCACATAGCATTAGACATTTACTCATCTCATCCAGTTATAAGACACAGCCAGACAACAGCTGGTGCTCCTGGATCTCTGGGAATTTTCGCAAAGCATGTTCAGCCACATTTCTGCATTATTTACTGGGTCTCATCTTGAGGCCAGTTCTGGGAATAAACATCCAACTGTACTTTCTGGGAAGTCATTTTCTGTGCTTTCTTGGTTGAATACCTCAGTGTTTGTCTTCAGGACAGGAAGCACGTCTTTTCGGCTGGCATTTCTTGCTATCTGACCCATATTTAATGAAGTGAAATGCCCTCTTGCTGTTGAATGTGTCTCCAGACTCTTGAACTTGTGGTGCCAGGTAGCCTATTTCTAAAGCAGGTGTGAATGAGCAAATGTTTTTACAGCATGATGAGATGGCGATAGCCTCTCAGCAGATAAATGCTTTTGATTTAACCTCTGGCTTCACCCCGTGGATGAGTGAAAGAAATCCAATCGGCTCCTTATGGAGATCAAAGCCGGCGTGTGCCTGTCATTCTTCTTGCTGCTCAGACTTCTCAAACAAAAGGCAGCTAATTTTGTGGACGGAGCTGAGCATTATGATGTAATGAAGAGATTAAATGTGATGACTGATGAGAGAGTGAAATGTTCCTAATTAAACGTCATCAGTCGGCACAATGATTACTTAACAAATGCCAGCCCATCAGGTGAGGAAGCTGTACACTCATAGAAAGCTTCAGATATACAACCGTACAATCACATTTTTTGGATTTATTTTCAAATTATTATTTTATATTTGTTTAAACTTTTCAAAAGCATTAACCCACAACAACCCTTTCCGTCTAAATAGTTTAAATAAAAAAATATTAAAACAAGAGTAATTAATGTATTAAGTTTATGTATTAAACAGCTCATAAATATAGTCACTTGAAAAAAAAACCTGTTAGGCATACAGGATTATTTTATTAAATCTTTTATTTATTTATTATCTTTGTATTAGGCCTATATATATATATATATATATACACTTTCTGAAGAATATCTGTGGTGTTTGTTGTCTGCCGATTTGAATGCTCACTCTTTAAGGCTGGGTGGATTTTGATTGGCTGTCAGTGTTTTTATCATTGGACAGCCGTCCTTCGGATGAGACGTTAAACCGAGGCCCTGACTCTCTGTGGTCACAAAAAAAATCCCAGGATGTCTTTCGAAAGAATAGGGGTGTAACCCCGGCATCCTGGCCAAATTTGCCCAGTGGCCTCTGTCCATCATGGCCTCCTAATAATCCCCATATCCTGATTGGCTTCATCACTCTGTCTCCTCGCCACCAGTAAGATGGACAAAGTATGAACAATATTTTCAATATCAATCACCACTTATACACGAACCCATTTGAAAAGATGCACCAAACTGTTGCTTTTTATTATGAATGCATTTTGCCCCCCTTTTACGAATAGTGAAAAACCTCTTTTGTGCTGGAAGATCTCAATCCATATCACTGATGACACATGGAATTTGAAGACAGATGAATTCAGTTAAATGTCTGGATGAAGGTTTTGGATCAAATTTGAATTTGACATTTTTGTAACTGCTGGAATGATACACATATTTAAAGACATAGTTCAGGACATAAACCAACAGCACCATGTCAAAATCAGAGTAGACGGAGCTCTGGAGGGAATTCACTGTAATTGAAATGCATATACACACACACACACACACACACACACACACACACACACACACACACACACACACACACACACACACACACACACACACACACACACACACACACACACGTTTGTTTTTGTGATTTATGAGGACATTCCATAGGCGTAATGGTTTTTATACTGGACAAACTATATATTCTATCCCCCTACACTGCCCCTGTCCCTAAACCTACCCCTTACAGGAGACATGCTGGATTTTAACATTTTAAAAAAAACATTGTTTTTTATGTTTTTTAAGCTGTTTGAAATATGAGGACTCATGCAATGTCCTCATATTTCACGTGTAAGTTGTAATAACAGTGTAATACCCATGTCATTATACACATTTGTGTCCTCATATATCACAAAAACAAGCACACACACACACACACACACACACACACACACACACATAGATGCAGTTTAAGGCATCATGTTCATGTGTCCAATGCAAAGAATATTCCAAAAGGGCAACAGCAATATTATACTGGCTTATTGTTTTTGCCAAATTCTAAGGCAACATGGTATTTATCATTTGCAGGTAAAGTAATCCCGAATGCATTGCAACAATTAGAAAAAAAAAACAGATAAGTCAAAAGAAATGTTGATTTTACCCTGCAGGAACATGTTAGCTGGTCTCCACCTTATATTGAGCTGCATGAGCTGCTAGCTTTATGTTTCCGTCATAAACTAAAAGAGTGAGATCTTTAAAGGGCACCTATTATGGCATTTTAAATGTTCCTAATATTGTTCTGGGAGTCCCCAACAACAGTTTTACATGCATGCAATGACAAAAAACACTTTTGTTATCTTATAATATGCATTTATTTTTACCTGATTTGCTCACCGACTCCCATATGATTCGTTCAACAACTCATTTTTCCAAACCCCTCCTTTGCGTGATGCTAATCGGCGGTGATTGATCAGATGACCCAGTCAGTTGTGTTTGTAAAGCAATCGGCATTAAAATAACGATTAAAATGAACACAGCACAAGGTTCGGGCTATACTTGCCTCTGATTCTTCACATGCTCGTCCCTGGGCAGTGAAAAAAGGTCGCTTTTGATTCGCACTTCAGAGCACAGCGTCTTGTTGTCGACATGTTTTCAAGTTTCCCTGGTGTCTGCGCAGCGCACGCAATAAGTGGCCGCGGCCAACTTGATCATTTTTCGTCTTGACGTCACAAGGCAAAGGAAAATGACTCATTGGAAAAACGATTAAATTGACTCTGAGTCGACTCATACTTTTGAGAGACAATAACTTTTTTTACAGTGAACTTTCATATATAAAACTTTGCAGGATGTTTTTGTTGACTTAGATCTATGTTACACACTACATGAAAGGTAATTTTCAAAATTCCATAATAGGTGCAGATTTAATTGCAGATTCACCTGCAATGTATCTACACTGTGCCACTTTTATTAATTTGTTAAACAATGTTCATTTTAAACAAGCTGTTTTTGAAATAGCCTGAAGCTTTTTAATTTTCATGGATGACTGATTATTGCAGTGTTCTGACATATAATATACAGTAGACTTTTAATAATTGTAATTATAGGCCTATAATTCATTGTAAAATCGACCTAAATGTTTTTAGATCATTTGATCCTCACAGCGCGTTGGTTGTCCGGTGCAATAATAATGACATAATAATAATGCAGCTACACCTTTAAGATCATTATTAAGATCAATAAACTTTTATTTCTAAAGACTATTTAACACTGAAAACGGAAAACATTTTAAATATCCGCAATAAATAAACCAACCAAAAACAATAAAAGCAATGGACTCAGTCTCTGTTAACAAAAAAATGCACTTGAATAAAAACAACAAAACAATAAATAAAATGGATGTAAACAAAATTGCACTTAAAAAAAATATTAAACATTAGGCTCAGACATAAATAGTTATACATTCCACAACAGGCAAAACTGCCATTTAGGACCTTTGTAAACAAACAAACACACAAACAAAAAAAAATCCTTAACGGGCCATGTGCAAAAAACTTTTGAAAAATAATTTCGCCAGCATAAAGCTTTGTTCAAATAAAGCAAAAGTGAATTGCAGTCTATGTCCACCAAGTACGAGAGAGAGAGAGATAGATTTTATGGCAGATTACGAGCAAGAAATACCAACATGTTGACTTTGTGTGGCGTAGGGCAGGATCAGTTACCGCTTTTACTTGCTACTGTTTTACAACAAATGCGACATACCGACAAAATAAAGCTCCTCTGTTTGATCCTTCTGTTATAGTTAATCAAGTCTGTACAATAGAAGCCTCTGTGTCTCTAATAAGCATCACACTTTAAGCTGGTTTTGTTCTGTTCAAGTTGCAACAGTTCCGTGCGACAGAAACACACTGTGTATTAGAGCCTTTACGATTAATTAACCGTGACGTTTTAAATCGCGGTTAATAGTGAAATCGGTTAATCGCTGCATCCCTAGTGTCCACTAAACCAGAAACAGGACAGAGTACTAGTATGGATGAAGTGCTACCATTTGTGTAGAAGGTCATAACTTTTGATGGCTTCTTAAACTTCTTGACCAGTTCAAGATTTCTGGAAAGGATTATCTGTTATCTTGGGTCATTCTTGAACCCTTTGGACTGACAATCATCCTTGAAGTACTGAATACTCTTGATACAGCAATGCAAAGATACCTTCTGGCAAACTCTGATAGCTTAGGGAATGTGCTCCCATTAGTTTCCACCAGGAAAGTGGATCCTTCTCAGCACTCAGCACATTTTACAAACTCTCCATTTTAAACGGGTCACTTGTGGAAATCCCTAAAGTAACTGTGGCATCATGGACTTTCTTTCTCATTGGATACTTGAAAGGAGAGGTTTAAAATCAGACTTCTTAGATTGAAGAAGTCTCTAGGCTTGAAGCCTCTGCTCCTCTTGGCACATGGGCTCCATCATCATCCCTTATTTACTTTACTTTACTTTACTTGCCTTTACTTTACTTTACTTTACTTTACTTTACTTTATTGTCCCCTTGGGGAAATTTGTCTTGGGCACAGTGTATGCTGCATTTCCAGAATAAGACGAAAACATTAAAAAAAAAAAAAAAAAATAGATACAATAAAAATGAATTCTAAATATCCCAGATTCGATCAATCTATATAAAAATGATAGTATAGAGCAATAGATAATGTTAAGTAATCAGTCATAACCAGAGACAATCATAGGCCATTGTCCTTGTCATTCAAAAGTCCAATAGAGACGGGAACATTATTTGATCCAGAAGCCATTGTTTTACCTCAACCTCAAGTGTCACAAAGATCTCTTTAAACCTATGGGTCCAGGTAACTTTAATTCCTCATCCTCATAACGCTGCCTGAGATTTTCTTTGATTAAACCTTTCATTTCCCTAGCAACTACAGAATCACTGTCTTCAGCATTGAGACAAGACCGTATCTTCTACATCAGTGGTAAGACAGTTGAGAGGGTTGTGTGTTTCTCAACACTGAGTTTGATTGATTGACTTTATTAATCCCACACTGGGGAAATTCCTGTGTTACAGCAGCTCCAGTAAAATATATAAAAGTAAAATAAAATACAAATATAAGAATAAAACTGTATTTACATAATAACCAACCTTATGTAAACAGACAATCTATAAACACAAATATACAAATAAATATGCTAATAAATTACGGTAACATATTGCACAGTTGGAGGTGACACAAAGTAATAAATAGATAAGAAATATACATAATGCAAAATATTGTCCAGTGCTACTCAGCTACTTATCCGCAGCTAACAGTGCTAGTTCAACAACAGCTAACAGTCCTACATTGTGATGTTGCATTAAAAAGTCTAACTGCTACTGGGATGAAGGACCTACGGAAGCGCTCCTTCTTGCACTGAGGGTGCAGCAGTCTGCCACTGAAGGAGCTGCTCAGGGAGCTCACAGTCTCATGTAGGGGGTGAGTGGTGTTGCCCATAATAGAAGCCAGCCTGGCTAACATCCTCCTCTCCCCCACCTCCTCTATGGTGTCCAGAGGGCAAACCAGAACAGAGCTAGCCTTCATCACTAGTTTGTTGAGCCTTTTCCTATCCCTTTCTGTGCTCCCAGCTCCCCAGCAGGCTACTGCATAAAACATTGCAGACGCCACCACAGAGTCATAAAAAGTTTTTAACAGAGACCTGCACACTCCGAAGGAACTCAGCCTCCTCAGCAGATGGAGACGGCTTTGGCCCTTTTTGTACAGGACGTCTGTGTTTGTGGACCAGTCAAGTTTCTTGTTAAGGTGAACACCCAGGTATTTGTAAGTCTCTACCCTCTCAATGTCGACACCCTGGATGTTCACTGGTGTAGTACCCGGCGGCCTCCGGCGAAAGTCAACCACCATCTCCTTTGTCTTGCTGGCGTTGATGTGAAGATGGTTTAACTCACACCAGTTGACAAAATCCCCGATGACCTCCCGGTACTCCTGGTCATTCTCCTCTGATACCCTCCCAACAATGGCAGTATCATCTGAGAACTTCTGCATGTGACAGCTGCTTGTGTTATGCCTGAAGTCTGCTGTGTACAGGGTGAAGAGAAATGGAGCGAGCACTGTCCCCTGTGGTGCTCCTGTGCTGCTCATCACCACATCAGACACACAGTCTTGGAGCCTCACATATTGTGGTCTGTCAATGAGGTAACTGATGATCCATGCAGACAGGTGGTGGTCAACACCAGCTCCCAATAGCTTCCCCCAGAGCAGCGATGGTTGAATTGTATTGAAAGCACTGGAGAAATCGAAAAACATGACCCTCACAGTGCTCCCAGTGTTCTCCAGATGTGACAGTGCTCTGTGTGAAAGATAGATGATGGCATCCTCCACCCCTATGCCTGGTTGGTACGCGAACTGTAGGGGGTCCAATTCTGAGCTCACCACGTGTCTCAGGTGTCGTAATACAATCCTCTCCAAAGTTTTCATCAGGTGAGAAGTTAAGGCCACCGGTCTGAAGTGGCTGGGCTCCCTGGGATGTAAATTTTTTGGAACTGGAACAACACACGATGTCTTCCACAGGACTGGAACCCGCTCCAGACTCAGACTCAGGTTGAAGATGTACTGGATGACCTCACTGAGCTGATCTGCACAATCTTTAAGCATTCTGGAGCAGATTCCATCCGGGCCCGGTGCCTTTCTTGCCTTGATCTTTTTTAGCTCCTTCTTCACCTGATTAACTGTCAGATAGAGACTGCTAGAGGGTGGTATATAAGCTCCCTGGAGAGAAGGATGGAAGGAGGAGCGTGAAACATCCATAAATGAGGAGTCAGTGGACATTTGTGAAGTTGGGGATGCTGATGTCTCTGAATCCCTAAGGGGGAATGAGTTGGTCCGTAGTGGCCAGAGAGGGAGAGGTTCAGTCACCGACAGGTCTAAAGTCCGGTTGGAGGAGGTGAGAAGAGAGGGGGAAGAATCAAATCTATTGAAAAACATATTTAATTCATTTGCCTTGTCACAGCCACCAGAAACAAAGCCTTTGCCACTGACTTTTTCCTGACCAGAGATGGTTTTCAGACCCCTCCAAACCTCCCTTATGTTGTTTTGTTGGAGCCGTGACTCTAACTTTTTCCTGTAACTGTCCTTTCCTTTCCTAATCTCCCATCTTAGCTGTTTTTGAACCCTCCTCAACTCTTCTTTTTCCCCAGATTTAAAAAGTCTTTTCTTCTCATTCAGCAGGGCTTTGAGTTCAGAAGTCACCCAAGGTTTGTTGTTGGAGAAACACCGAACCTTCTTCTTAGGTATGGTGTTCTCCACACAGAAATTAATGTAGTCAGTAACACAGTGAGTGAGAGTGTCAATGTCCTCCCCATGGGAATTACAGAGCATTTCCCAGTCTGTGGTCTCAAAGCAGTCTCTCAGTGCTTCACTGGCCTCCTCAGACCAGTCCCTCACATACCTAGTGGTGGGGGGTTGTTTACTCACCAAGGGTATGTAAGCAGATAGGAGATGGACGAGGTTGTGATCCGAACGGCCCAGCGGAGGGAGGGGTGAAGAGCTATATGCCTCTTTAATGTTGGCATACAGTAGATCCAGTGTTTTATTGTCCCTTGTGTGGCATTTAACATACTGGGTGAAAGTTGGAAGTGTTGGGGACAGGAGAGCATGATTAAAGTCTCCAGAGATAAGAAAGAAGGACTGTGGGTGCGTTGTCTGCAACTGTGACACGACTCCGTGAAGGAGCTCGCATGCAGCTGAAGCATCAGCTGAAGGGGGGATGTAAACAGTTATCGCAATAATGTGTGAAAATTCCCTCGGAATGTAATACGGCCGCATGCTAACCGCTAGCAACTCAATGTCTTTAGTACAGAGCTGCTCCTTAACACTAATGTGCCCAGGGTTACACCATCTATTATTCACAAACATCGCAATTCCCCCACCCTTCCTCTTACCGCTCTCCTTTGCTCTCCTGTCCGCTCTCACAAGTTGAAAACCATCCAGTGTAACCAGTGAGTCCGTAGTGAGTTCATTCAGCCAAGTCTCCGTGAAGCACATGACGCTGCACTCCCTGTATTCCCTTTGCAGCCTGGTTAGCGCCGTTAGCTCTTCCATCTTGTTGGTGAGAGATCTCACGTTCCCCATAATAACAGCCGGGATGCACGGTTTGTACCTTCTTTTCCTTTCTCGACGTTTAGCTCCAGCTCTGCATCCCCTCCTTCTTCTTCTAAATAATTCCTCCGGGATCTCCTGTCTTTCAGTAGAGAAAAACCTAGTGTGCCTCAGTGCTAGCAGCTGTTCCCGTGTGTAAACAATGGAGCTGCGGCCGAATGATTCTCCCATTGCAAAGTTGTAAAGACACAGCTAATCTCCACAGTATTACGTCCCTGTACACGTATGTTGAAGAAAGTTTTAACACGAAAACAAAGAAAAAATGCAAATAAATGAAATACACTAATTTTCACAGAAAAAAGCTTGGAGCTGCGGCAACAGGCTACCACTCACGCAGCGCCATTTTAAATGTGGATCTGTAAATGGACTCAGTGGTCCAAGGACTTCTTTTAAAATCCCTAAACTTATAAACCTCTCTAAATCTCTAAACCCCTGCCAGCACTGCACACACAGTTTGCTACTGCTCCAAAAACCTTTCGACCATATCATACAATGATTTCCAGCGGGTGGGTTCATCATTTGTGGAGAGCTTTCCTGATCTAGTGAATGTATACTGTTTTGCGAAGCCTTGACTGGTCTCTGGTTTCATTGTGTATTTTGGGGATCTCTGTACAGATGCAATATTTATTAAAACCATTAACATAAAGAACAATTATTTAAACCAGTAACATTAGCCTACATTTTGTTGACCGGACACTAGTGATGCGCAGATCGTAGTTATATCTGCGGACGCTACAGATAATCCGAGTGCAAGTAATATAAAATAACATTCCAAAAATTGCGGGTTGATGAGAGAAATCATTAATGTGTTGATTTTAATAAAGACAAATAACTGTTATTTCATGGTAAAACACAGCGAACGTGATCAAGCTGTCAGTCAGTAACTTTTGTGTATGCGTGATGTGCAGCGATCGTGCTTTCAGAGCTGTGCTCTTTCATTATCCTGCGTAATTTAAATCTAATTTAAAAACAAGCTGCGATACTACAAAAAGTATCGCAAAAATCAAAAATGTTGATCTGTATGTGCGTGCAATGTACTTTTATGAATTGGCCTACATACACATCTCTCGGTTTTGTGCAATTACACTCCGTGCCATATATAGGGCTGGGTTTCGTTAAAAAATGTTCAATATTGATGCCGATACCATGACTTCGATACCGGATCCTGAACCATAAGGATATGTTTTTTTTAAAACCAATTTTATGAACAGATAATGTTATAGCAGAGTCTGTAACATTAATGTGAAGAGGGAAAAAATAACAAAGTGTTAATGCAGATAACCTTAAGGATAAGCACTCGTCTACAAGACGCCTAGTTTAATGTGAGTTAATTCTGTTTTTCCCTTTAAAATTCTTCTGGATTCCATTTTTTTCCCCTGTTTAAATTTTTCTGGATGGTTAAATTTAAATTGTATTAATCAAAAAGCATGTGTAATTAATATAAATCATGAAACGTGTTCAATTTAACAAAAATTTATTAACAGTCTAACAAAAACTACAAAATTTGACTGCTTTACGTCAAGCGCTACAATAGTCATTATTTCGTTTTTCTTTGTTTCTGATGTCGCAATACATCATCCTTTCATGAAATCATGTAACATACTCTACCTTGTCTGTGGACATCGTTCATTCTAAAGCCGGTGCTGGATAAACAGCGAGTGTGCATGCGACGGTAGGCTAAATTATTTACGACAGCGGCAATGGACAATTTCGTTTCCAACCAGTAGGGCGACCGAAGAGGAAAAGTTACTTGGTGTTATTTTAATTCCTTTTTTTTTACCTTCGAACGGAACAATTCTGACAAAGTAATTTTGACTACGTCATAAAACTTAGTTTCCGTCCATACAATTGTAGATATTCTCATGACTACATATCACAGTTTCTCTGTCTGCTTAGCATCATACCTCAGACAGCATCTGTGGCAGCAGACAGCAAGCCAGCTCACTAGGTTTTGGAACAGAGCTGCTGTGTGAAAATAAGCTGAATTTTGTGGGTTTTCTAAAGCTGGGATGGGCTCTTAAAGCACTAATTGTTGCCCTGGTCTTGGCCAAGCCAAAACAAATGTGAAAGTGTGCTAATTCACAACAGGCCTGATAGCAGCGGACCCCGGGAGTTCTTCATTTGTTCTGTTTAGTCTGGCAGCCACTCCAGACGCAGAATATTGTTTTGTTATTTCGTGAAACAATGGGCAGATTGTTGAAGGGAATAAAGATGCCAACACAACCGTAGGCCATGCACCAGACTCACCTGAGGACAGCAGGTGGGTCAGCGGGAATAAATCCTGGATGGATGCAGCGGCTCCAAAAAGTAATTGGACGCTTAAGACACACTATGATGTTTGAGGCGTAATATTTATACATTTTGTCTGGCTGAAGGGTCTAAATGTTTTTTGTGGCCATGTAAATCTTACAATCTCCTGCTTGTGGAAAATGTCTCCTAGTTTTAATATTCATGA
The DNA here is from genome assembly GCA_036326025.1 of Chrosomus eos. Classification (NCBI taxonomy): domain Eukaryota; kingdom Metazoa; phylum Chordata; class Actinopteri; order Cypriniformes; family Leuciscidae; genus Chrosomus; species Chrosomus eos. The sequence continues at coordinate 29,314,361 of CM070833.1, read as the reverse complement.
TTACACATAAAAAGAAGAAAGTTGTTTTGTTTTATGGTACATGACAGGGAAAATGAATAACTGTGTTTTTGTGTGTGGATGCATCAAACAGGGACACCGGCATGGATCAAACCAGCAGTCGGCTGTCGTCCCAGCAAGAGCTCTGCTGTCTGTCTGTCTGCCTCCTGGATGCCATATGAGGGTCTTGTGTCTCAGACGCCCTTCAGACTGACATTCCACCATGACGTCTGCTCAGTGTGGAGGGTGAGTTACAAGGGATGATCAGTAATAATGACTTACAGTACAATAACCAGTGTGCTTACATTTTAAGGATAGAAAAAGTTCACATCACAATTGTTTGCAGTGAGATTAAATGAGGGCAATTGGTAAATCGCCCTCTTTCTAGATGTTTTTTCCAGAAAAATATACTCATTATATTAGTAACGTATTCTGACACCTTTAGCTTTGCTAAGATCTGCCAAAGTCTGCGATCAAAAGTCAGAGATCTCAATTTCAACTAAAAAATTTCAAATTCTTCCAAGACCAAATAATCTGACCTTTTCCATATATACATGATTACACCCCTCACATTTCAGCAAACATTTTAGTATATCTTCTCAAGGGACAATACTATAGAAATGAAACGTGGAAATATTTTAGAGTAGTCAACGTGGCAAAGAAGGATCTCTAAGGATTTGAGAATTAGAATTGTTGCTCTCCACAAAGTTGACTTATGCTATAAGAAGATTGGTAACACCCTGAAACTGAGTTACAGTACAGTGGCCAGAGTCATACAGAGGTTTTTCAAGACGGGTTCCACTTGAACAGGCTTCGCAAGGGTCAATCAAAGAAGTTGAGTCCGCGTGCTGTGCGTCAGGTGCAGAAGCTGGCTTCAAAAAACAGGGATGATCGTGCCAGCATTGCTTTAGAGGTTGCAGAAGCGGAACGTCAGCTTGTCAGTGATCAGACCATACGCCACACACTGCAACAAGTCGGTTTGCATGGCCGTCGTCCCAAAGGAAGCCTCTTCTGAAGCTGGCTCACAAGAAAGCCCGCAAACAGTTTGCTGAAAGCAACCTGTCCAAGAGCATGAATTACTGGAACCATATCCTGTGGCCTGATGAGACTAAGGCCTTGTCCACACGGACACGGGTATTTTTATAACCAGAGTTTTTCCTCCAGCGTTTAAAAAAAAATCCCGTCCACACATGCTTGGTCTCTGTCTACATGAAAACGCTATCAAGCGCGGCCAAGAACATATAACCCTTAACCGTAAAGCCACGTTGGCCAATCAGAAGCCTAACAAAAAGTTATTACCGGTTCCGGTAGGCGCAAATCTGACGTCAAACACAGCGAATAACGGCGCACACTCTGACGTCGCAAGGCAAAACCCCCGGTTTCACTGTCTACACGACAACACTGCAACCGGCGTTTCTGAATATCCTCACCCTGGCAGGGGTTTTCAAAAATGTTCGGTTTCAGTGCGTTTCCGTGTGGACGAATGGCCGAACCGCATAAAAAAAGTCACGGTTATAAAAAATACCCGTGTCCGTGTGGACAGGGCCTTAGATAAACTCGTTTGGCTCAGATGGTGCCCAGAATGTGTGGCGATGCCCTGGTGAGGAGTACCAAGAAGATTGATTCTTGTCTACAGTCGATTATGGTGGTGGTAGCATCATGGTCTGGGGCTGCATGAGTGCTGCTGGTACTGGGGAGCTGCGCTTCATTGAGGAAAACATGGATTCCAACATGTACTGTGACATTCTGAAGCAGAACATGATGCCCTCTCTCAGAAACTGGGCCAACGGCATGATAACACCCCAAACAACCGCCAAGATGACAACTGCCTTGCTGGCGGTAGATCCTTTTCCTATTTAGCACCAAAACTTTGGAACAATCTTCCTACTATTGTCCGGGAAGCAGATACAGTCTGTCAGTTTAAAACTAGACTAAAAACACATCTCTTGACCTAGCATTCACATAATACATTGTAGACTTCGATAATTAGGCTGCATAGATTAGGCCAACCGGAACCGGGAACACTTCCCTCAAATCCTGATGTACTTGTTACATCATAAGAAGAATGGCATCTATGCTAATTTAGTGTCTTTGTTTATCCCAAGGTTTTCCTACAGCCTGCCGGATCCAGGCCGTTACCAGATTTGACGAAGGACCTTCGCCTGGACCCGATGACAACGCAGTGCTGAAGTGCCAACTAGCCTCTCCCTATGGAGGATCCCTAATCCACTCTACAGATAAAGCACTATGAAATTACGGTTTCACGTCCCTATGCCGAATTGATAAAATAAAATTTTGCGTCAAAATTTATAGGCAAGACAAGTAGTTTGTTTAGGCATGGTTTGTAGCGAATTACGAACCTGCACACACATATATTCAAACGCACATAACTATAGAATCAATTCTTAACGCGCATGTAAACGCCATCAGCGTTTATCACAGGTTCGCGTTTAAAGTCTATTTAGAGAGAACGGCGTCGTCTTAGCGGCCCCTAATTTAATAACAAATGATCATTTCGACGGAAGTGAATCAATCAAAACTAACTTTAGCTGGAAACAACATATTCAAGAACCGCTATAAAACCAAACCATTCTTTGTTACCTTAAATTATATGTTTGTCTCTGTAAAGCTGCTTTGAAACAATCTACATTGTTAAAAGCGCTATATAAATGAGGATGACTTGACTTGACTTGACTTGACTTGAAGAAGCTGAAAGTGAAGGTGGCCAGACATGTGTCCAGAACTGAACCCTATTGAGCACCTGTGGGGCGTCCTCAACCGGAAGGTGTAGAAGCGCCATGTGTCTCACATCCAGCAGCTCCATGATGTCATTATGGAGGAGTGGAAGAGGATCCCAGCAACAACCTGTGCAGATCTGGTGAACTCCAGGCCTAGGAGGATTAAGCCAATGCTAGATAACAATGGTGCTCACACAAAGTATTGACACTTTGGACACAGTTTTGACATGTTAGGGTGTACTCACTTTTGTTAGCCAGCTTTTTTGACAATATTGACTGTATGTGGAGTTATTTTCAGAGGACAGTAAATATATATACATACGTGTGTGTGTGTGTGTGTGTGTGTGTGTGTTCAACACTTGAAGTGTATCAAAACCTTTCATCAGTGTTATACATGAATACACGTTCTTGTCTCAGGACAACTTTGAACTTTTTTAAATTTACTTCAAATATTGACTACTATATACATGCATATATACATACATGCATACGTACGTACGTACGTACGTACGTGTGTGTGTGTGTGTGTGTGTGTGTGTGTGTGTGTGTGTGTGTGTGTGTGTGTGTGTGTGTGTGTGTGTGTGTGTGTGTGTGTGTGTGTGTGTGTGTGTGTGTGTGTGTGTGTGTGTGCAATATTTGAAGTAGATAAAAAAAAGTCATCAAAGTTGTCCTGAGACAAGAACAGGTATTCATGTATAACACTGATGAAAGGATTTGATCCACATCAAATGTTGACTACTGTATATACATGTCATGCATATTATATCAACAAAAGTATTTGACCACTATTTGTTACACTTTAAAGTACTGGATATTTCTTTACAAAGTTATTATTTTATTTATTCTCTGTAAAATATACTTTGACAATGTTTTGGGTAGTACTGTATGGCATATTGGCGCCTGTGTATTATACAACTTATAACCACATTTCAGTAATTGGTATAATGTTAAAATAATAATGTACTTGAACTACTAAAATCTGCTTTTTACCTTAAAATGTACTGAAAACCACCATAATAATACAGGTGGTAAACTAGAAAGCCATATGATGAATCAGAGGTTATAGTAAGTCATTAAAACATGACCAATACTGCATATAGAGATGGTGAGTTAACTTATTAACATTTAATCAATTAACAGGGTTTTTTGTACCGTTTTTACTCCGATGTTGTCAGATTTATTGTTAAACCTAAAGAGCTGTCTAAGGTCATCAGAGGAGCAATCTAATTCTAATGAATTTTAGGAGAAACATCTGAGACTTTGTTGATACTTAAATTTGGTATGAAATTAAAGTTGTGATAGGCTTTTCTTCCCAATTGTGACGTTTATCCGAGTAAAACGGCTTTTCTAACAAGAACAAATTTAGGAAAAGGAATTGACTGGATCATTGGATGGTTGTGGTTGCTATTGGTCGATCTCATGTGAGTGACAGGTTGTCCCGCCCTCGCGGCAGTAAACACGTCATCAGAGAAGAAATGTCACTGTAAGATGGAGAAGCTATTTTGATTAAAGACTATAACTGCAATATTCCATTTAAAAAAAGTACATTTTGATTTCATTTTAACTTTAACCGAAACAACTCTATTATAAATGATATAATATTCCTCTATGAACGCATCTTTCCCAGGTTACTCAAGAGTACACCTGAGGCTCTGAGCGGTTTACTGTTCACTCAGAACAAATGTCTTTTTACTTGTTTGTTTTGATAGGTTAGCTCAGCTAGCTGCAGAATGAAAGGGTTTCATTAGTGATGCCAGTTCTCACTTTGCGCAACTGCCTACCTTTACCTCCTCTGACCGTCGCTGAGTGCGTGGCACAAAGATGAATGGAGCACATTGTTTACGAGCAGATCTACTGGGTGTAAGGATTGACACCCGTTCTGGGACTGTTTAGATAAGCGTGGTAAAACACACTCGTGCCAGGTGAGAAGCTGCTTTGAAGTCTCTAATGAACACCAACATTCCCACCGAGAACAAGGCCCGCTTCTTCTGTCGTACATTGTTTGTGTGCTGCAACCAATCACAGTGAATTGCCATGCACCTGTGCCACAGAAATCAACCGTGAAATCAGTTATTCAGAGATATGTGAGACGTTTGTTGCAACATTATCTCTAAAATCAACCATCATCTTTGTAATTTCAGCAGCACTGCATGTAGGCAACACAAACAACCCGCCGTGTTTCGCGGTCAGAGAGGTGATGCAATTCTGCTTTGCTCTCCAACGTTTGTGAAAAACATGTGCTGCGGACATGAATGAGATAATTGTCGTCACGCAGAAGTTGAGTATGATTTCGTTGTTTTGGGAGCAGATCCACCCCCCCTATGCCATCACCACCCACACACACACCCACAACACACACACACACACACACACACACACACACACACACACACACACACACACACACACACACACACACACACACACATACACATGCCTGTGGCCAGCAGAGGTTTGTGGTCAGCCCAATAACGAGCGGTTCAGCGTAAACACGGTTTCTAGACTGCCCCAAACCCCAGAACCCTCTGCTGCTGAAATATAACTCACAAAGCTGTCACTGCCTGTGTGTGTGTGTGTGTGTGTGTTGTGTGTGTGTGTGTGTGTGTGTGTGTGGTGTGTGTGTGTGTGTGTGTGTGTGTGTGTGTGTGTGTGTGTGTGTGTGTGTTACAGACTTACTAATAGACATATGAAAATATTTAAAACACACAACATTGAGCAAAAACAGATTTCTTCAAATGCCAGTTTTGTTTGTCGACTTTTTTTTAAAACGGACTTGACTCAGATGCTGTGCGTCTGATTTATTTGTTGTGTAGAGAGGACTGTAATTTCATACAAGATGCTTACTGTACTTGCATCTCTTCGACGTAGTGTTAATTTATTTAAATGTAAAATAAAATAAAAAGTGTGTATAGTTATATATATATTAATATGTATGTGTCTGTGTCATACCTGTCAACATTTGGTTTTCAAAATCCGGGAGATTTGTCGGGGGGGGGGGGGGGGGGGGGGGGGGGGGGGGGGGGGGGGGGGGGTAGGGGTTACAAATTTGAAACTTGTAACGAGTGGAAATAAGGTGCGGCCCCTTTAAGAGCTGTGCGCTCCTTGTTGAACTGTCGGCAGTATTGTATTGTATGTGCTCGAACACACCTTTTACTGTCTATGCGAACCCCGTATACGCGGGTAATTTCTGTTTGATGCTAATTTTTATCTTATTTTGTTTATTAATTAACGACTAAACGAGTTCGATTTGGGAATAAAGTGCGAGTTGTGAGATGCCAATCGCCTCCGTGAGTCTGTCTGGTCTCTGCATGCAATAACTTCAGTTGTGTGCTATCCCTATTCTTCCTGAAACAACGCGTTAACTGTACTTCAGTTTCTTTGCTGGGACACCGCCTTCACCTGCCATCATGTCTATCGGCTCGCTTTCGGGTTAAACTTTCCGCGACTGCGCAACTGGGTTATAGGTTGCCAGGTTGAGGTGACAAACGGGGTGAAATTGTAATGGTCTGTGGATTGTGTGAATATAATGCATTTAATCAAATCTGGCAACTAGTCAACATTAGACAAACATATTGGTCCGATTATTCATAAAGGAGTTTGGGCCATGCAAAATACGGGAGTTTCCCGGGAGAAATAACAAACCGGGAGGGGTCCGGGAGATAGGGCTAAAAAACGGGAGAAACCCGGGAAAAAACGGGAGTGTTGACAGGTATGGTCTGTGTATTATCTTTGAAGCAGCAGTGGATTCCAATCCACACCTTTCAGTGTATATGTAATGAGTGATTAATAATCAAGCATAAGCATTTCTACGTAAATCATTTCTATATTCAATGAGTGATTCAAATACTTTTAATCATATGTTTGCTGTGAGTGTTAACCAGCTTCGGTACATTCTGTACCCTCAACATGTGTTGTCTATATATCTGTTTCTAGCTGACGAGTTAAGGTTACAGGGGTCCAACTATACGTGACTTCACCTGATTTACAAAATTGTACCTCTTTCATGTGTATTTCTCTAGAAAATAAAGTGAATATTATCTGTACTTCTTCCTAAGGAGGGAATGTATTATCAGTATGTTTTAGTAGTTTGTCCTGATGATAGTTATCTCAGGCCCTCTTCAACCTTGGAGAAACTGCGATTCCCTAGTGCTTTTGTGTGTGCGTTGGATGTTCTGTGCAGGTCTTGTGTTGGAGCTATGGGACACTTCGGCATACAACAACAGACCCGAAGACGCCTTTCTCCGACCTCCGAGGTCACCACAGACCTAAATCTAGGAATCATGCGACAACTATCTTGACTAATGGCGACATACTCTCCTATCTATCAATGTGTGGAAATTTGCTACGAACTCCTGTGTGAGTCTTGAAGCTGACTTCTGCTGATGAAATTGCAAACTATCTTCAGTAAATCTTTTCTTTAATTTATTATAATTCATTCATTGATCATATCTGGTTCTGAGTTCTTGACTGTAAAACCCCTTACATCTTAAATCTTCAATCGGCCTGTATTTCGATCTTTCGACGCAGGCCACAACAACTTCGCCAGGCTTTGCCGATGTCTTGTTTGAGCAAGTCCCGTGTTGCGGGGCGGCCGAGCATTCTTTTAATGTCAAGTGGTAGCCATTTGGTCACAGCCCGCGTCCATTGCTCGTCCGACCTCCTGGCCACGTGTTCGGCCCAGCGCTTGTTGGCCTGTTCGGCCTGGTTAACGGCATCCTTGACCTTGCTCGTCTTCCACAGTAGCTCGATGCCTATGTGGTCCATCCTCTTGACGCCGACCATCTGCCGCTCGAGGGTGCTTTCGGTCACTGCCAGCTTCCTCCTGTTGGCCGCGGTCAGCGACCAGGTCTCGACCCCGTTAGAGCATGGCCAGTAGGTGTAGGGGTACGTCGGCCGTGTTGGTGACCACCTCTGCTATGGACGGATAGCTGACCAGGCCAAAACATGAGCCTGATGGACTTGTACTCAAGCCACTTTTTGGTTGTCTTTGCACTTTGAGCAGGAGCATTGTCTTGTTGAAAAATAACATCTTATCATTCCTCTTTAGATACAAACTTTTCCTTTGTGAGAAGCAAGCCATTCTGCAATATTCTCCTGTACTCCAAAGTATTAAAAGTCTTTTCACAGTGAAGTAGCTCACCAACACCAGCAGTTAAAAGGCTCCCCACACACTGACACTCTTCCTCCATGCTTCACTGTGGTAGAGATGCATTTATTTTTATATTTCTCACCAGATTTTTAAAGACACCAATCTGGAGCATCACCACATAACTCGTGTTTCATTGTGATTCATAATTCCACACAACTCTGCTGAACCACTCTGATTCAAACTTCCCATATTCTGCCAAAAACCTCATTCTGTCTTTGATGGTTTTCCGAGACAGCAATAGTGCATTTGCTTACAATTTAGCTAATTTCCTGACCAATAATTTGTGGTTAAGGCAATTAAAAGCTTAGTGTTTAGCCATTTTGGGCTTTTTTTTGGGTGAACTGTCCCTTTAAAAGGAGCGTATCCAAACAGTAAAAAATATATCTTACATTAAACTGCACACATAAATGTTCACACATGCACACACAATTGGCAAGCTGAACTGCAGTGTAAAAAAATGCTTTTCTGCAGTTTTGTTTGGACTTGTTTCTGAGCAATTTGCTCATTTGGCTGAGATAGGAGGTGAGTAACTTTGACAGTTACTCAGAAGAACAGCTCAGAAAACCAAAACTACACATTGAGAGAGTGGACAGGATTTGTGTGTGTGTGAAGGCCGTCTCCTCTAGTCTCCACGCGCACAGTTAAAATAGTCAGTTTTCGTGAGCCCTCGAATCTGTGACGCCTGACATCATTAAACAGATCTGCCTGTCTGTAATTTTCAGCCACAGTGTCTGTCACCAGAGAGAGACAGACTGAAGGAGAGCGAGACAGGAGGGTCAAGGGACGGAGAGAAAGGTTATGTTTTGCCGTAAGAGCGTGAAGGAGTGGAAAATTCACTCTTTTATGACCCAACTAATGCAGAGTCTTGTTCTGACATTTGCCAGCTGCTGCAGAGATGTGAACAGCCCTGATCTTGTGACTTGATTTGTGAAAAGCGGTCCCAAAATAACACTTACAGTATGACATACTTAAAAAATGAATTTTGTTGCATTATATAACAAAATATAAAACATTTTGCATCTGCAAACAAATGACTTTAAATAGGCAAACAAAGGCAAACAAATTATTTTTCATGTCCTGGATGTTAGTTCACTCAATGTTTAGATAAATATTTTGTAATTAAAGTGGTAAAATGTTTTGTTTTGTGCAAAGAAAGCAATTCATAAAATTGAGATTTAAAGTCTTTACTAACTTTCTGGGGCTGAAAAATGGTAGTTGCGTAGACTGTCAATGGAGGGACAGAAATCTCTCAGATTCCATAAATACCTTTATTTGTGTTCCGAAGAACAACAAAAGTTTTACGGGTTTGGAACGACACAAGGGCAATTAATAATTACAGAATTTTCATTTTTGGGAGAACTAACCCTTTAAGTGTTTCAGACAAACATTTCATCATTGCTGCGTCCCAATTTGCATATTATGCGTCCTAAATAGTATTTGAAATTAGAATGTGTGTCCCAAATCGTATGTAGTATGTTGAAATGAGATGGTCTCCTTTATCTGGTCAGAATCTGAAGTGCAGATCCGTGCTCACTCTAGCTAATATTTCCCACAACCAACTGCGTGTTCGATGAGGATTCGATTAGAACTACAAACACAAAGAGTTAAACTACAAACATGGCAGATGTGAGTCAGACGGTTAAACTTATTTAGAGAACTTTGGGTTTAAAAGGGTTCGAATGATTAATCATCATTATCTAACCAGACAAAAATGTTTATTCAATGTTATCCATATTATATTGAATCTGCAACAGCATTGCGAACTTTTGTAATGTTTGGTCATTAACTTTTAAATGCATCATTATGCAAACACATAAGTCTCTGCATGAAACATCCACAACTGGCAGATCAATGTGTTTCACGTGCAATTTCATTTAATTTTCTAACTTTTCGAAGAGAAATGTAGGAGGATTTTGACTGACAAGATTATTGACAGGGCAGTTTAAACTGTGACACGTAACCAAAGTCCCTTTAAGACAAGTAATTTCACTCGGCGGCCATCTTTGAAACGCCTCTCACGCATGCAAGTGCAGCTCCTATCTCTTTGAATGGGTGTAACATCAAATTCTCCAAAACTGTTCACCAACCTTACGATTAAACTTCATATTTGAAGTCACCAATGAAATCTGACAACAACTGTCTCATAAATGGTGTTTCTAAATGCTCGAATCATGACAGAAAAAGTCTGGATCAAGCTAATGTGCAGTGGAAGCGTGCGTCTGACTGTTTTTATGGGAATGGGAACTGGAGCTTCTAACGGCAGCTGCAGTGACAAGAGGGCTTTAGAAGGCGGAACTTATTCCGCTATATTGAGCCTTGCTCTTTTCCCCATTCAAAACAATACGAGTGACGCGTCTTGTTATTCTATAATCTTTGACATAACTATGCAACAGAGCTGTCTGTTAAAGACACAATTATGACGAAGTATGTCCCAAAGCTGTGTACTTTTTCCTTCACAAAAACAGTACATACTTATACTATGCCCTAAAAGTATAGGCAAAAGTATTCCGTCATGAATATACCATTACCTTCCTAAATCAACCGTGTATCACATGAAATACGTTCTGAGGAAACTATTTTGCAAATCGCAATTACGTTACATGCCAACATATAAGCAGTGCTATTACGTTGGTCCTTAACCTAATCTATTGCAGTGCTATTACGTTTGTCCTGAACATAATACATCCAAAGCAGGTTTCTTTTTACACGTAGCACCACAACGTAATTTATTTACGTATGAACAAATCTACCGACGTAGAAATTTATACGTATTACTATTAAATGCATAATCGTGGTATTAATGTTTTGACTATATTGCATTCAACTGTCTTATCAATTAAGTTTTCATTCGCATTTATTAATATAATAGGCCTACGTTACTTATAAATATTAACATTTCGCTCTGTGCCTTCTGCAGCAAACTCGTTTCGGAGGACTAGCCTGCGTGGTTAAAAAGGAATACACTTTTAACCTTAAAAATACCTTGTTTAATCGTTTAACAATTTTGTAGTAGGCTATTTATAGTGTATTTACACAAAAAGCATTTTCTCCAATAAAACACAACATACTACTGATACATTCACAAAAGACATACATTTTATTAGCTTGATGTAATCCAAATCCTAGAATCCATACGTTGTTTGCAAGAAACAGATCCAAATTCAGCCTTTTATCCAGCGATCTTCATCTTCATTTCTCAGCAGCGACCGCAAACGTCAAATCTATCCTGCGCTGGTGATGAATTCAAATTCAAAAATTGCGCCTTCAAGAAGCGTTACGACATGTTTTACGGCCGTGATATCAAACGCTCATTGGCTCTCGCCTGCTTCGTCAAAGATTGCGACATGCCGTGTTTCAGTCGGTGTAGTACATTTGAAATGGAGAAGCGCGCGCGCGTCTTCAGAGAGCGAACCGAAATCATACACAACTACTATAATACTGCCAGAGAGGACTGCGACTGCAACGCATCATGTGGACTTTTGGTAATGTTAACGTTACCGGTTTTGACATTTTCGCAATAAATAAAATATTGTGAAATGTATAACTTGTCTGTCTGTTATGTTTTTTTTCTTCATAATTGTGTTAGCCTACGTAGTTTTAAGGAATGGTTATGGGTAGGTTTAGGGGTAGGAGCAGGTTAGTGGCTCAAAATATATTTTAATGATATTGTTAATAAAACTGCCATTTACGTACATCTCTGTCCAATTGTTTTATCCTTTTTATATTCTGTATAAAATGGATATGTTTAGGTTTTCTGTCTTTGAAAATAACGTATTAATACCTACATATTAACAATGAGACCAGACTGCTATATTAGGTTAAGGACCAACGTAATCAATAATGCTATATTAGGTTAAGGACCAACGTAATAGCACTGCTTATATGTTGGCATGTAACGTAATTTCGATTTGCAAAATAGTTTCCTCAGAACGTATTTCATGTGATACAGGGTTGTCCTAAATAGCTTCAGATCAAGCAAATATATTGATCATATGCAAACCATTAATGACATCAACTACAGACTGCGAAATAACGTTTCTTATCTATTTTAACTCTCTAAACTGCACTATATGCTGTGTGCGTGCCAAATAGGCTGCATAATAAAGTAATTAAAGGGTCAGATATCTCTATGATTAACCTGCAATTTAGGCCTGACTGCAGGACTAATTAGAAGTTAACCAGACACACCAAAGGTTTGTTGCTGCTGATCCTCTTGTACTTCCTCGGGATTCTTCACGTTTGATATCCTCCTGTCGGCTTTGTTCTTCCCTGCTGTTTGGGCCCATTCAGGCTTTCATGTGGTCAGGTGTTTTTCTGCAGACAGGGATATGGCTACAAAAAGGATTACGGCTCTTCAGCAGAGCTCCGAGCTTGTTTATTCACCATGATAACTTCAGCTATGAGGTCACAAAGCAGGCAAGTGCATCAGGAACATGTGGTAGAGTATATTTTATGTTAAAGGCCCCTGAAATCAAAATGTTTTTTTTAGCTTTTTGTAGGAATGTTAGCCTTGCCCTTAAGGCTATGAATAAGCTGGTGTGTTCCAAAGCAATCACATAATTCGCATTTAGGAGATATAAGCATGCACAACTTCCTCTAAAATGGATCACGGATTTGTATGACATCACCGAGGACTTCAGCTTCTCATCACATCATCTGTCCAATCAAATGCTCTCTAGAATCTAAAGTGTCCTGCCTCCGCCTGGCTAAAGCGACTGTTGACACGTCACGGAGCAATATGGGTTGGAGATGTGTGTTCTTTTGCTCAAACGCTCGATTTATTCCGTTTTTCAACTGTACGTTAATTAAGAATGAAATGGATAGAATTTATTCACACCTCCAGTATTGAATCCAACATCAGCGCTGATTCTGATTACCATGGAAGTCATGGTGCTGTCAAGTACGACTTGTAGTCTGTGAGGAAAACTAAACGTTATTGGCTATTTAAAAACGGGGGAGGAGCCATTTAATATGTGTGCATCATTTAACCATTTAACATCAGTGCACTTGTTTTTTTGTAATACAAGTTGAAATGATATTCTGCAGTGATCAATGATCAAGCAGACATGGACAGCTTTTGTTTTACCTAAGCTCTATGCATGAAATTAGGACACTCTTTCACATTTACGTTTACATTTATTAATTTAGAAAATGTGTTTTATCCCAAGCAACTTTGCTACACACAATATATAGCATTTTTTGCTAAGTTAAATTTGTGGATGCCGTTGGAAGCGTATCCTGCTGAATAAAGCAAGCAGCGTATGAAAACATCCATTATGAAAACATCCCCAAGTGGTTTCTTTAGGTGGCAGTATGAATTGTAAAAAGTCCATTATTGTTCCATTTATAGATTTTAATCAGACAAATATCTATACACTTTGCTTAAAATAAAAATAGTACTGTTAACCATCTAAATCATATGACTGGCACATTTACAATATCGTGTGAATCATAAAATGCTACTTTTACAGGATCCATATGCTCAGTGTTAAGTGCAATTTCTGACTACGTATTTACAATACAGTAATTTACTGCAAGAAGAATAAGAAGTTCCTTATAAAGGGAAACAAAAGCAATCTGCCTTTTGTGATGACCCAGGGGAAAAAGTCTTAAATAGCAGAGTGTACAACAGAAACATCTGTACGGTGCAGTTTCTCTGCATCCGTCCAGGAAATACGATCAGTCCTTTTAATGGCGCATCCTTCCGTGCAATCAGTTTTCCTTTGCCGCCGCTGCATGTGTGTCTGCATGCGTGAGCGTGCTGTGTGTGTGTGTGTGTGTGTGTTGTGTGTGTGTGTGTGTGTGTGTGTGTGTGTGTGTGTGTGTGTGTGTGGAGCCGAGAGCGGTTCTGCGGGGTCAGCGCGGTTGGCAGGTGTGGAGGTTTCGGCTTTCTGCTCCAGGTTTCTCTCTCTGGCCTCGGCAGGACAGGCCGGAGCCACAGTCGCAGCGCTGGAAGATCTCCAGACCGTGAGCCCCTTTCCTCCGGTGGCGCGTGCACACCTGTCCCTCCGTCAGCACGGGCTTACAGATCCGGGACCAGAAGTGTCGGGCGCAGCACAGCCCTTCCAAACAGTCCGAAGACCTCAGACACGTCTCGCCCTCGCCACCTGACAAGATTATACATCACATCAGCATTCACTCCTCCATGTGATAGCAGCATGTAGAAGAGGTGGAGGTTTTAAAATCAGATCTAGTTGCAGAGACGAAAAGCGAGTTTTGATATGAAGAGACATGATGAGATTAAAAAAAGAGACGAGATAAGAAGAGACCAGTTTTCTCATCCATACTTTTCTGTCTCTCCTCATCTCATTTTCTGAAATAAAATCCCTAATTGATCTGCCTTGCCTTTTTATCTTGTCTTGTCTCCAGTTTTCTCATCTCACCTGTTCTTTTCTGGAGATAAGAGACAATATGATATGAAGAAAGGCCTTTTTAAGGCACATCAGTGAATGAGAATTTATTTCAGAGGTGAGGATAAAAGATAAGGAGAGGCAAGGTGAAAAGAGAAAACAGTCTGAGAAGAGATGAGAAAAGGAAAGATGAGACAAAATTAAAAAGTCAGATCGATAAAGGAGAATTTCATGAGAATAGGAAAAATGAAAAGAAATTAAAAGAGAAGATGAGAATAAGAGAGAAGCTAATAAATGAGAAGAGAAGGGAGGAGAGAGGAGAGAAAGATGTGATACCTTTCAGTGGCTGCTGTTGTTTTGGTAGGATTCTTTTGGGATGTGTGAAGTTCTGCCCACGTGTTACAGTTATACTTTGCTCCTCCGTTTTGCCAACCGGTTTATCAGCGTCTACCGTGACGACAGCTTCTGCATCCGCAGGTTGACACACACCTGAGAGAGAAACACGATATGGGAAAATGAGTCTTCATACAAACCATGAAACCATAAGACGCTCTGTGGTTTGTTTGTACCGTTGATGCATCGGTTTCCAGCGCAGCACATCCCGTCACGAGCGCAGCGCTTTCTCCGCCTGCGGCACGAGAGACAAACTCCCCGAGAGCCGTTACAAAACTCACCGGGCCCGCACTCCGCATCAGCGGCGCAGTTTGGCGACTGTGGAAGAGCAAATCATAATGATACACTTTATTTAAAGCGCTCCTTTAAAAGCACACATATGCCATACAACTCCAAAAGATATTTAACAAATTATCGCAAAGTCTATGTAAACTGAATCCAGTTAAATCCTCTGTGCGTTTCAGCATCCTGTGAACACGTACCGCCGGAGCGTCGCTGTTTGCAGTGCCGGTCACGCGCGGGCTCGCGCTCACCGCGTCACTCGGACTGGATGCTGCGGGAAGATGCCTGATGGAGTTCCGTAACACAGGTCCGACTTGAGCATCTGCAGTGATTCCTCCCCAAACCGCGAGATAAACAGTCACAACGGTGAGTAGCGAGAACATGTTCCTCGTGATCTTTTCTGCCAGTATGTCACGCATATGTCCAAACTCCAGAGCACTTCATGTGTCCAAGAGTTTTATACACGCGGGACTGTTTGTATATTCCCGCCCCTTTTAAATGACTGTATTATAAGTGCATCAAACACGCTCTCCACCTCCCCTCTCATCGCCTGCGCAGACCCGCTGTGTGAACTCATGTCTGCGCAGGCGATCAGAGTACTCCTGCCGAGAGGCGCGCAGCATCCCCGGCTCATTAATATTAATATTAATGAGCCATGCACACGCTGCTTAGTACCGACCGATTGCGTAACCTAATGAACATGCAAAAGCCACGCCCTCGTCATAATAGGGATTGGTGAAATTTCGCTACGTCTTTCGCAATAGTTGTGCGTAATTACCGTCGCGCCCCCTCAGAAACAGACTGACAACTTAAAGTGCTTAAAGTGGAATTTAAGGGATATCATTATACAGACAGTAGCCTACCTGTCAACATACCTCTGTTAACTAGGGATAGAGCCTAAACCATATCATTTTTCTGTCAGCACATAAAAATATGCATGTTAATGTTTCGCACGTTTATCTAACTTGCGGCAATAAAAACAGATCTTCCTCTTCATTGAAACTAAGTGCATCGTCTGTGGCTACAATTAAAAAATATGGGGTTTAACTGAGTTCAGGAATCAGGATTCACCAAACTTGCATGCAGTGCTTATTGTCTACATTTCAGAACATATCACAGTTCAACTATTTTCATAACAATTATGTTAAATTATTTACATTTAAAAGTAGGCCTATACCAGTTTGAATTGCAAGTGGAGAAGAAATCAAGAGGACAACTTTTCATTGAAATAAATTAAAGTGGAATAATTTAATATAGCATTAATAAAGACTCTATATTTGCCAAGCATTCAGATTTTGGTCTCAAATACATTGTAGAAAACACATACAAATAGTTTTCAGACCTATTTGTTCATATTAAAGATACAAATCTTCTTTTTCAGCAGTGTTGATGTATTCGCTTCTTTTTTTTCATCATTTAGTAATTAGATATTACAGAGCATAAAGCATAAAAGTGTCACTCTGTTCAGTTACATATTTTTCATAGTTTCATAGAAATTACATTGACTTACATCGGTGTAAGATTATAACAGACTGATAGTGGTCTTCAAATGAATGTTTAGTATTGCTGGCGTTTTTTCTGAAATTAAATGGTGAACTGGTGCCCCCTACAGATCACAAGACTTCATTGAGGGAATCATTAAATAATCTTGTAGGGGATTTATTAAAAATATATTAAAAATATATATTTATTAATATAGAAATGAGGTTCAAAGTTTTTAAAGAGGCTTCTCTGTATTTCAGCAGCATATTTTTAGGCACTCTGCATGTGACCTTACAGCAGGAATATACATGGCACATGAATAAACAAGGCATGTGTATCACCAATGGGGGGAAAATAGAAATAAATAAAACTGCAAAAAAAGTATTTTTGCCATGTTATTTTACTTTTTATGAAACTGCTAAATATAACTTACTCATTAACGTATATTAGATATAGTCTAATATTGCATCACATTAATCTGACATTGCTGGCTTTTATCTAAATCATTATCATTATACTGAGGGATTTACATGTGATAAATGCAGGGAGACAGTCAGGCTGACGGAGAAGATTTTCAGAACTAGAGACACGCATCAAAACTTTAATTGAGGATAGTAAGAGTGCAAGGGCTTTAGATAACTGCTTTGGATGCGAGCTTAGTGAACTCTGTACATTGTTCGGTTCCGGCTGTAGAGCCTGTGACGCCTGACATCAAAGCAAAGTAAAAAGTGCTGGCTAATGCTAATCGTAAAATCTCTAAGATTATTATTCACGTTGGCACTAATGATGTTCGACTCCGCCAGTCGGAGATCACTAAAATGAACATTAAAGAGGTGAATTTGCAAGTACGATGTCAGGCACTGTAATTTGCTCTGGCCCCCTTCCTGTTCGCAGGAGTGATGAGATATTTCCTAGACTGTCCTCACTCAATGGCTGGCTGTCTAAGTGGTGTTCGCAAAATAATATAGAATTCATAGACAATTGGAAAAGTTTTTGAGGCAGACCTGACCTGTTGAAAAGAGATGGTATTCATCCCTCCTGCTGCTCTTCTCTCTAGTAATATGGCACATAGTCGTAGAGCTCAAACATGAATTGGGGCCCCAACACAACATTCTTTTAAATAGACTCAAAATTTATTTTGGCATTAATGGAATTACATTAGCATGGTTTAAATCATACTTATCTAACCGTTATCAGTTTGTAGCAGTAAATGAAGAGATGTCTTACAATCGTTCACAATTTCAGTATTGAGTACCACAAGGCTCAGTACTAGGACCATTCCTGTTCACTCTGTACATGCTACCCTTTTTATGACCGAATTAGCCAAATGACCAATATTTTTATTACTTACAAAATTTCTGATTACTTACAAAGCACTAAATGGTTTAGCTCCCCTGTACTTGAGTGAGCTCTTAACACATTATAGTCCTTCACGTCTATTGCAATCTCAAAATTCTGGCCAGTTGATAATACCTAATATCAAAATCGACTGCTGGCGGTATCCTTTTTCCTGCTTAGCACCAAAACTTTGGAACAGTCTTCCTAACATTGTCTGGGAAGCAGACACTCTCAGTCAGTTCAAATCTAGACTAAAAATGCATCTCTGTTTGACCTAGCATACACAACACATTATTCAGGCCGTATCTGATGAAGGACCTGCACCTGGACAAGACGACAACGCAGTCCTGAAGTGTCAACTAGGCTCTCCCCTGTGAAGGCCTCCTTCTCCTTACCTTTACCTCTGTACAGATAAAACATTGTCAAAATAGTTCCGGTTCACATGGCTACTCTGAAGCGATAAATAATTCTGCATTATAAATTAAGGCCAGACAAGTAATTTGTTTAGGTCAATTTATAAAGGAAGACTTCACGCCTGCGAACATATTCAAACACGCATACCTATAGACTTAACATGTAATACATGTGTACGTATATATATATATATATATATATTTTTTTTTTCTTCTTCTTCTTCAAGGCTTGCAACTTGGACCCTATTTCCAGGTTTGTGTTCTCGAGCCACCAGGCACTGTTGTTGTGCGAATGAGCGGGCCGGAGCACGTTATTGGTTTACAGTTAGAGCGGTGTAGAGGTTAGCGGCCCCTAAGTTAATAACTAATGATCTTTGCAATGGAAGTGAATCGATCAAAACTAACTTTAGCTGGGCAATAACTTTATTCTAGAACTGCTGTAAAGCCAAAACAATCTCTGTTACTTTAATGTCCTATTATCACAGTAAAGCGCTATATAAATGAAGGTGTCTTGACTTATTTTAAAGTGAAGAAATCAAGATTTTCTCAGAACTAATAGGGATGTCAGTGAGCGAATCTTTTGAGACGATTCTTTTCAATCAACTGGTTCACAAATAACATTGAATGGGTCTGTGAATTCGATTGATCCAGAATATTAAACTTGAAGCAGTTAACAATTTAGTCAAGTGAACAATACACATTTGATTTGGTCGCCCCGCTCAAATGAGCCAAAATCCGAGAGTAATATGATATTCTCAGATCATGTGTGCTCCTAAAGTCTAAGGTCTACTTTATTTGTTGCATTAGAAACCTCTCTTTAACTGGAGTAAAACTGTATAAGTTACTAGTGTTTCTCTACTTTAACTTCAGTACAGGGTTTGTGTACACTGTCCACTGAATTATGATAAATATTTCATAATTCATTCATCTTGTCATTGTGTGATGTAGGCTAATGTTGGATTGTCTGTGCTGGAAATGTGTTGGTTGTCTTCACTTAAAGTCCCCATGAAATCAAAATTGACCATACTTACTTTGTTTGCCTAAATTTATCGTATTGTGGTGAACAATTCATCCATGCAAGTCAATCCACACAAAAACATTTTTTGGCTTCGTAATCTTTAATCAAATTCTGAAAATGCCCCTCCCCTCTGCATTGGAGGACCTTGCCCGATGACGTAGGCTTGACGGTTTGGGTGTCTGCTTAACATCCGTAACCACGCCCCTCCAACTGACATTAGATAGGCACACAGCGTGTGAAAGGAGAGATGGCGAGGAGGTGCATTTTTCTAGATCCAATCAGGTGCTAGTTGGAAAAAAAGCCACGCTCACTATTTTGCCTCATTTAGTATTCCGTTTCTCTTGGAAATACGTCACAGCACTGGAGAAAAGTCGTTTGCAACTTCCGGTTCACGGGGACTTTAATACAATGTATTCCTATGAAAGGCGACCAAGCCAATCAAAATAAGTATGAGGTGGAGCGACACGTGTTACCCCGCCCCATTCTGCAGGCTGCAGCCAGGTGTACTTGAGCCAAATAGAGTACGTATGAGTGAGTATGTATGAGCTTGAGCTTGCTGTGCTTGGTACAGTATTTGCTCTGCTGGTTTGTGTTCTCTTCTTTGCGTCAGTCTTTTAGCAAGTCCCATCTCTGGCTTGTGTTAAAGTGATAGTTCACCTAAAAATGTATTTTATGTACATTAATTTTATTTAAAATTACATTTTGGGAAATTATTGCAATGCATTTTGCGTGCAAGTCCAGAATCGAGATCAGCAAAAATAAAACTAACCAGTTCAGATTTATGGCCGGTCGACCTGTGCATCTCTAATGGCCTTTTGTGTGAGAAAACAGCAGATCACCATACCCTTTGGTCGTGCCACACAAACTGTATTTTAATCAAGGTAAATGTATCAGCTTTGAGGCCCTTCATTTGTTCTTTCAACACGGATGTGTTTAGAGAGGACCAGCAAAGGAAAATAAGTGAATCTCATGAAACATGACATGTTTTGGTATTTCATTCCAAAAGAAAATAAATAATATTATAAAGCATTTGAGACATTTAAAATGTATCTTTTTTCCTGCCAAATTCTCATTAATATAATGTGAAAAAATTATGAAAAATATTTAAATCATTTGTAGATCATAAAATGTGTTGTTCTTCATTTTACTATCAGCATTTCTAGCAAATGCAGTACAATCTGTAATATTGTACAACTTTGTATCTAACAACAGAATCTAAGTTAATGTTAATGGTCCTAAAAGGAGGCTTTAATTTCTTATATTAATTATTTTGATTTGGGGGTGAAATATAACCTGCTCATGTTTTTGTGAGATGCACCTAACTAGTCTACTAATTTAGAAGACCTATATATCCAGAGTGACTTGCAGTATATCTTCAGTTATCAATCCAGAAACCTTTGGATTTCCAGGCCTGGGGCCTTATTTATAAAATGTTGAGTAGAAACCATCCTACATTTGAGCCAGGGAAAACGTGGTACTAGGCACTTTTCCACGTGACTGTTT
Source organism: Chrosomus eos (assembly GCA_036326025.1). Classification (NCBI taxonomy): domain Eukaryota; kingdom Metazoa; phylum Chordata; class Actinopteri; order Cypriniformes; family Leuciscidae; genus Chrosomus; species Chrosomus eos. The sequence continues at coordinate 29,293,698 of CM070833.1, read as the reverse complement.
TATTTTATAAATCGGAACATTGATGTGGATTTTAGCGTACGCACACTAAGATTAAATCTGTGTATGCAAGTTTTATAGATGAGGTCCCTGAACTTTAATCACTACAATCATCCACCTCTAAAAGTGCAGACAGAATAAAGCACACTGCATGTTTTAAAGAACAAATGAACAGCCTGAAGTAGTGTTGTGTTGTTGAGAATGAATTTGACCGAGTTGAATTGTTCTGTCACTAAGGGCATCATGGTACATCGCTTTACAGAACAGTTCACCCAAAAGTTAAAATATCATTTACTCACCTTCATGTCACTGGGTGAATAAATAGCACAGAATTTCTATATTTGGATCAAAATAATCCATTTAACAGAGCAAACATTTCAGATGCATAAAAGACAGCTGAAGATCATGTGAGGATACAGGGAGTGTCTAAAACAGTCGCTTTATTGTGTAAAAAAAAGAACCAGACAGATGGACAGCAGCGGGCCGAAGGGATCGTATTCTGACATGCAGCATGAGGAGCGTAGCAGAATGCCATTGATTTAAGGCACTAATACTGTTCATGATCTGACAGCTGATTCTGTTGGACCTGCAGTCGAATTAGTCACGTTTAAGAAATGGCCATAAAAGGAAAACCAATCCCAGGTCCGTTCCTGTTTAAAATCTGGCCGTTCACAGTGGTCAGTACTTACCTCATCATTATTATAAATCTGAGACAATAAATACAGTACACCATCAATGGAGCTATGAATTTGAGGCACATCATTTCATGGGATACAGTTTAAAAAAAAATATCATGACGTAATGGCCGACTGGCACAATAAATTAACAGCAAAGAGAGGCGAGAAGATGCGTCTATAATGTCTGTGTGTTTGAAGAGGGTGAAACTGAGTCTTATGATTGACGTATTATGACACACATAAGCGATAAATGTGAGGAACGCCAGCGTACGTGTGAGTTTTTCGGGGTATTGATATTATGCTGTTATGTACATGTGCTAAAAGGAATGAGTATTACTTTAAGAGCAACATTCATGTCTGACGGGACTCCTGCGACATCTTCTTTAGAGTAGTCTGCACACGGATTGATGAAGAGTTTACAGCCAATCAGGGAGAAGAACAAATCACTGAGGTCACAGCCTTTTCCCTAAATGGACCGTCTCCTCAGTTATCTCACAGTAAAGGTGGTTATTAAGGGTCAAAGGTGAACACGCACACAGACACGCTCGCGCAAGACATTCACTTTTTGTCTCCGGGTCTTGACAGTCACTTCATGATGGAATAAAATCCATCTTCCTCTTCTCCCTCAGTCCATTTGGTAGGTCAGCATGTGTACCCCAGGCTGACGTTGTGTGTCTGTGTATGTGTGCACGTGTGTTCGGGTCTGTTTAAAAGTCTGTATCCCAGCCTGAATTATCATCAGGCGGCGGGTCTTCATTGTCCTCTGGGAAGCTGTCAAAGTTACTGGTGTCCGTGGATGATGTTAGCTGCATGTGCATAAAAAATGGGAGAACCGGTTAGTTTGTGAGTTATACAGAACATAATACTCCACATGGACCAAAACAATAGAGTACAATTGCCTTTAGATCATTTTTGAAAAGACACCAAAATTTTAGATACAAGTGAAAATTCATAATTCTCTATTTCAATTTCGATACCACAGCTAAAACTACCATCCTAATATAAATCTAAAATATTATTTAAGACAAGTAAACAGTCTGTAATAAAATAAGAACAAATAAATACAGTAGAACAAAGACAAATGAAATATACAGTGCTTTTAGGTAGATCTAAAAGTAGTTTTCAGGTACAGAAATTTAAAGTTAATTTAAATGTAAAATAACACTGCATATAATCTTCACTGAATAACTTTTATACAACTTTTGTAAATGTATAAAGTCAAGAGCAGTGTGTGTGTGTGTGTTTTTTTTTTTGTCCTTTGTTGTTTTATTAACATAAAAAACACAGACAGCCTAGCAGGAATATTAGGCTATATTAAGACACAAGGCAGAGATCCATGGAATTTTTTTTTTTTTCTTTTTACTTTACTTTGGGTTTTGGTTTTACCTCAGTTGGGTTAACATTTGCTTTACTTTTGTAACCCCATTCTATGAAAATAAACCCCAAAGTGTTCGCAGTAGCCTGCTGCCTCCATGTTCTTTTCCCCTTTACTGCTCACATCTCACACTGGCGATTGAGTCATACACTCGCCAATGCAGATTTTTACTCTCATTTGGTGCTTGGCGAATGTTAATTTTAGACTTAGAAAACTTAAAACTTTAGGCCCTGATTGTAAGTGTTGTGATGGTTTTCATGTGAAAAATGCCGCACAGTTGTAGAGAACAGTTGCTACGACCACTTTGACTCGTGTATGGTCTGGAGTGGCAGAGGTTAGTTGTCGCAACGAGTGAGAAAGGTAAGTCAGCTTGAGATCCTTTCCATCTAAACTGCTTATCTCTTAAGTCTAATGGTGAATGTTTAGATTCAGATTAAACCATATTAATCTGCACAGTCACGCAGATCCGAAACACAACCAAAACAATGTTCTTACGCAAAATGCATGGAGATTTGTTTTTTAAATGTTAGAAAGCCAAAAGATACAAAGTGTACCTTTAATGTCTTGTGTATATATATATATATATATATATATATATATATATATATATATATATATATATATATATAATATATATATATATATATATATATATATATATATGTAACACTTCATTCATTGTCACTGTAATTAACAAAATTATTAATGTTTAATTATTAGCTCATATGTAAATAGTTCAATGTTATTGATGCTTTAACAACTTCTTTGCTAATCTTCCACCTTTAGATTAGGTCACAAAAAATGTCATTAAGTGCTTTAAACCAACCTTTATTGGACATTAACTGCATTCATATTAAGTGTTCATTTTAATGTTTACAAATACATTAAGCGCACACACACACATTGGGTTTCCATGTTTTAAAATGATGACTACACATTTTGTATAGTATAAAAATAAATCATTACTCTATTCCCTTACCCTTGCTGATGTATTTTAATGTGATCTCATGATGAGTATTTGTATGTAGTTTCTACATCACAAATGTTTCATTATATTTGCATAGATAAAATAAATACAGTATTGGCAGCATTGTTACTTATTATTTTTAACAATGGTTATGTTTAGCTTTGGGGGTAAGGTTATGGGATCATATATACTGTGTGTGTGTGTGTGTGTGTACACACGGTGAATGAAACCTGAATGCACACAGACTCATGGGGACTCATGTCACCGTGAGGAAACAAGCTTATAAATCATACTTTTTTATTATTATGTAAAAATGCAGAAAGTTTTCTTTGATGGGTAGGATTATGGCTAGGGGATAGAATACAGTTTGTACAGTATAAAAACCATTACGTCTATGAAGAGTCCCCACAAAGATGGTATACCAGATGTGTGTGTGTGTGTGTGTGTGTGTGTGTGTGTGTGTGTGTGTGTGTGTGTGTGTGTGTGTGTGTGTGTGTGTGTGTGTGTGTGTGTGTGTGTGTGTGTGTGTGTGTGTGTGTTTCCATCATGACAAGTGTTTGGCATGGTAACAGATATGACTGTTAATATGTTCGGTCTTGGCGGAATAGATCTTCTACGCTGCTGTGATTATTTCTGCTTCTGCTGCAGAGCAAATACAGAACTTGCTACTGCCAATAAATACACATGCTGCTGCTGGCATACATGAATTACCCCCCAACAGAGCAGGTGACAATGATATTTGAACAATACAAGCCAAGTGTATGTCAGAAAATCCCTCAACGGATGTGAATCAATCAAAACTAACTTTAGCTGGACAATAACTTTATTCTAGAGCTGCTGTAAAGCCAAAACAATCTCTGTTACTTTAATTTACCTAAAATAAATTACATTAGACAGAAAATACGACTCTGCTCTTAAATGCTCTCAGACTGAATATTTATGAAGCTATCATGATCTGCGTGTGTGTGTGTGTGTGTGTGTGTGTGTTGTGTGTGTGTGTGTGTGTGTGTGTGTGTGTGTGTGTGTGTGTGTGTGTGTGTGTGTGTGTGTGTGTGTGTGTGTGTTATTTTCAAAGAATTAAATTTTTTGAATAGTTTTAATTTAATTAAACTATTTTGCTGAAGCAGCTGGATTGTGGTTAGTTTTTACCCTTAATGGCTCTCTCTGTGTCTCTGGTCACGTCAAACACATGATCAACTTGAAACTCAGTGCAGTAGTTTGTCATGCTACAGTTTCAAATTAGTTAAACTACAAGCTTTGAAGGAGTTAGCTACACACAAATTTCGTTGCCATATTACTAGATACCAGCCAGACCGATAAACAAACACAAACCGGAAGTTAACTTCGGGCCAGGTGCGTAACTGTGGAAACAGGTACATGAAACCGTATATAGTGGCTAAGATTATGCAACTGGTCATGAAATGCATTGCTTTATAATGTTAGTATGATTTTTTAAAAATCATTAAAAATTAAATTGTTTTAGAGAGTTTAATTAATTTTAATGCTATAAAAACACTCTTCGGTAACGCTTTATTTTACGACCCGCAAACAACTGCGTAAGTAAACCGAAATTACGGTGTACGTTTCTGTAATTATAGCGTACTTCCGTGTAGGTATAGGGGAACAATATGTTAAGTTTGGGGTAATAAAGGGGTAACAAGCAGATAGTATACAAACTGCAAATAACTTCGTAAGTAAACTGAAATTACTGTGTACGTTTCTGTAAATATAGTGTACCTCCGTGTAGGTATAAGGTAATAAAGGGGTAACAAGCAATGCAAGCAAATTATTTATAATGTAATTATTTTAACAGGTACCTATTATGTTAATATATTCCAGGCAAAAATTGTATGTCTGTTGTATATAAAAGTTATCATCACATTTCTGGCAAAATATGTTCTTGTGCAATTTTACATTTAATTTTGGCATCTGTGGGTTGATTTAACATTAATTAATCTAGTAAGAAAAGCCAATAAATTCATTTTTTATCATACTGTGCTTACATACAGCCATACACGTTTAATTTTCAACCCACAGATGTCAAAATTACCCTGTAAAATTGCACAAGAACATATTTTGCCAGAAATGTGATGATAACTTTTATATACAGACGTACAATTTTTTGCCTGGAATATATTAACATAATAGGTACCTGTTAGTTTTAAAATAATTACATTATAAATAATTTGCTTGTATATCTGCTTGTTACCCCTTTATTAGCCTACCCTAAACTTAACATATTGTTCCCTTATACCTACACGGAGGTACACTATAAATATAGAAACGTACACCGTAATTTCGATTTACTTACAAAGTTATTTAAAGGTTGTATATCTGCTTGTTACCCCTTTATTACCCAAAACTTCACATATTGTTCCCTTATACCTACACGGAAGTACGCTATAATTACAGAAACGTACACCGTAATTTCGATTTACTTACGAAGTTGTTTGCGGGTCGTAAAATAAAGTGTTACCCACTCTTCTGCTGATTAGTTAATGACATTATCAGTAATGAATGAATGGGGGCATAACTCTCTGAAAGCCACCACATTCAGATTCAAGGATCAACAAACATGTCTGCGATTTCTTTTGAGGATGCCTGGAAAACTGTCTTGACATGCTCTAGGTAAGTGGAATGTCAAGTCACCATCATTCATATAGTAGCGCTTTATACAATACAGATTGTTTCAAAGCAGCTTTACAGTGATAACAGGAAAATGATGCATTTCAGCTGTTGTACAGTCAGCAGCATCAGTACAGATAGATACTATTATATTATACAATAATATTGTCCTCAACAAAGCAAGCCAGAGGCAACAGTGGCAAGAAACGCAAACTCCATCAAGTGACAGAATGGCAGAAAATACCTTGGGAGAAAGCAGGCTCAAAGTAATTAATTATCATTCTGTACGTGACACAGTGGATGATCTACTTATCTTTAGTCTACTAATATGCTGATGATGAAAGCATCTTACATTAGCATAAATCGTTATATCCTGTAGTTGTGAGATAGTATATTTGCTCAATCTAATACTGCCAGAAAGGCAGCTGCTTGCCTTCTATTGTAATTAAAGTGAATACATTTGTTTGCATATTAAATGTTCACATTGCATGATCAACGTTAGCCAGCTGATGATGACTCTCACTCAATTCAAGCTTTTTTTATACTTGTTTTATACTTCACCACAACATCTGCTAGCGTCCTGTTGCTGATGATAATATATTTACTAACATTGTTCAGCATGTATAGCAAATTTAAGTCCAAAGTACTAAGAGTTGCTCCATTGATGCGATACGAAACACAATGCCTATTTCACTTCAACGAATTCACGTGCCAGCAAAGCTGTCACTATTCTCATAGCAACTACACTGCCTGCTCGATGCTGCTTTATAAACGCAATAGTGCATAGCTGCTAATATGTGTAGTAACTCACTCTAAGCATTAAAACAGGACTGTTAACATGACACATGATTTTCAGCCGTGTATGGTTACTTCATAGGGAATTAATAAGGCAGACCACGGATTAATGCATAGTGATATAGCATAAGAAAGACCGTTCACTTATCTTAGATGTTGAATTTCAGAGGAATTCTGAAAGTGCACTGCAACTGCTACAGCAAATACTGACCAAGTATTTGAGGGTTGAGCAGCAAACTCATTGGCTACTGATACAGCAAGAACCAATCAGCTGTGCCCTATAGAGAATGATGTGATTGCAAGCAGATTGAATTAAGGACCTATCAGCCTGCACCATCTAGTGGTTCATGACAGAACTTTGTATATAATGTCAGGAGTATGTTTCGTTTCATTCATTCTTTCTTTTTTTCACCCTGTTCCCATTTTGCCTGTGTGCTGGTCATTATTAGTTTCTAATCGATCACGCACCTGTTTCTTTCCCAGTTAATGACCTCACTGTATTTAAGGGCTGTATTCAAGCTCTTAGATCCTCTGTTCTTTGTTCAGTCTTGTTTTGTCTACACATGACATATATGCTTAATGTATTGTGTAAACATTTTAATGAACACTTACTACTAATGCAGTTAATGTCCAATAAAGGTTGATTTAAAGCACATTTTCCGTGACCTGATCTAAAGAGAATTATTTATATAAAACGTATTTAAGAGTGTACTGGCATAGAATATGTTTCTGGCCTTACATTAGTGTAAAATCTATCTTGCGTGAGCGTAAGCACTTACATTAGGGATGATAGGGGGCGTCAGTGTCCCCTTCCTCAATCCGTCCCAGTTAAATCCTTCAAACCATCTGTGGACACATTCATTACATGAGATTATTCATAAAACTGTATCAGCTCATTCTTCAAGTTCATGTTTTCAAGCGAATGTAAAAACTTACTTGTGCTTCTGGATGTCTTTAACACCGTTTTTCAAGTTTCCTAGTCTTTCTGAAGGTGTGTCTCTGAGGAAAAAAAAAATGCATGGGAAAACAGCTGATTGACAGCAAATGTGTTTTTATAGTGTGATGGATACATACCTGCATAGCTTTTTGATTAAATTGGCAGCATTTTTGGTTATTTTCTTTGGGAATTCTATCATGTCAATGCCTCTTAGAATGATGTTGTATGTTTTCATTGGATCTGGTCCTGAAAAAGGAGGACTGAAAAATAGAGGTAATGAAAAGATATAAAGAAAACATTACTTAGTGTACTGTAGTATGCATTAAAATATGTTTTTTTATATATATTTTTTTTTAAATTTTAATATTTTAAAAATTGTAATATTTAAATACTAATTTTTTAAATGAACCAGTGTTTTCAAACACGTGGAGCTCTGTCTCACCTGCCGGTCAGTAGCTCGTACATGAGGATGCCGAGGGACCAGTAATCTGCGGAGATGTCATGTCCTTTATTCAAGATGATCTCTGGTGCCACATACTCTGGAGTACCACAGAATGTCCATGTCTTCTTCCCAAAGCCGATCTTCTTAGCAAAGCCAAAATCCACCTTTAAAAGATTTACACAAGATTTTAGGTCTCATGCTTGAGTCTTCTTTAACAGAAGCAACGTCTGAACTCTTTAAAGGGATACTTCATCCAAAAATGAAAGTTCTCTCGTCATTTACTCACCGTCATGTTGTTTCCAAAACTGTATGACTTTCTTTCTTTTGTAGAACTCAAAAGAAAATAGTTTGAAGAATGCTGACATTTCTCAAAATATATTTTATATTATTCAGAAGAAAGCAGTTTGGGACGACATGAGGGAGAATAAATGACAACAATTTTTGGTTGAGCTATATCTTTAAGTGGACTAAAAAGTGAATGGAGGAAAAAGCATCCAGTAGACTTTGGTCTTTGGTCCACTTTGAGTGTGTGCAGTTGACATTTTTTTTACTATGCCTCTGATTGTCATATCCTTTATTCAAAGATTACAAAGTGAACGTGGAGCATTTTGTGTTCAAAATGCAAAGTGATAAACTTTCAAATAACTTTTTGTGCTAATTTAAACAGTGTATCTGTTCTCCTTAAAATTATTTTTCAGAAATTTTGCTTGAAATGCAAATGGTGCTCACTGCAGAGCCAAACGACATTCAGACCTAATTGGTGGAGTTATGTTTAGCAATATGGTTATAGGTGGACCATTGGCTCTGCAGTAAGCAGATGGTTATTGTCCTTTCATCCTCATGAAACTACTAGAAGGTGAACACTGGGTGTCTTTATGGCATCCTATATTCACCAGTTTGGCGTAGCCTCTGTGGTCTAGTATCAGGTTCTCTGGTTTGAGGTCTCTGTATATGATGCCTTTGGAATGCAGGTAAGCGAACGCCTCCACCACACATGCCGTGTAAAACCGTGTGGTTGAATCATCAAAGTTTCCTCTGTGATTAGGAAAGAAACGGGACTGTTATGTTGTTGAAATCCAGACAACAACCATACAAGAAAACAAAAAGTGAATAGATAAGTGTCACCTGTCTCGGAGGATAGTCCACAGTTCTCCACCTAAACATGCCTCCATTAACATATAGAGGTATTTGCTGTCCTTAAACGTCCTATAGAGTCTACGAAAACAAGAGGAACAGTGTCAAAATGCGATTTTATAAATGCAAGGGTTTAAATACATCTACATGTTGTTTTTGATATAGATTTGTAATTTTATAACATTAGATTTGATATAGAAAGGGTTATTATTGTTAATTATAACTAAAGCCATTAAAAAAAAACATTTTCATTACTTGAAATAAACAGGCCAATGCAACATTTCTCATTTTTGCAGGTACTAAAATAAACTGAAAATAAACTTTATATTCACATATTCACAAAAAAAAATAAAAACTAATAAAACCACAAGAAGGCACAACAAAATGACTAAAACTTTAAATAAAATTAACATGAAAACAGAAAATATCAAATTAATTATTTTCAAAATATTAAAAACTATAATAGTATATCAATGATACTAAAAATAGCACTGCATATAAACCACTTTAGTAATTAAAAACTGCAGTTTAATGTAGTATGTGCCTGGCCACCGGAGGTACCTGACTATAAAATCTGAATGTGCCTCCTGCATAATTAGTTTCTCTGATCGGATGTGCTCCTGCTGTCTCGTGTCCACGATGTGGCGCTTCTTTAGGATCTTCATTGCAAATGTCTTCACCTCATCACTCTTGAGCTGCACCTAAGAATAAAACAAGTGGACATAGTGTATTGGTGTCACACACACACACACACACACACACACACACACCACACACACACACACACACACACACACACACACACACACACACACACACACACACACACACACACACACACACACACACACACACACACACACACACACACACACACACACACACAAATCTAATCTAATCTAATCTGAATGAATGACTATGAACTATTATAATGAAATACTCTATATGATCAAAAACATTTGGAGAAAAAAAGTGCACACTTTTACATAAAAATAAATATTGCATTGAAAACATGATGTTCTGTTACCAGTTCAACACGCCCAAATCCTCCAACTCCAAGAGTGTCGATGATGTTGAAGTCAGACAGGTTGAGGTTGGAGAAGAAAGCGTTCTCTACCTCATATCTGCATTTCAAAATCAGAAAAAAGGAGGATAAATGGAAGAAAAGATGTACAGTTATTCCCACTGTCGGTCTAGCAGGACAACCTGCAAATCAAAACTCAAATCCCATGACATTTTCATCTTCAAAGTCTTCATCCTCTGTCTGGAAACAACTCAGATCATGGTCAATGTTTCAGTATAAGGGGAGGGTGAAAATTAACCTGATTGTGACTTTCCAGAAATTTCATAAAATGTAGTTATAAATTTAGATCAGTTATTAGGCTGGCAGGGTCAGAGATGTGCATACAGGCTGCAGAACACTGGCATAGATCAGTGCAGAAACAAGAGTAACACCTTAGTGCAGTTTGGGAAAGAGGCATGGATACAAGCCAAAAATCCTTGCTAAAACTGTAAACAGAAGAAATGTATTCCTAAGATGAAAGCTAGAGATGTTAAATGTCTCACACCACTTTCATAAAGAGGACAGCAGGAGAATCAAATACATGGCCTGTAAAATATAAAATATGCCTAATAATTTAGTTTCTAAACAAGTTAATTGATGGAACAGGTTTTGCTCTGAAGATGGAGAATCAGATTTATCATATCTACTGATTTGAAGTCTACTATGGCAAAATCATCTCGTCATACACAAAAGCTTGCCCTCTGAAAGTGACATTTGTGACATTGGTGCTATAGGTTCCAGTCATCTTTTTGCTCATGCACCCTGATAAAAGCAAACGATTTACTGATATTTTATGCCCCAGGAATCAACTAAAACAATTTTAAAATGTCTTCGATTAAAATATAAACATTGGAGGCACTGCTGATTAAGCAGTGATGCTGCTCCTGGCTTCATGTTCCTGAGATTCATTACAGGTCAACTACAGACTGGATTGTTGTTTGCAGGAATGCAAACAGCGCGCTTTTCGGCGCCTCCCGCTTTTTTCCACGTTAGTTTGGGTGACTTGTGTGAATCGTGCAGATCCGAAGAGTTTTTTTAAAAGGGAGGGGGGAGGGGTCTGACAATAATTTCACCAACAATAATTCTGGATTGCCTCCATCTGTTCTCCAATCTGTTTTGTTTTAGTGGTCTAAATGGGTCAAACATAACATTAGCTCAGGCACCTGTACTTGTTTAGCTGTGTAATAAAGGACAGGGAGTCCATTGATTGTTACTTGATTGTTAACAGTCATCATTTTCACAATTCTGTTTGGTACCACTAGTGATGCAGAAATGACACATAAGAGAGTAAGAGAGTTGAACGCACTCGTCTCATTAGTGTGTTCTCTATCTGTCAGTGTGGCAGCTGGAGATTTATTTACAGGTTTGTAGTTAAGATCATTGGGGACGCAGTGCAAGAGGTGACAGTTGTAGATGTGTCTTAATAAACTTTAATCTATGACAGTCACACAGACTACAGGCACCTCTTCATTATTCATCAGGAATCATTTACATTGCAGATGAGCAGATAAGAGAAAGAAAAGTTTCTATTTCGGTTCAGATATGACACTGAATTAATCTTTGAAGTGGGAAATTAGTTTCTGAGCTATCCCAGAATCCCTCTTTATCTCTCTGTATGATATTCTCTCTGAAATGTGATAAGGTTTCAATTTTTCTGAGCAGATTATTTCCTCATCGCCACACAATGATTGCATCACTTTCTCATCATGTTTCTTCTGTTTATGAACAGTTGCTGGTTCTTATATATAACATGTATTCTGCATACTAGCACAGTGTAGTGAACAGCACATTCCAGGGTTTACGACCAAGCCCCTTTTTGTTCGTAACAGTGGACAAAGATTTGCTACATTTTGAATGTTTCTTGGTGGACTAACACAAACAAACTGTCCAACGCCATTAGATAAAGATGCTAGGACAACAGCTAGACAAGTAAATCGCTACAACAGACTTCTTACTTTACAGTTCTAGAGTTACAGTAACTATCATTGATCTGCCCTTTGACAATTGCATTGTAATGGTTGCCATACTTCACTACTTGGCTATCTCATATGTGATGCGACTTACCAGGCTTCATCAAAGAATAGGAATGAATTTTACTTTGTGTACATTCCTTTTTCCAGAATTATTTTGTAAAATGCAATAAAATCAACAATCTGTGATTTGTCAATTCTTTTGCACCTTTAATAGATACGTTTTTATTTTGATGGCTGCAACACACTCCCAAAGTGCTGTTCTGCAACACACACTCGCATGTTTACCACTGTGTCACATCACCTTTCCTTTTATTTAAACTTTTTAATCAGTTGGGAGTTTTGCCCAATCTCGCCTGACACAAGACTTCAGCTGCTCAGCAGTCTGTGGTTATTGTTGACTGATTCTCCTTTTCATAATGGGCCACACATTCTGAATAAGAGACAGATCTGGACTGCACTGTTGTAGCAAGTGCAGAATGAATCTTCCCAGGAAATATGTAATCTTGATGACAGTATAAGTCTCTGTAAAATCCCAATATCTTCCTCCACTTCAATGGTATCTTCACACGTATGCAAGTAGCTCATGCCGTTTGCACTCTCATACCATTACAGATGTTTGCTTTTGTACCTGTCACTGATGAAAGTCTGGATCGTCCCTTTCGTCTTTGGGACTGAGAATTATTGAACATTCATGCACTCTACTGAGAACAAGCACATTCATCAGAGGTTTCCAGCCTTGCCCTCTGGAATCCTTGAATCTTTCCACAATATGTATGTGAGATGATAAAAAACATTCTCAGATACTAACGTAACCTCCATTCCCTGAGAGTAAGGGAACAAGTATATGTAGCTATACTCTATGGGAAAACTCCTTTTCTCAAGAATATTAAAGCCTTTATTTTAAAACGCAGTGCAGCTGCACAGCCAGCACAGGACATACTGCAGCTGTCTAGCACGCTGATTAGCTGGGCTGCGGAAACTGCGCGAAGCCGCGCCAGCCAAAGTGCGCCAGAACGGGAATGGCTGTTGACTATATAAGTGGCCCATTTCGCCATAGGAATCAGGATAAATCAACTGAAGTGACAGTACCCAAACGTGAAGCTTAATAGCACGGCTGGCTACGCAATACACATGATTTTTTTTCCCAAACCACTTCAGCGGAAATCCCGCCCTGCAGCTGATTCTAGAGTTTTCATTGGTCATGTCAATCACTGTACAGATTGCCTACACCCAACCCTGATCCCTAAACCTACCCGTCACTGTAACCTAAACCAATGAAATCGGTTGCAGGGTGGGATTTCCGCTGAAGTGGTTTGGGAAAAAAAAATCACGCACGCAATACTCGTTCCCTTACTCTCATGGTAACCGAGGTTGCGTTAGTAACAGAGTACTTTCCCTTTCGAGAACATTCACTTCGTATCGTGTAGCTGTACGCTATGGGAACCCCTTTTGAAACACCGTCCTATTAGCTGATGACTTCGCTGTGAGCTATTGCCTGGGACTGAGCAGTCTTAGGCTTATAATAGAACTAAAGTCAGAGCCCAACAGACAATGTCGGAGCCCACGACCCTGCAGTGCTGGCACTTCTTAATTATAAAATCTTACAAATGTTAACAGCGGAGACCAGCCGGCCACCGCACAAATGTCTTCAATTGGTACACCACTGGACCAAGCCCATGAAGAGGCCATGCCCCTTGTGGAATGAGCCCTGACGCCTATGGGACCTTGAAGGCCCATAGAAGCATAGGCTAGAGAGATAGTGTCTACTATTCATCGTGATAATATCTGCTTTGAGACCGGAAACCCTTTGGTACGGCCACCGAAGCATACAAAGAGCTGTTCTGACTGTCTGAATGGGGCAGAATGCTCCAGATAGATTCTGAGAGCTCTTACCGGGCAGAGTAGACCTAATTCTCTATCGTCTTCCAGTAAGGGAAGCGCCAATAGCAAAATGACCTGGGCTCTGAACGGAGTAGAGAGCACCTTGGGTAAATAACCTTGTCTTGGTCTGAGGAGGACTCAAACGGGGCTCCCCAAAGGGCCCTGAGGACCGTAGATAAGTCCCAGGCAGGTATAGAGGGAGGTCTAGGCGGGTTAAGCCTCCTGGCCCCTTTAAGGAAGCGCACAACCAGGTTGTTCCTTCCCAGTGACTGGCCGGGCACTGGAGCATGGAAGGCTGCTATGGCCGCCACGGCGTCCAGCAGCTCTTGAAGAAAAAGTACCAGTGGTACCCAATTGAGGGGCCATACATGAAGGGCCCACAAGTCGGGCCGGGGGTGTCAGACTTTTTTTTCAGACTTTTTTTTCAGACTTTTTGTTTGTGTGAAAAGGATCTTCCTCAGCGGAAGTAGCCATGAAGCCATGAAACTGCATCAAGCAGCTGCATCAACTTGGGGAACCATGTCTGTGTCCGCCAGAGAGGGGCTATTAGAAGGACTGCACGCTTGTTCTTCCTGATCCGCTCGATGACCTGAGGGAGCATTGAGACTGGATAGAATGCATAAAGGGGGAGGCTGGGCCAATCGTGGGCCAGCGCATCCCTGCTCTATGAGAAGAATATTGGGCAATGAGAGTTGTCTTCTGAGGCGAAGAGGTCTACCTCTGCCTTGCCGAAGACACTCCAGATCAGATGAATCTTCTGGGGGTGGAGAGACGATTCCAAGATTCTCGGGCATTGTCTCGAGATAGCATATCTGCACCCTGGTTCAGTATGCCCGGTATATGTGCCTCCCTTAGCGAGCACAGGTTGGCATGTGCCAATAAAAGGAGCTGTTTGGCCATGGTGAACAGGTTGTATGATCTGAGGCCACCCTGACGATTTATATAAATGGCACCACTGCCATGTTGTCCGTCCGGACCAAGACGTGGTGTCCCGCTCGACCAGAGGCCGGAGGTCGGCCTGCCCTTGTACAGAGCCCCCCAACCTAGGTTGGAGGCATATGTTAAAATTACCTTCCTCCTCGAGACTAGACCCATGCATACACCGTTGCACATTCGCTCTGTCTCTCACTCTCTGTCAATCACAAGGAACCAGCCTGTTTTTTTTTTTCAAGGGGCCAGGCTTTGATACAGCCGTAGTCCACCTTGATGCGCAGGTGGCCTGATCGCCACGCATGAGCTGGGACTCTGGGCTTTAGCCAAAGCTGAAGGGAACGCATATGCAGTAGGCCTAGCTGAAGTACTGACAATGCTGAGGCCATAAGGCCCAGTGCCCTTTGAAACATTCTGAGGGGTCTGTAAGAGCCTGCCTTGAATGAAGCAGCTAGCTGTTGGATGGGGAGAGCACATTAGTGAGTCTAGTTAGTGACTGCTCCCAGGAAGGTTATACACTGGCTGGGAGACAGCACACTCCAACAAAAGTTGATCCTGAGGCATTATAGATGACTGAGGAGCCAGGATCTGTGGGTTTGTAATTCGTCCTTCGATTGGGCCAGAATGAGCCAATCATCGAGCAGGGCTCGACATTAAGGCTTGTCCGCTTGTCCGGGACAAGTGGATTTTTTGTAGGACAAGTAGAAGAGAAAATTAGTTGTCCGACCGGACAAGTTAAATTTCAAACAAAATAAAATGCCATGTTACTTCACGTTATGTGCCACTCGTTACGTCTATTTTACCGATTTAATTTTACCGATTTCAAACGAACACATTTTTCACGCTGCCTGTGAATGTCCTGAATGTGACTCACAGAAAGACTCATGCCAGTGTGATGTGCATGCACAGACCGCGCGCCAGAATGCAGTTCTCTTTCGCGCTTGAACGAACATCAACAACACACACAATTGTGTGTGCCAAAATGCCAAAATGTCATTTGTCCAGGGATTAAAGTTCTCCGTCGCTACGACGGATTTCCGTTGATTGCAGCGAGTCTATGACGGATTTCCGTCAATTGCAGGGTTCCCGTCTGTCCTTATGTCTTAAATTAACTTTTCATAATTTTAAGGCCGTAAATAGGCTTTCATTTCTCAAATAGTGTGATAAATGTCTTAATTTTAGTTTGAATAGGTCTAATTAAGGAAAGACGAGGTGTATTCGCCCTGCTGAGGGGGATGAGATAAACCCTGGAGTGGAGCGAAAGCACGTTCCTCTCTCCACTCTAAGCATTCTGTAATCACTTCGCTTATGATCCACACCGGGTTTTACATTCCCGCTCACGGAAAAACTGCTCCGTGTTCACTCAATTAATCTTGGAGAAGTGCATGTCAGGCTACAGCTCGTTTGCTGGGGCCCGAGCCCGAGCGCGCAAACGTGCACGGCGCATGATAGAAAACAGAACGCGGGTCAATATTGGCCGTTTCTCAATAGCCTACCAAGTACGCAAACTCCTGGTAGTTCGGACTTGCCAAGTTCGACTCAGGAGAACGAACTCCCGAGGACGAGAGGACGCGAGTCCGGTTAATCTGCAAATGGAACAGTGCGTACTTGATCGCGTCACTCAGCTCGCTCTGGCTACTCCGGTTATCTCTTTATGTATATTTTAGGCGAACGAAATATGGTATAAAATACAACTCTGCCTCTTTTCATTTATAAATGAAGATATTATCATAAACATATTGATGGCCACACAAATGTGGTTCAGGCAACGCGTACATAGATTATCTTCACTGCATAGATTTATAACAACATGAAATATAAAACACAACCCTGCTTCTTTTTGTTTTCATTTTAAAAATATGAAACATTATTGATCATTAAAACTAACATTTAACAAACAGACAGGGTTGTATCGTTTTATTGTATTATGCATACACATACAGTGAAGAGAATGCATAGTAAATATGTATAAAGAATATATAAAATTACACAACCCTGTCTCTTTTTGTTAAATGTGAGTTTTAATGATCAATAATATCCCGTTCAAAAGTATAAGTAGCCTAATAGGTAGGCTATAATAAGCTATACAATGAGAAATAAAGCAAACAATTCAGTCAAACATAAGTCAGCTCTCTAATAGGCTACAAAGTTAAAGTTAAATAGCCTAAATACATAAAGTTATAAAACTTCACTTTGCCCTCAGCCAAAACAATTTGACATGGAACAAACTATATATTATATTACAGACTGATCTCATGAAAGGGCGTATGTATGACACGCCAATTCGTATTTCCATTTTTGGCGTGCTATCAACACGCATAATCGCTTTTCAGCGTGTTTATGAACGCCGTTACATTACTGTATATATAAATATATGACCTACCCCAACCCCGTCCCTAAACCTACCCGTCACTGGTTAATACCATTTATGAGTCTTTCCCTACCATCCTAGTAAGAAAAATATCGCTCCCCCAGATGTATATCAAAATTTGGCTTTATTTCGCTCGGATTTTTAACGGCGTGTACATACACGCGGAATCACTCGGACATAACGGCGTAGATATACACGCATACACGCGGATAGCTCAAAATGCGTATAAATAACACGCCACTTGACTTGAAAGTGGCGTGTATGTTTACGCAAAAGTCATGATGTCATGTTGTATATTAATATAGTTTAGCATTGTTTGGTCTTATAAGATAAATAAAAAAGATGCACTGAAAAGTTATGTAGATGGTTGATTATTTGTCACGATAAGTAATTGTTTTTCATAGATTAAAATAGCTTTTAAAATATGGAAACTAGCAATATTAAAGCGGTTTAAAACATCTCCCCTTAAAACGCCATTGGTCTCGACTATTTAAATAAAGTTACAGGAATATGACTTGGCCTGAAAAAAATTTCAGTCAGAAGAATTTTTTTCACTTTAATCCCTGTTTGTCGATTATCTTCATAACATAAGAGCAGTCTTATGATGAACATAAAGAGTTGTGACTCGTGAGAGAATGAGGCGCGTGTGAGATCCGCGTCTCTGTCCACAGCAGCTGCTCTTAAAGGGCCAGCTACCAATAAAGCGTTCTGTCAGTAAAGTTAATGAAAGAACAAAGGGAACAGAGAAAATTACTCTAAAGAACTTGTGTAGCTTTAATAAGGAGTAGTCTATATATAATTTATAATTTATGCAGCGCAGACTGTTTGATAACTTTATTCAATTTCTGTATGTCCTACCTGTTAGACAGTTAATTTTTATCCAGACATCAATGACTTATTGATCATAGGTGTTATCAATCATTTAGTTGTTATTGCTAATTTCAGAATTATAACTAATCTGTGTGTGCATTTGGTTTAGAACCAAACAAGTTGACTCATGAAACCATTTGTTTATTATATCGCAATCGCATATCGCAACCGCAATATTGACCTCAATGGGCTATATGCACGCATAACTTCCGCGTTTGACGCAAGGATGCTCTTGCGTTTCCGGTTGGGGAGATTTACAGCGGAGGTAAACGGGATTATGGCAGAGTCTTCAAAATGTTCTCGTTGTTTGCTTGAGTTGCCAAAATTTTTTATTCATGATGTGCGAAGAATTGTACGAATGTGCAGTACAACGCCACAGAGCAAGCTTGAGAAAGGTTTCAAGTTTTATGTTTCGTCTTATCTCTGCAATTATGAAGGTAAGTTCAGATAGCCTGAACTAGTACGTTATGGCTAACATTGTGCTATTATTTTTACATTCCGGCCAGCAGCAGACTAATCACGCTAATATAAATGTTTGGCATGTAATGTGTTTGTAATTTTGTTTGTAAAAGTGTCAGGTAAAATCAGGGCCTCAAATGAGATCTCAGTGAAAGCTCGGTGTTACCGCTCTATGAGGAAAGCAGAGACTCCACACCAACTAAGAGTAGGACTGGTATTTTGAAAGTGACGTTCAAAGTTCTTTTGAACATGTTCTAAGTTTTTACTTTTCTAACGTTACCACTGTTCATTTTGGATAACCACAGATGTTATATTAGCTAGTATGGATGTTTATTGTATAAAATGAATAAAAATATCAAATGTAATGCAGTTCTATCAACGACAGATGAATAGCACTGCGTTATTGCAAATTCTAGCTGAAACAGTGGTAATGGAGATATTACCATATCATAGTTGTTTGATTACCATATCATAGTTGATAGGAATTTTATTTAAAATAAAGCAAAAAAAGCATAAACAAAATGAGAGGTTGCTGTTTTGTGACTAATGTTCCTTTAGTGTATATATTTAAAGAGTATAGAATCCCACATCAGTTCTCCGCATAGCAGCGCATTTCACCAGAAATACGTCATGCACCGCCGTGCATAGAGCCCATAATCGCAATATGACATTTTCCCCAAATCGTGCAGCCCTAGATAAAATTATAAATCTTTACCCGGACAAGTGACTTTTGTGCATGGACAAGTGAAACATAAATTTACTTGTCCGAAGGACAAGTGCCTCAAAAAGTTAATGTCAAGCCCTGATCGAGGTAGTTCAGAATGTGCATTCCCCGCTGTCTCAGGGGAGACAATGCATTGTCGCTTCTATGCATTTCGTAAACGTACGAGATGCCAGGGACAGACCGAATAGTAGGCCAGTATATTGATAAGCCTGCCCCTCGTAGGCGAATCTCAAGAATGGCTTGTGATGGGGAGCTACCTGGATATGAAAGTAGGCATCCTTTAGATCCATTGACATAAGGCAATCTCCTGGGTGAATTTGCACAAGGATTTGTTTGGTCGTTAGCATCCTGAATCCTGAAGAAGTGTCGATAGCTAAATGGTAAATGGACTGCATTTATATAGCGCTTTCACAGACCCAATGGCCACCAAAGCGCTTTACATTGCCTCACAATCACCCATTCACTCACTCATTCATTCACCGACGGCGGTGTCAGCCATGCAAGGTGCCATCCAGCTCGTCGGGAGCAGCTTGGGTTATGTACTTGCTCATGGACACCTCGACACTTGGTCAGGTGGAACCGGGGATTGAACCACCAACCTTTCGGTTTGTAGACAACCTACATGAACCACTGAGCCACTGCCGCCCGCTAAAGGAGATTAAAGGAGCTAAAGGAGATTAAATCTGATTCCTATGGCGAAATGGGCTACTTATATAGTGCAAGGCAGGAAGCATCCTGATAGGATCACGCCGCTTCGCCATAGGTTCGTACAGTTCCTGCAGCCCAGCCGCCTCTGTTCCCTAGACAGCTCTGTGCTGTGCTGGCTGTGCAGCTGCCTAGGATTAGGCTTCAATATTCTCGAGAAAAGGAGTATTCCCATAGCGTATAGCTACGCAACACGAAGTGAATGTTCTCGAAAGGGAACATAATTTCTTTGCAATCTTGCATTGAGAACTGTGATTTTTTAATTGTTTGACAAATGATATTTGGCACAAAGTGGTGAGCCATGACCCATCTTTGCTACCAAAGACTGAGATGCTCCTTCTATACCCAATCATGATACCTTCGCCCATTACCAATTCACCTACTTATTGTGGACTGTTTCAAAACAGTTTAATTTAGATATTCTATAACTTTTATTTAAGATTTGTCCCAACTTTTCTGGAGTTTTGCAGCCATCAAAATCAAAATTTGTTCATAATTACAAAAAAAAAAAACATTAGGTTGGTCAGTGAAAACACTTTGTAGACATAATTTTCTAAACCATAGTGTTGATCAAAAACAAGATTGCTAATTTTTACAAGCTAGAAACCTTGATTAATATTATAAACTAACCTCAGAAAATAAAATATATAAAAAGGTCTACTCTCTTCAAAGATGATTTCACCTACTTTGCCTTTGCCTCTGCATCTTCACAGCCTTTGTTGGATACGTCTTCCAGACCTCCAATCAGGTGTTTGTATGAGCTGAAAAGATTGGTAACAACAACATACTTAGAAAGATTTCATCTTTATGACAAATGTAATACCGTTCAAATGTTTGAGGTTGGTATGATTTTTTGGTAAGAAGTTTCTTATGCTCACCAAGGTTGTTTATTTGATTAAAAATACATTATAAACAATAATATTGTGAAATATTATTACAATTTAAAATTAAAAATGTAATTTATTCCTGTGATGTAAAGCTGAATTTTCAGCATCATTACTCCAGTCTTCAGTGTCACGATACGTCAGAAATAATTTTAATATGCTGATTTGGTGCTCAAGAAACATTTCTTAATATTATTAATGTTGAAAACAGTTGTGCTGCTTAATCATTTTTGTGGAAACTGTGATTTTTAGGATTCTTTGATAAATATAAAGTTCAAAAGAATATAAATCTTTTCTAACATTATAAATGTATTTACTGCGACTTTTGACCAATTTAATGTGTCCTTGCTGAATAAAAGTATTAAATTATTTTTAAAAGAAGAAATGACCCCAAACTTATGAACGGTAGAGTAGATTTATCAAATGCGCCATTTTATATATTCAGACTGTTCCCTTTGATGTTTACAGCGGTTTAAGTTAATCTAAATACTTAAATACTGTTCTCCAGTCATAAAGCAGTGCGACATTTGCATGCTGTCCTTTTTGGGCTGTCTTACAACTGACAACACTTTTATTAAAGACATATCACTACAAATTATCTTTTGAAATTAACAAATTTTAAGTTGAAGAGTGACTCTATTGAATCTCTTTCATTATTTAGAAAGTCAATCCTAAATTATAGTAAAAAATGTATATCTAAATAAAATACTGCTCATTAAAATGTAACATAATAAACTGTCACACAGATGGCTGATGATTTGAGTCTCAATCAGACAGGAATAAGAGTTTTCCCGCCGAGGCACCTCGTAGCCTCTCTCTCTCTCTCTCTCTCTCTCTCTCTCTCTCTCTCTCTCTCTCTCTCTCTCTCTCTCTCTCTCTCTCTCTCTCTCTCTCTCCTCTCTCTCTCTCTCTCTCTTCTCTCTCTCTCTCTCTCTCTCTCATTGACATCTCTCATTGACACACGTGACACTTTAGCTATTTAGGCTGAGCTTGATTTATTGATTTTAAGGCAGTAGATAAGAACTTCAAACCCATAGAGTCCCTCACACACACAAATAGAACAATCAGTGTAAAATCCTTGGGAAAACTTGGGGACTGAGTTACTGCTGACTGCTGGAATTACATGTGTGAAGGTTTAAGCAACGTATATAAAGAAACACTTTTTCCACAGGATAAACATTGCAAATACTCACTCTCTGTCAATCACAAGGCAGGTGACAGTCTCTGCTGCGATGACATTAGCTGTTCTGATGTCCTCCCTGTTCAAAAGACACATACACAATACAGAGAAACGTCATTTTATAATGCGATAATACGATGATTTTGCTCCAATACAAAATCAGTCTATTAAAAGTATTATAAATGTAAACTAGACGAGTAAAGGAAACAAACTTTGATGTTGGCTTGACAAAGCCTTGTCTGAATGTTTGAAATAACTTTGAAAACCTTGGTTTGAAAATATGTACTTTAAGTCAATTTAGGTATGGACGTTTTAAAATGAATTAACGTGTTGTTAGCAGAATTAGCACATTGCTAGTATGATATAAGCATGTATTAACACATTGATAGTAGGGATGTGACGGTGAGGATATTTTCCCACCGGTTAATCAGCATGTGACAACAACGGTAATACCGGTATCACCGGCAAGGGTTTTTAAATCACTAATTTGAAAACGAAAGTAAAATGCGCACGTCCACACTGGCATTCATAATGGTGTGGAACAGAGTGAGCATTTTCAATTAATTCCTATGAAAGTTGCGCCTCCATAGGAATGAACTGAAAACGGAATCAAAATCCCATTTTAAACATTGGTAGCATGAATGTATATCTAAATAAAATACTGCTCATTAAAATGTAACATAATAAACTGTCACACAGATGGCTGATGATTTGAGTCTCAATCAGACAGGAATAAGAGTTTTCCCCAGCCGGAGGGCACTCTCTCTCTCTCTCTCTCTCCTCTCTCTCTCTCTCTTCTCTCTCTCTCTCTCTCTCTCTCTCTCTCTCTCTCTCTCTCTCTCTCCTCTCCTCTCTCTCTCTCCTCTCTCTCTCTCTCTCTCCTCTCTCTCTAACATTCTGCTAACATGTTTTAGGATATTGCTAGCATTAATTAGCATGTTGCTAACATTAATTAGCATGTTGCTAACATTAATTAGCATGTTGCTAACATTAATAAGCATGTTGCTGCTAGTATGATTTAATACATTGCTAGCGTGATTTAGCAGGTTCCCATGTTTTAACACAGTGTTAGCATGATTTAACATGTTGTTAACATGAATTATCACATTGCTAGCATGAATTAGTATATTGATCACATGAACTAGCATGTTGCTAGCATCTCCTAAGCTAGTTTCTAGGCTTGGCTAGTGATAGATACTTGGTGGACGAAGCTTAAATACTCTATTGAAGTTATTGTAAAAATGTTTAGACCCCCTTAATCAAAGTCTATGGAACTTTTTGTAGTTTTGATCGACTGTTTAACAAAAACGTGAGTCTGATCAGTTAGAAAAGAGATTTCAACATGAGACATAACAGCCTGTAGGTCTGACCCGAGTTTGGTGGTTGTAGCTTTAAAGCTCTAGGAGGAGATACTGTTTAAAATTGTTCTCAAAAGAACAAGAGGAAGAAAAAGCTTAAATGCTAGATCAGTAGGTTGGCTTTGTCAAGCCAACAAAATAATGAAAAATGTATTATTAAATAAAAATAATATATAAATATTAAAATATTAATATAAACTATTATTTGTAATAAAACTGCACAAATGATAACCCAAATGGAAGTATTGTGGTGAATTATGCAGTGACCAAATTAACGACGAGTAAGACGAAATTCACATGTATGCTGGGCAATCTGGTAAAAATAATCAATTTATAAACAATTATAATAATAATAATAATAACAATTAATAATCATAATTATATATATATATAAAGCATAAACCAGTAGATTACTAGAATTACTAGCTATTTCAACTCTGTAAAAAGAATTAAGCCAGCGTGCCTCAGGGTTTGCTGATTGTCCTCTTCCTCACTGTCGCTCCAGTCGCAGTCATCAGAGTCTAAATCCCACTCTGACCTCATGATGCTTTGCATTATTCACTTACTGTCTGATCTGAGCAGAGCTATGCGTGCACATATACCACTACGGTACAGCACACTTCTATTGAGACTAAAACAATCACTGTGTGACATCTGTCCCATCATTGGCAGTTCTGAGCCGAAGAAGAGCTCTCACACACGACTCTCTGAAAGCAAGAAGGGCTGGACACTAAATACTAAACACACATACTTTCTGCTCCTGGATCCAACTACAAAAATTGGCGGACACCGCACACACATGCTGCCGGATCCATTTCCAGTGAAACACGCTTGCAGAGGGTGAGAATTCTTTACAACATATCGGCTCTAAAGCTGTCACAGCACAAATACACAATAACGCTACTGCAAAGGTCACAGCTGCTGCATGATATTACTGAACACAGAGAAATCTGTCAGCATTTACTCACCCTAAATGACGTTCTGAACCCTTATGAATTTCGTTCTTCCGTGGAACACACACACAAAAAAATGTGCAGAATGTTGAAATTGCATTTTTTCTTAAAACTGCAACACAACGGGACAGAAAGTACCATTCAGAAGAATAATGAGACTTGTGGAATGAATTTAAATTGGTTTTGTCATTTTTTTAAGTAGTCAGACTGTCCAGATCCCCATTTATGTTTGCTGTATGGAAAAGAGAAGTTTAAAAACTGTCTAAAAAAGTTCTAAACTTGTCTTTTGTGTTTCATTCCTGTAATTGTAAGGCATTTTGCCTTAAGTGGGACACATCCACCTGTTTAAGGAAACACAGCATGAAAAACAGACAAATCATAGCTGCCAAATGTGTTTGTGAATCAATCAGGTGTCAAATGCTTCAGAATGTACACACACACACACACACGCATGAATTTAATCCCGGCTCCAAGAGATTCCTTTATCAAATTCTGGAAGCTGTTAAGTAGCTCAGTAAAGTTACCCACCCACATGCTGTATACAAGGGCGCTGTGTGAGCTCTAACAGAAGAGCATTTAATTGATCTCTAAGGGATCACAGTGACCGCGTGCAATGTTCTGATTTCCAAAACCGTGGCCTAAATTTCACCTCCGTTCACACACTCGCAGCAGGACACCTGATACACAGCGGAGCAATATTAACACACTCTCAGGATCACTGTTTCCTAGTAACACAACCAAACGCAGGACTATAATCAGGAGTAAACATTCCCCTTAAAATAGACACCAGAATAGAATAGAATAAAGCACAATAGAATAGAAAAGTATTGTATTATTAGCATAAATAGAATAAACGAATAGAATAGCATGAATAGAATGGAAAAATAATAATAAGCATGTTAAACCAGAATATGCTTGTTAAACCATAATAGAATAAAATAGAATAGAAACTCCAAGAATGCATAAGAATAACTGATGATATCTGACTGGTCTATAGTCGCATACCTCCTATATTCTTTCCTTGTGTACTTTTGACCCGTATTCCCTGTTCTAATCGAAATTAATTTTACTGTGTTCCACTATTGTTGGCAGCTATAGGTTTTCCTGCTGTGGGATGCTCTAATGCAGTGTTTCTCAGTCCTGCTCCTGAAGGACCCCCAACACTGCACGTTTTCTGTGTCTCCCTAATCAAACACACCTGATTCAACTCAACAGCTCATTATCACATATATCCCCATGTAATAATGAGCTGATGAGTTGAATCAGGTGTGTTTGATTAGGGCGACAAAGAAAACGTGTAGTGTTGGGGGTCCTTCAGGAACATGGTTGAGAAACACTGCTCTAATGCATAATTGGTCATAACCTTTAAAAAACTGATAAGTAAGATCAAAAAGATTTATATAAATTTTAGATTCATATACATTGACGGTTGCTCATATTGCCAAGCCCACCATAACAGGAAATCGAAATCTGGAGAAGGTCATTTTTACACATTAAGCAGTTCAATTATGAACATAGGCAAGGAACCAGAAAGCTCCCTGGTAGAAAAAAAACTGATTCTATGTAATATAATTCCTGAATTAGCCTGTTCTTACTCAGTCGTAAGAGTGTGTGAGTGTGAGAAAAAAGTGCTTTTAAATAATGTGTAAATGTAATGTCATGTTTGCAAGTTTGCGAGTCAAAGACTTTTTTCAATTCCATTAATGTTTCTTGTCAGTCGCCACAAGATGTCACCACATTCTTTAAAAACGAACAAGAACTTGTCCAGGTCACATTTCACTGAATGATCAAAATAAATCAAATAAAACCATTAAGATTTTTGTAATAATTACCCTTATTTTCAATAGTGATTTTTATCCAGTTCTCACCACTGTAATTATTTATAATAATATATAAATAGAATAGAAACTCATATCTTGTTTTATTAAAGAGAATGAGATTGTATACATTACAGTGATGAGAATTTGAAGGGTATATTTTAATTTATATAAATAAAAATAAATATATTTCTCATGATTTTGGGTGAACACTGAAAATGTTCTTTGCCGGTTTTGAGAGATTCACATAATGACCTTCCAGTTTTGAGTTTAAGTTTTGTATTAAATCTGACAGTAGTATACATTACAATCTCACCCTTGTAAGGCTTTTTCCCCAAATGAGTCTCCTTTCACCATTGAGCGCAAGTAGACGGGTTCCTGACCCGGACATTCCTCTCGAGTCATCGTCACCTGGGCAGCAGTGAAAAGAAGAGGAAGATATTAACATGGGTTCATCTTCACAGCATCACTGCTTGCACTTTGCACTGAAATAGACTTGCCTTTCCTTTACTGATAATGAAGAATGTGTCTCCTCTTGCCCCCTGGCGAATGATGTAGTCGCCATCCCCATAGTGTGTCTATAAGACAAAGAAAATTGGTTTGAGGATGTGGAAAAAGATGATGGAAAAAAACACAGCTATTTTGTATGAAGAGGGTAAGAATAGAGGATGTGCAGACATAAGACACAAAAGATTTCTAAACAGAAAAGAGGCAACAGAACACCTCTCTGACCCTCAGTGTGCTCTCTGAGAACTTGACCTCCAGACACATCAGTCTGAAATCAGATATGGCCAACAGAAAGGAAACTGAAGCCCAGAAAGACTGACACAAGCAAACACTTTGTTCCAATATTACCTAGAGTCTGACCTCCAACAAAACACCCACATATACACTGGCAGTGATAAGAGACAGGTTTTTGACTTATTATTCAGATTAAAAAAAAAAAAAAAAAAATCAAAATGTAAACAAATACTACTCTCTCTCTCTCTCTCTCTCTCTCCTCTCTCTCTCTCTCTCTCTCTCTCTCTCTCTCTCTCTCTCTCTCTCTCTCTCTCTCTCTCTCTCTCTCTCTCTCTCTCTCTCTCTGTGTGTGTGTGGTGTGTGTGTGTGTGTGTGTGTGTGTGTGTGTGTGTGTGTGTGTGTGTGGTGTGTGTGTGTGTGTGTGTGTGTGTGTGTGTGTGCACAATGGACAAAATTATAAACGAAACACTTGTTTTTGCCACTAAAAGGAGGACTTTCCCTCTATCTACGATGTGGATTCACACAGAGTATTAACACAAAAATTAAACAAAAAAATCAAAATGTAAACAAATACTACTCTATCTCTCTCTCTCTGTGTGTGTGTGTGTGTGTGTGTGTGTGTGTGTGTGTGTGTGTGTGTGTGTGTGTGTGTGTGTGTGTGTGTGGTGTGTGTGTGTGTGTGTGTGTGTGTGTGTGTGTGTGTGTGTGTGTGTGCGCACACTGAACAAAATTATAAACGAAACACTTGTTTTTGCCCCCATTTTTCATGAGCTGAACTCAAACATCTAAGATTTTGTCTAGGTACACAAAAGGCCTATATCTCTCAAATATTGTTCACAAATCTGTCTAAGGCCCTGTCCACACGGACACGGGTATTTTTATAACCGTGACTTTTTTTACGCGGTTCGGCCGCTCGTCCACACGGAAACGCACTGAAACCGAACATTTTTGAAAACCCCTGCCAGGGTGAGGATTTTCAGAAACGGCGGTTACAGTGTTGTCGTGTAGACAGTAAAACCGGGGTTTTTTGCCTTGCAACGTCAAGTGTGCGCCGTTATCCGCTGTGTTTGACATCAGATTTGCCCCTACCGGAACCGGTAATAACTTTTTGTTAGGCTTCTGATTGGCCAACGTGGCTTTACGGTTAAGGGTTATATCACCGCCTGCTGGCGTGGCATGCTCTTGACCGCGTTTGATAGCGTGTTTTTGCATTTTCATGATGGCTTGCAATAGTGTGCGCCGTTTCTGTGTTAACTGAAAAATTTTATACCGGACCGGGTAACTAACTTTTTGTAGCCTTCCTGATGGCCAACGTGGCTTACGGTCTAAGGGTTATATCACCGCCTTGCAGGCGTGCATGTTTGCACCAGCGTGTGTAGCGTGTTGCATTCATTAGATGGAGAAACGGGCATGTGTGGAACGAATTTTTTTTAACGCTGAAACGAAAAAAATACCTGTCCGTGGACAAGGCTAATCTGTTTAGTGAGCACTTCTCCTGCTGAATATCATCCCTCACAGGTGGCTATCAAGAATGATAGACAGCAGTATGCAAGTGTGCCTTTGCTGGCACATAAAAGCCATCTAAAATGTCAGTTTCTTAACAGCCATGGCAACGATCGCATTTTGAGGCGTGCAAGCTGCGATGAGGATGTCCGCCAAGTGTGCCTGATTGAATGTTCATTTCTCTACCATAAGCCGTCTCCAAAGTCGTTTCATAGAAATTTGGTAGTACATCTAACCGGCCTCACGACCGCAGACCATGTGCAAGCCACACCAGCCCAGGACCTCCACATCCAGCTTCTTCACCTCCAAGATCGTCTGAGACCAGCCACCCGGACAGCTACTGCAACACTCGGTTTGCATAACCAAAGAATTTCTGCACAAACTGTCAGAAACCGTCTCAGGGAAGCTCATCTGCATGCTCGTCGTCCTCATCGGGTCTCGACCTGACTGCAGTTCGTAACCGACTTGAGTGGGCAAATGCTCACATTCGATGGCGTCTGGCACTTTGAATAGGTGTTCTCATCACGGATTAATCCCGGTTTTCACTGTATAGGGCAGATGGCAGACAGCGTGTATGGCGTTGTAGTCCAGTCATTTTATGAAAAAAGGTTGAACAAATTGCAACAGAAGCAAACTCAACTGATTTTGTATCCTCAATATCTCCCGAGTAAGTAAAAAAAGCCCCGAAGAATCCCATTAGGGGAAAGTTTGGAAAAAGAGCCAAATATAGCCTATTCATACGCCTATTCATTTTTTTTCTCACGTGAATTGGGTAAACATTTTAACCTTGAAAATCACTGAATTGATTACTTACGTCAAGACAAACAAAAAATGTATTACAAGTTTTTTGAAATTGTTTGTTTACATGGACAAACGGTGCATAATCTAATTACATATGTGCTAATTTGCATAAATACCCAACAGATCTAACCCATTTAGCTACCCATGAGCATTAATACATAGGGGCAGGAAGAAGTACTTTAGAAACCAGCCTTTATTAATTATTATTGCAGAGATGGGTTTTGGGGCTGGGTCTGGGACTGTTTCTTGGGGATGAGTCTGAGGGAAGAACAGGAGACAAGGGTAAGGAGAAGGCAGAAGACAAAAGGTAGGTAAAATAAAAAGTGTCTGGATCAAACAATCAGTGAGCAGTTTGCTGATTTCAACGTTATGGACCGAGTGGCCCATGGTAGCGGTGGGGTTATGGTATGGGCATGTTATGGACAACGAACACAGGTGCATTTTATTGAAGGCATTTTGAATGCACAGAGATACTGTGACAAGATTCTGAGGCCCATTGTTGTGCCATTCATCCACGACCATCACCTCATGTTGCAGCATGATAATGCACGGCTTAATGTTGCAAGGATCTGTACACAATTCCTGGAAGCTGAAAACTTTCCAGTTTTTGCATGGCCAGCATACTCACAGATGCTCTGGATCGGCGTGCGTGTTCCAGGTCCTGCCAATATCCAGCAACTTCGCACAGCCATTGAAGAGGAGTGGACCAACATTCCACTGGCCACAATAAACAACTTGATCAACTATATGCGAAGGAGATGTGTTGCACTGCGTGAGGCAAATTTTGGTCACACAGATACCGACTGGTTTACTGACAACCCCCATTCTCCTCTGACCTCTAGCATCAACAAGGCATTTTCGCCCACAGGACTGCCGCATACTGGATGTTTTTCCCTTTTCACACCAGTCTTTGTAAACCCTAGAAATGGTTGTGCGTGAAAATCCCAGTAACTGAGCAGATTGTGAAATACTCAGACCGGCCCGTCTGGCACCAACAACCATGCCACTCTCAAAATTGCTTAAATCACCTTTCTTTCCCATTCTGACATTCAGTTTGGAGTTCAGGAGATTGTCTTGACCAGGACCACACCCCTAAATGCATTGAAGCAAAAACACACATAGTATAGCCACACAAGTATAGCCCAAACCTTGTGCTGTTCACATCATTTTAATGACGATTGCTTTACAAACATAAATACTATGAAGTCTGGATTCGTGAGTCGGCTGATACTGAAGGAAGGTTCAGTACCAAGTTTATTTGGATCAGCTTCCTCCTCCGAATCACAACCTGTAAGTATTAATAATAACTGTTGCTTTTGTGTTTTGTAGCATGCTCAGTATGTGTGTGTGTTGTGTAACGTTAAGTTACGCTCAGCGCAGCTTCTAGGTCTCCAATGTCATTTTTTTAAATATGTGAAATGTTTGTTGTTGTTATGGGAGTCTCCTCCGATTTTTTTTTAAATTTAAACGAAAAGATGCAGGGTTTTTTTATATTGCATTTTGTTATAAATAGGCTAATGTTATACATGCAGTGAATAATATAATCAGGTCTATATTGCCTGAACCACATTTATGTGCTTATAATGTTTAAAATGTATTTAAATGAAAACGAAAAGAGGCAGAGTGGTGTTTTATAACATATTTCGTTTTATTGTTGCCTAAAATGTACATGCAGAGAGAGCAGAGTGACACTTTCAAGAACGCGCTGTTCCATTTGGAGAATTACCAGACTCGCGTCCTCAGGAGTTAACGCTAACCCTTCTGCTGAGAACTTTGCGTACTTGGTATAGAGAAATGTCTTATGTCGGCGCTTGTCTTCTTGTGACAAACATGCCGAGAAGCAAGGACAAGATCTGCTGTATGCCATCCATTGGTGTTTACTTTGTTGTTTACTTTTTCTTCTTCATGCGGAAATGACGTTGATCGCTTCTTTCCGGCAAACACCACGCCTATCAAGTAGGGTAGCCTACTGTTGGTGGTGGAAACGCTAGCCGGATCACGGTTTACTGACCCGACCCGAACTGTACTGTACTGCTCAGTGGAAACGAGCCAAGAATAGAGAATAGAGCGTATTGTAATACTGCAGTGCTTTATCAATACGTTTATGCATTGGGCTAACGCAAACAATAACTGACTGGGTCATCTGACCAATCACCGCAGATTAGCGACATGCAAAGGAGGGGTTTGGAAAAATGAGTTGTTGAACGAATCATTTGGGAGTCTGTGAGCAAATCAGGTAAAAATAAATGCATATAAGACAACAAAAGTGTTTTTTTTTCATTGCATGCATGTAAAACTGTTGTTGGGGACTCCCAGAACAATATTAGGAACATTTTAAATGCCATAATAGGTGCCCTTTAAATTACATTCCGCTAGCATTAGAGAACCAGAAAGAAATTGTTTGCGTCTTCAAATATATAATTTTATCATTTAGTAACTTTTTGCTTGAGTGTGCTGTTATTTGATGCAACTTGGTTTCATGTTCATCCATTTTGAGTGTAACTTAAGTGCCACTGTAGCTAGACCGTTTGAGAAAAGTGAATACTTCTCAATGGAAAGCACTCAAGTCAGTGTGAATATTCAGTAAGATGCAGATATGGCTGGACTCTAAATTGAGGCAGCTACACTATATGTGCAATTCAAGTAGGAATTGCATCAAATATAACTGACACAAATACCATGGAAGGAGGACATTTTCCATCCATTTCGCCAAACTTTCATTCCCCAGAGCAATCCCCCAGTTAAAAAACCATCAACGAATTTCAGTTTCTCATTTAAAGTCAATTATAAGATAAAGAGACTCCCTCCACTCTAGCTAACATTTATTTAACAAATCCCGTCACAAAATTTTTCAAGGAGGGACTGGAAGGAGAGTTTGACCTGCTGATACTCACTGAGATACCATGATTGACAGGCGAGTCATTTAAATGACACAGAGCTCACAGTGCCAATAGATACTTACATTGTTTGATGCTACTTCCACATATGTTGTTTTGTTAAAGGGTACCTATCATGGAATTTTGAAAATTACCTTTCATGTAGTGTGTAACATAGATCTAAGTGAACGAAAACATCCTGCAAAGTTTTAAATATGAAAGTTCACCGTATACAAAGTTATTATCTCTCAAAAGTAAGAGTCGACTCTGAGTCGTTGATATGAATCGATAGACGAACGATGCATTTTCTCTAACTTTCGTACGTCACTTGTACAAGTTATTTGAATAAGATACGCCCACTCATTGCATTAGGAGACACCAGGGAAAACATCATGTCGACGAGACGCTGCTGTGTTTTGAAGTGCGACGCAAAAGCAAACTTTTTTCATCTGCCCAGTGAGGAGCATTTGAAGACAGTGGCTACAGTTCATAACTATACCACAGAAGTATTATAGCCCGAACTTGTTCTGTGTTCGAGTCATTTTGAAGATGATTGCTTCACAAACCTAAATGCTATAAAGTATGAATTTGCGAGCCGGCTGATACTGAAGGAGGGAGGTTCAGTACCGAGTTTATTTGGATCAGCTTCCTTCTCCGAATCACAATCTGTAAGTAGGCTGTTGCTTTTATGTTTGTATCATGTTCTATAATTATTTTGTGTGTTGTGTACGCACAGGCACAGCGCAGCTTCTAGCAGCTAACTTAGGTCTTCAATGTCAATTGTATTGAAATATGTGAAGTGTTTGTCGTTGTTAATGGAGTTGTCACAGGGCTCTCGAGTGTCACGCATCACGCATTGAGCGTGACAGTCACTCATTTCGGTCTTTTGTCACGCTCTCCGGCCACACATTGTATTTCTCACGCTGAAAAACTATTTGTAATATATTTAATATGCCGCAGTGCCCAAAACTCACTCACTGTGGAACCGGCAGGATTCAAGCGCGTCTCCTCCAGTGTTGCCAGGTCCGTATGCCTGCACTGTTTCCGCGGGTTGTTTGTGTAGTGCACGCTGGTTGACGCGATTGTTTTATCCACTGGAACATGATTGTTATTGAGGAAACACCCGGGAACGCTATTTGAATATTTTTGGCCGTGATTGGGTTAGTTTGATGAGCAATTGGGCTGGTTTTGTTGTGCAGACCTGGCAACCCTGGTCTCCTCTGGTGTTGTTCGTCTGGTGTTGTTAGCCAATCAGAAAATAGCACTGTTGTATCTGGGTAAGATCTAGCGCAACAACCAATGACACCTCGTCGGCTGGGTGTCTAACATATCACCACAGATTAGCGTCACGCAAAGGCGGGGTTTGGAAAAATGACTCGCTAAACGATTCATATGGGAGTCGGTGAGCAAATTAGGTAAAAATAAATGCATATTATAAGACAACAAAAGTGTTTTTTGTCATTGCATGCTTGTAATAGCCTCGTGAGACCATCCTGATCTCGCGAGCTTTCAAGGTTTCACTCGCAGATCAGTCTGGATACTTTCCGTTAAAGAAAATTTGGGAGCAGTTCACCAAACCAACGTCCAATCAGCGTTGGCTTTGAGGCGGGTTGAGGTGTGACGCAACGAGAAGCGCGACAGTTCAGTCTTAAGAACATGGCAGCTTCGGCGGATGAAACTAGCATCAGTGTGGCTATCGAGCAAGTTTTATCGGAATTACAGAGTTATTACGGAATTATAGAGCTAACGAGCCTTTACCTGCAGCAGCAAGAGTAGCCTGGCTTGTGGTTGTGTTTTCGTCGTTGCTCTCATATGCTTCGTTGATCTGATTGGTTGATTTGGCCCGTCTATCACCAACATAGGCCAATCAGCTAACCAGTATTTTCGCCCCTTACCAAAACTACTTCAACGGAAGGTTTCCAGATGGATATGCGGAGCAAATCCATCTGGCGGAGTCAGGTTATGCTTGTAAAACTGTTGTTGGGGACTCCCAGAACAATATTAGGAACATTTTAAATGCCATAATAGGTACCCTTTAATGAACATAACAGATTAACATTATGAACATTAGTCTAAACAAATGGGTTGAGGTTTGCCTGAAGTTTGCCCCTGCTGGTAGATGCTGTAAATACACATTTCCGTTGCCAAAAATACATCTTTCGCCATTGAAGGCCATTTAAAAGTTATGGAAGCTTGTTTTCGCCACTGAATACAAAATTGAAAAAGATAATTGCAAATTTTTATCTCTGAATTCAGACTTTTTTCACAATTCAGAATTGCAAGATATAAACTTGCAACTGCGAGTCATAAAGTCAGAATTGTGCAAAATAATAATGCAATTGCAAGTTATAAAGTTAGAATTGCCTTTAAAAAAATGATGCTGTGGTGGAAACAAGCTTCCATAAAAAGTAGCTGTGTTTTGATATTATATATGTATATATATATATATATATATAAAATATTATTAAGTATACTAAAATAATACATAGGCCTAGTGCAAGCAACATAAAAACAGTGAATATTCCCTTTTACTAGATGTTTTACCAGTGAACAACATTATAATGTGTAAGTCTGAAAATAAGCTTTGTTCACTCCTTTGTTTATCCTGCTGCAGATGTATATTGTATCATGGTCACTGTCTAAACGGTACAAATCTGAGGGTATCTGTATTAGACCTATTGCACAAATATGTAATTATTTGAATTATATGAGCCAAACCAATTTCTATGTGTTGTTGTGTTATTTTTGTGCTTTGTGTAACTGTATTATCACAAAGGCAGACCACAGTGATTGCAAGATTATCAACAAATCCACACAGAATGGAAAACGACAACCTTTCACCCCTAAACAAAGGGAACTGTGGGTCTCCATGTGAATGATAGACTGATTGATGACTAAGACATTCACAATGTTTATGGCTAATCTTTTCATACTATTATTGAAAAAAAAACATTGATTTTTCTCTTTTGATGCTTAGTGCAAAGTCAGTGGACCTCAGAGAAAAGGTTATTCTCTGTATTTTCCAACAGAAAGGGTAAACAACTTCATGATTCACTCTACTACAACTTATTGAACCACTAACAGACAAGAAAGTTAGGGAAATGCTCCCTAAATTATTGATGAAATAAATAAAGAGCTTTAATAACTTGAGTTGTGAGGCTTTTTGCTGATATAAATTTGATTTTCCACATTTTCTGTGTTTGAAAGTCTCACAATGTGAATGAATAAACATATTTCAGAATAAATGAATATGTTTTCTTGTCAGGTGTTTTCAGTATAATTTCTCCAGTGCTAAAATACTTTAATATCCTTGGCAGCACACAACAGTTTAAAGGCAGAAACAGAGGATGAACTCAGGTGTGGGGTTTAACTGAATGAGATTGTGATTACATGAATGCAAATGAGTGAATGGGTGAACACAGAATCACAAAATGCACTTGGCTTGAAAAATAACTGATATTCAATTCTTGAACGATTCTTTATTTTAAGCATGCGTCCTGATGGGTTATTAAACAAAAGAAATGAAGGAATCACCCCTTAGGCAGAGTTTATCCATGGAAATGTTCAACAGTTAGAAGACTCATTCGGTTCTTTTTGAGTCTGTTCTTTTTTTATTCGTTCTGGTTATTCAAACCTTTTCTTTGTTTCAATGAAACATTTAAAACATTTCTACATTTGTTTTTGAGGAATCTTATGAAGTTATAGCTCAACCAACAGCATATGATGAGTTAGAAAAAGTAATAAATTAAATAATTTTAAAAAAATTATTTACTATTGTTCGGGTTTAAAGCAAAGATTCTGAAGAAATACGAATTTTGATTCTGTCACAATTGGAGTTATAAGCTTAAACAAAGTTTTGTGACTGATTTTCAAAAAAATTGGTACACATTCATTTTCACAAGAAGTACAAATATATCCATTTTTGTAACAGGCCATTCAGAATTTATGTTATTAGCTGCTGAAATTTGATTGAATGCTTTGTTTTGTGAAGTATCCAATAAGGGTTAGTAGTCGACTTTAATGATCTGGCATGACGCTTTAAGCTTGTTGACTAGTCGCTGATCATGGCCTATAGAGGACGCAACAGGATAAGAAATCTTTGAACTCCATTTATAAGTTAAAATGACAAATACATGCATACTCAGAGAGCGTTCAAGTTATGTTTGATACCATCTCGATGCACAAAATTGATCGGATGAATGCATGTTTTAAACAGCTAGTTGTTTAATCAATCGCTCTCTCAGTAATGAATTCATATAAATGTAATCTTTACAGTGCTACTTTATCTGTATCTGATTTAGAACAAGCAGAAATATAACAACCCAAAGACAAAAAAAATGATAAAAATAAGCTGTTATATAGTATGAATAGCCTTCGAGTCCCATCTTGAGGTTCAGGCTTATTTGTTCATTAATGACATCATCAGCGACTAGTCAACGTTGACTCGACTCGAATGCCGACTTAAAAAAATCTGTTTTAATGCCGACATTGAAATAACAGCCATTTCGAGCCGCAACTGCAATTTCGCATCTCTCTGCCGCTCTGCCTCCTGCTCACACACACACTGCCCCGGCAGCGACATTTTTTTTTGCAGGATGGTAGGGGAAGACTCATGAGTATTCATTAGGGAAGTCATCCCTGATTGGTCTTAACCCCAGTGATGGGTAGGTTTAGGGGCGGGGTTAGGGGTAGAACCCAAGTGACGGGTAGGTTTAGGGGCGGGGTTAGGGGTAGGTCATCAGACCCCCAGTGACGGTTAGGGGAATGAATATTCATGAGTCTTCCCCTACCATCCTGCAAAAATTAAATTCGTGCCCAGGCGCCACCCTTCCACTCACGTCACTTTTTTTAAATCCCCCCTACAGCGCGAAACATGAGTCCCGCAAACGCGGCGCCGAGGAGCTTGTATGTAATCGGAGGACAAATGGCTCCTTAGTGTCGAAATGGTTTGGGTACAAGGTGATCGCGTTGAAAATAAAGGCGTTAGTCTAGCGTTAGAAGCTCATTTGAAACATTGCCGCGGCTCATTTAAGAAAATGAGACGCCGCTTTAGTTTGAGGTAATGCTAATTCCTACCAGCTAGCATAGATGACACGGTAGGTTGGCTTTGGCTTCCTTTCTCACCTGAAGAGGCTTGCGGGTGTCGCGTTTTCAGGTGATACATCATAGATGATGTGCTACTACTGTATTTAAGCACTATATCACACAAGTTGCAACTTACATCTGTGTCATTCTTTTTGGTGAAATGGTCCCACACACTACTTTTCTTTGCACGCTTCATCCTGTCGCCTGCCCTGACTCTAACCTCGAGTGTTTTTGCCTGTAGCCTTTACTTTTCGCAAACCTAGTGAGTGCGCGAACCCAAATGCTGTGACCTCGCGCCAAATGTTTTTATTGGTTTAACATCCCGGTTAACATCCCAATTTCAGAGTTACAATCGTTTTTTTATTTTAGCACCCCCTATTAGCCGAATTTTATGAAACTTGGTGAGCGTCCTCAGAATGTCATGTTGTCTTTGTGTGTCAAGTTTTGTTAAACTTGGACATTGAATTCATCAGCTATAGGTCAAATTGTAAAAATGCCTGACCAATTAATTAACTTGTAACTTTGTGAAAATTCAAAATGACGGAAAAATATTGGTTAATTAAATAATACTATAATAGTATATCTAATACTAACAAATGTAATACTAAAATTACACTGGAAAGCAACATAACTATGATAGATGTTACATCATTGGATCATTTCACACACTTTTTAAGGCAACTTGCAAAGAAAGAACACTGTGTGGAGACAGTGACTTTGCTAACACAGACATGAAACCAACAGTTACTAATAAGAACAAGGTGTCAAAAAGATCATAACTGCAGGAATATGCAAGGTGTTTGTTTTCCATTCAAATTATCAAAATGAGAAGGTTTATGATTTAAAGTCTATTTCAAGTGCCCGTGTTTCTTAAAGAGATTCTTAAAGATCTCTTACCTCCTCAAGGACATCAGCCAGCTTGCTCAATATTTCTTCTGGAAGACCCCGGAACGTCAGGACACTGTCAGTGAGAGACAACGTACATCATTATGTTGTGAAAAGAAACAATCATCTGTAAATGTGTGATGGAAGAGATCCTTATCTAAGGCTGAAGGGTATTTTGGTCTTTGTTAATGTTATGTAACTTCAGTGTTTATTTCCTCAAAATAACACAAATATTTCATATACTGAATAACACTGTACGCCGAGTACATTTCTTATCGGCCCTGAGATGGTTCAAACAGGTGGTCACCATCACACATTGAAATAAACCCAGAGTTGCTCTCTGCCACGGAAACAACAATAATATCCCTCAATCACTATAATACAACATTTCTAAACATATCTGGTCATGTGTTGCGTAATGGAGGAAAAGGTTTGTGTCTGGCTAATTTGTATACGCTGAGCTCATTAGACAAAAAGCTGAGGCATTATCTAGATTATGTAATAAAAGCTGTAATTTATCTAAATCTAAATGAATCATGTTTAGCATGAGATGGCAGGAGAGGCAGTCTGATCGTAGATTGTTCCTGATGAGATCTGTGCATCTTTGTATTGTTGCATTAGCAAACACACACACACACGCGTTTACAGGGACGGGCTGCATCCATGTTTCATTGCTGTGTGTCATGAGATGATCATACATCAATAACAGCTCCTGCATAAATATTTCACATGCCATAAAAAATTCAACGGCCCATTAAAGTCTCCTATTACAGTTTAGCATAAGACTGCAGCAGAGAAATCTAAAGGTTTTATGGACAGGCCATTCTGAGCAAACATTTGTGTCTGAAAATTACAGGATTTTATATTCTTTGTCATTTCATGTAAAAAGGTTGCTGATGAACTTTCAAGAAATCCTAATTTCCCATCTGAGATTCAAAGTATTATGGCTGTAACCATCATAAGACATTTGGGAAGCAGCATAGGGGGACATGCCTAATATAATATATATATTATATATATATATATATAATATATATATATATATATATATATATATATATATATATATATATTTATAAACCCATGACTTCTCTTTTTAAAACTTCTCTTGACTTCTCTTTTTTGCCAATCATGTTACATTTAAAATGCATTTGTTAAATGTAAAATGTACATTTTAAGGTTAGTACAAAAATGGATAATAGCTGGTACACCACAGCACATTATTCTTTACTATTCTTGAGCCTTGTACCAAAAACATCACTATGATTTTCACCATCAATTATAATAGAAGTGAAACTTAGTGCGATTTTCACCATGTGGTAGCAAAAATTGGGTCATTCACTTTAATATAATGTCAGAAACATAAAAAAAAATTATATATATATATATATATATATATATATATATATATATATATATATATATATATATAAAAATTATATATATATATAAAAAAATTATATATATATATAAAAAAATTATATATATATATATTATATATATATATATATATATATATATATATATATATATATATATATATATATATATATATATATATATATATATATATATATATAACTGTTTGAGGGTATGTTCACACTTGTAATTCACTTCTCTTGGTTCTTTTGTTCTGGGCCAAAATAAAAAAGTGATCTAGTCCTGGCTCGCTTAGCATTCACACTATCATTTTTTTACACCAAACCTAAATATACAAAACAAACAAAACAGCTTTTATGACGTATTTTGCGACTGAACTTACCGAACATACCACATTTATAAAATGTGTAAATGAGTCAAAACAGCGGCAGAAATTCCTCTGTTGCACACAAACTTTGTACAAAGTAGGGGTTAAACGACTTCAGATTTTTTTATGTCGATTGTTATGACATCAAAGTCGAGTCAACGTTGACTAGTCGATGACGTCATTCATAAAAACACAAGAGATGGGACTGCTTTGCAACATGCCACAATTTGCAATTAATTAACAGAAAATTATAAAGATGCTGACAGCTCATAATGTGGCCGTTTACACCTGGTCACTTCATGCGTTTTTAGTGATCTGATTTATCAAAACGATTCCATTTACACCTGGTCACATAAATATGTTTTCGCAAAACGGATATTTCCGATCTTCAAACAATGCGCTATATGCAGATTTAACGGATTTCACGTCACCAACAGTAAGCGCTGCATTTTATTGATCATCAGCTAATTTCAAAATCAAAGACCGCAATAAGAGAGATAGCCCTGGTAAGATAATTTTGTTTCTTTACTTTTAACGAAGATGATTGTGTGTTAAGCATCTGCAACTTACTTTCACTTTGATTTGCGATAGTTTGCACGTTGGCCTGATGAATAGATGCTCGAGCTGCTCATCTGCGGTGATGCGTATTGCAGCTTCATCGCTATAATACACTCTCACACATTTATTTTTAACATTGTTGGGAGAAGTCCAATTTACATATGTGGTTTCAACAACCAGATGCATTTACACTTGTCCAGTTTCATCTGTTAAGCGGCCCAGACCTCCTCCTGAAGTGGTTTGAGCGATCGGATTTAAATCTGTCTCGAATGCGTTTCGGATGGCATTTACACCTGGTCTTTTCACGATCGGATAGCTATCAGACCACAGAAACACATGAAGTGGCCAGGTGTAAACAGCCCGCTGTTTACATCATCATCATCATCATCATCATGATTATGATCGCATTACTGATGCGCAGATCAAAGTAGCCTAATAATAGTCCAATTAATTGCGGGTAAATTAGAGGTAGGCTACATCATTAATATGTTATAAATAAATGAAAAAAATGTTTTAATGATTTTAATAAAGAGACTGAACTCTAATTTCCTGGTAAAACAGGGAGCGTGCGTCATGCTTTTACTTTCGTTTTCAACAATATCTAGCGTTAGGTTAGTAACACACTTGATGTACCAATGCTGCTTTCTTGCTGCAATAACCCTCTGGGATCTTCATCTGTTGTCGTCTGCAACATGTTAGTATCAAAATTAGCTCAATCATAGTGTCACATGATCAACGCGACTAGTCGACGTCAAGCTTAAAGCGTCGCGGCATTGCATTAAGGTCGACTTGTCGACTAATCGACTAGTCGGTTCAACCTCTAGTACAAAGTTGCATCTGCTGCAAGACGACATGGTTCCGATTCCTGTACTGGGGCAATATCCCGACTATGATGAGAAAAACCATGGCTGAGTCCGGAATCATATACTCTATTGACTTATTTTGAACAAGTAGCCTA
This sequence comes from Chrosomus eos, assembly GCA_036326025.1. Taxonomy (NCBI): domain Eukaryota; kingdom Metazoa; phylum Chordata; class Actinopteri; order Cypriniformes; family Leuciscidae; genus Chrosomus; species Chrosomus eos. The sequence continues at coordinate 29,252,427 of CM070833.1, read as the reverse complement.
CTTACTCTGCGATCGCAAAAAAAAATTATGTTCTATATAGTATGAATGTGTGTGTAGTATGACTGTATCCCGGACGTAGTACCTGTGAAATGTTGTCATGATCACGTGACCTATAGCGTCGGTTTACTGCCATTCACAAATCCTCTCCCGTGGCCGTGGGAGAGGTATCCATTGCATTCACACTTTAGAATCTCGCCAGAAAAGTAGGACATCCGGGTAATTTTTGACTACTCTTTAATGAATATTGTGAACTCAACACTGCAGCTTGGATTGAAGCTATGGGGAACGCCATCAGCATGAAGTAGGGATAGCACTCCCCTTGGAATGGCCCTGGTTTGACAATGCTAATAAGTAGAGGAAGTTCTGCCTTGTTTTCTGTGGGCTGTCCCTCCTTGTTTTCGGTCTCTCACGTCATCATGACAGCCATTACTCAGGTACCCTCTTTGGGGATAATACAAAACGAACTAAGAACGGTAGAGCATTACATCCCCTCCATTTTGTTTGCATCCCCTTCCCAACTACTGTTGGGTCTATAAGCAGGAGCGGGCATTCCATTAGAGGAGTGGGTCTTTAGACGCATCTAGCTGACCTTATTTTTCCAATACGGAAATGCTAATGAATTGAGGAAGTCCCTCCTTGTTATCTGTCAAAAAAAAGTACTAAATGAATAAATAAACTAGGCGCAGGTCCTAGACCTAGAGGAATGTTCTACATATACATACCATACATATATATACCATACATAGGGTAAGGTAGCGTCCCTTGCTCCCCTCCTCCCCCTGACTTCAGGGGTCTTGAAGTAAAGGTTAGGCTAAGTCTCTCTTGCGTTGAGGCCCCTCTTAGAGAGGCAGCAACATCAGAAATCATAGCCAGTGAGGTTTTTTAACAACATCACGGGTTTCCCTTTTGTCCCTTTAGATTTGAGTGAGGTGTTTTACTCCCTCCCCACTATCTTGGGTATTACAGCCGTACCATGTAGCAGCTGCTTGACACGATTATCAGGTTAAATGACTTGTAATGTGTGTAAAAGCACACAACCTCCCAAGTGTCTGAACTCGCACAGTGTATGACCACGTTTAGTAGTGCTACAGCTCCTCTCCAGTTTCCAGAGGGGTTGAGTTTATTGCAAGAATCTGTTGCATCTAAGAATATGTGTCATTCTTATACTCTCATTCTTTTGTATGAGAATCAAGGTTGCATCTCTCACCAGAGGTAGTGTCAATGGCCAAGTTCGCAGTTAAAAAATTAATTTCAGCTCTTAGGAAATTTCAATCATTCCCTGATTCCTGATGTCAATGGTGATAATTCAGGACATTTAAATTAGCTGTCATTCAGTTGAAAAAATATATATTTTTATATATTCCGAACAAAACAGAGATCATATAATCCACGTATTTAGTATCCGGTTAAGTAGTTTAGTAGACATGAGCCTGGGTTAGCTCAGGACTAATTATGAAACCTAAATTCATATTGGCCTATAAACCAGAACCGTAAAATGCACAAGTTCTGCTCAGCATCTAATGCATTCACATGCACTCTGCTTTTGTGTGTTAATGGCTGTAGGTTCAAAGCATAATTGACAAAATTAGGTATAATTATTCAAATAATAAATACAGCTGCAGGGATGGGGTAATATCATTAACATTAGATGAAACCACATTAGATGATTCATTAAAAACAATTGCATTACTATTCATTTTTCACATGTTAATACATAAGATGGAGAGAGTGGGAGATTGGGAGCTATAGAGAGTTTCTGTGGCAATGAATTCTGTGGCTTCCAAGAAACTTCTCTGTTCTGCCTCAGTGTATTTAAAGTCTTTGATGAAGACTTCTTTCATCCAGTTTGGCTCAGGAGCCCAACAATGCAGAATTGAGTATTTGCAGAACAATGCAGAATTTTGTATATATTATACAAAAATGTATAATATAAGTAAATAAATAGTTAAACTTATTCACAATCCATGGTAATCTGTACAGTATTTATTTTGCACAAAATCAGTGACGACCTCAAACTTCAACACATAAATTTACACCAAATACAACAAACATTATATAACTGCTGAATCCAAACCATAATGATAAACAGCATTAAATGACTAAATATTTAGAAATAGTGCAGCATAGACTGTTGGATATTTCGCCATCAAAGTGTGGACTCAAAGGAGGAATGCTGGGGCTGAAGGGATTGATATTGCCTCCTTGTCCACTGAATTCTGTCTTTAATATGTTAAATATGCCCCATGCTCTCTTCTCTGGGTGCCATTATGCAAATTAAGCTGTCAGATGATAAAAAAAAGAGATGCACTTCCATGACAAGACAGCTGCTCACCTTTTCAATAACTCCATGTACTCTGCATGTTTGATGAGTCCTGTCCTCATCATGATGGTCTGGAAGCACTGTCTGTCGATGGCCCATAACTTCACACTGGTCACAGCTTAAACACACATCAGAAAACACAGCATTAGTTTGTGAACGTAATCATAATCAGCACCCAAAGCTTGTCTTACAATCAAATGTAGACGTTTAATTGTCATACAAGTAATTCTGATTATCGATATAATTGTCTGTTCTGTTCATGGTACTTACACCATACGCTTAATAAAAACAGAGCTTCAGAAGAAATCTTTATGTAGAATAATTGACAATGGGCTGTTGAATTATTAGAAAAAAAAAATATGCACACCCGAGGTAGTAATGCGGCCACGATGCAAAGCGTCTTTGTGGGTTTTGTCTCATTTGCTGTTGTGGGTTGTAAGGAACTTTTGAAATAAATGAAATCGTTTGGCAAAGTGAAATGGAACTGTAATGTGTTTAAGACCTCCCTGGAACTACTTTAGCCTTGCATTTAAAATAGTTGCACATCTTAGAACATTCGTCAACCAACCAGAATCAAGCATTCAGCCCAGTAGTATCATCATATTTAACTTTCATACAAAGCATGACATGAATGACATGACTACAAAAATTTAAGCACTAAAATATTTATAAATTATTATTTTTTAAATGGTCAATTTTAAAATAATTATGCAATGTGTATTATTATTATATTATGCAAAAATGTATAATATAAGTAAATAAATAGTTAAACTTATTCACAATCCATGGTAATCTGTACAGTATTTATTTTGCACAAAATCAGTGACGACCTCAAACTTCAACACATAAATTTACACCAAATACAACAAACATTATATAACTGCTGAATCCAAACCATAATGATAAACAGCATTAAATGACTAAATATTTAGAAATAGTGCAGCATAGACTGTTGGATATTTCGCCATCAAAGTGTGGACTCAAAGGAGGAATGCTGGGGCTGAAGGGATTGATATTGCCTCCTTGTCCACTGAACTCTGACTCCTGCAGGAATGTGCACTTCTTTAAGACACTCAGGTGAGTTATGATGGATCAACAGCTGTCAGTGAAACAATAACTATTGTATGATGTTAGAAAACAATGATATATTGAACCCATGTTGTTTATCTGAGAGGGCCAGACTGCTATCAAAGTAACAAACAGGTTTTGTGTATATTATAGACATTGCTAAAGCAATAAAAACAAGGTGACATTGATGTATGTGAAAGCGACTTTTTTTTGAAAATTATGTCTTATTTTGTTGGAATGTGTTTATTATTGATTTTCACACAATAACATACTGAAGTGCTTCAAACTGCATGCTGACAGTAAAAATTTCCAGCGGTGATGAAGAATAATCAGAAAACACTGAAGCATAAATAAACAGTGAGCTGTCGCATCTGAATACAGCCAGTGACTCAGGCAGAGGAATTCATCTGAATTTATGATGGGCTCAAATCTTTTAATAGTCTCTGATAACAACAGGAAATAAACAGCCTTTCGAATTATACCTACTCGGCACATGTTTTTTTTTATCATGTGAAGTACATTTATTATGTATCACACCAATACTCACACCCAAGTATAAGAACAACAGCATCTATATAGATCATGAATGTAGATTCCAGATGTGAAAATCATATTATTTTAAAGTTGGCATGAAATTAAAATTCACCATCTAATTTGTAAATGCAATGGCAGACAGAACATGAAGTTCTAAAATGGAGTTATAGATTAATTCTGTATAAGCTACATTTTCCAGCTTTGAAAAAATAAATAATAATCATGGCTTGGCTTCGCAAACGAAGATTTAGGAAGGACATCCACGTTTTCTACAGGCACGCTGGTGGCTGACAAGGCCTTTGCGGGACAGGCAGGTCCTGCCACAACAGCTGCAGGTAAAGGTCTGGTCCAGGATGGGGACACGGTTCTTTCTTCTTCTCCTTTTGTCCTCCATACTGGCCCTGCGGGTATCTTCAAAGAGGGAGGTGGCCTGATGGACTGTGCGCGATCAGCTGCTTGTGTTGCCCACTGACGGTGATTGATGCAGCAAGCAGGGACTTCTTCGGAGTCTTTGTACCGCTTTCGTGGTCCCTCGATGTTGCGGTAGCCAGAGGACAATTCCCCATACAGCACGATCTTAGGTAGGCGATGGTTCTCCAACCTGGAGACGTGCCCTGTCCAGCGAAGTTGTACCTTGAGGACCATAGCCTCGATGCTAGTGACCTCCGCTGACTCGAGGACTTCAGTGTTGGCGACAAAGTCATTCTAACGAATGTTGAGGATTGTGCGGAGGCAGCACTGATGGAAGCGCTCGAGGAGTCTCAGGTGATGGCGGTATGTGACCCAGGACTCAGTGCCATACAGTCAAGCACAACAGCTTTGAATACACTGACCTTTTTTGAGGTTGTTGAGGTTGAATGCTCTGTTTGCCTTGGCCAGCCTGTTGTCAACTTCTTTGTCGATCTTGGCGTCAGACGAGATCACGCACCTCAAGTAGCTGAAATGGTGGACAGCCTTCAGTTCTGTTTGTTCGATTGAAACTCTTTTTGTGGTGCGGGCTGATGCAGAAGTTCTGTCTTCTTCAAGCTGACTTCAAGGCCGAAGATCTGAGCAGTTTTTGCGAAACGTGATTCGCTGCATAGCTGCCTCTGTGTGAGCAAGGAGGGCGGCATCTTCAGCAAACAGCAGCTACATGGTCTTTGTACGGGCCTGCAGACGCCTCAGGTTGAGCATGCTCCCGTCGAGAGGAAAACGGATGTATACGCCATCAGAGTCATCGAGGTCCTCTGTGATCTGCTGGAGCATCATGCTGAACAAAATGGTGAACAGTGTGGGAGCAAGAACAGCCCTGTTTTACTCCGTTTGCCATAGAGAAGGGCTGCGAAAGGTTGTTGCTGTATCTGACTTGTCCAAGCTGGTCTTCATGAAGCTGGATGATCATGGTGAGGAACTTCGGTGGGCAGCCTAGCTTTCCCAGAATTTCCCAGAAGTCCCTGCCTGCTCACGGTATCAAATGCTTTTGTCAGATCCACAAAGGTGACGTACAGCGCTTTGTTTCGCTCCCAGCACTTCTCCTGAATCGGCCTCAGGAGACCACACCATGTCTGTGGTTCCCCGCTTGGCTCTGAAGCCACACTATGTCTCTGGAAGGTGATCTTCTGCCATCACGGGTACCAGTCAATTCAGCAAAACACTTGCAAGGATTTTGCCAGCGACGGACAGAAGTGTTATGCCTCGATAATTGGAACAGAGGATGAATACTTCAGAGGATTAATCAGATGAGTTGTTGCTGTAACCATAAAAACAAAAACTACACTGAGCTCAGCAACAACCTACTACTTCCTAAGTATTACGAATCATGTATATATTTGCAATTTAATGTATCTGAATACTTTTAAATAAAAAAGTAAAAAAAAATGAAATGCAAAAAAATATATATGATAAGAATCAGTGACTGCAAAATCAATAATTTATATTGTACGAAGTTCTCTGTTCATAGAAAAAAGTAAGAAAAAATAATAAACTTAAAAGTACAGTAAACTGAACAAGCACAAATGGTCATTTTGGAAATGCTACCCCTGTATTCAACTGTTGTCCAGGGTGAGAGTGTTTATTACATTTGCACATTGATATGCTGCATGATACGTTGTAATGCGTGACAGGAATCAGTGGGAACTGTCACAGGCATTCAATTTTTTTATCATTCATCCTTCATTTGCAATGAATGTTACAAACCCACCTACCGTTATCAAGGTGTTTAAGTCGATTAGATTTCTGAAGAGCTTGCTAGAATACATGCGTTTACTCATGCAAACTATTTTGCACAATTGACAGTGTTTGCCAGCATCGGATGAAAAATATTGGTTTAAAAAACATATGGCAGGAAACAACTAATGCAAAGTAAATAAATAAATAGCCAACAAAAACATCTGATTGTGTGAACATTAAACTGCTTTGTGCATTTAAAAGTTCTGGTGTGACTTTGTTTATGGAAATTCAATGCATTCATTTAGCTCAAACAAAAGAGCATGGCTCAAGCAATGCCAAGGTCATCGGTTCCATTCTCAGGGAATACCTAGTTTTGGCATGAAACTCTAGATGGTGCAGGCTGATAGGTCTGACTCATTTGATAGCGATCACATCATTATCTACATAGCACAGCTGATTGGTTGTTGCATCAGCAGCCAATGGGCTATAGTGTTGCTGTTAGCAGTCTGCAGCTCGCTTTCAGAAACCCTCCACCTTCCCCAGCTCCACCTGTATAGATCTGCTATGGGGGTTTATTCATGTATGTTACATGTACAGCAGCAGCAGCATGTCTTACATGCTCACAGCAATGGCTGTGAAAGTATTGGCAGGCAAGTCTTGGTACTTGCTTTGCAGCAGCAGCGTCGCAGATCTATTCCGCCAATACCAAATACATTAACATTGTCATATCCATTACCATGCTAATCTCTATTACCATACCAATCTCACCTGTTCCTTGTGTTTTTCACGCCTCACCCACCTACTTGTCTTGTCAATAAATTGTCACTACTTCTGCTTCTGGATCCATTCTCACACACAGATCTTGACAGCTGCTGCTGGTGATGATTTATAAAAACTTACTAGAACACCATTGACCATTGGTTAATAAAGTAAGTGAGATTAAATGCATAAAGAATATTTGTGTTCATTAACATATTTAATCATTATGGTTTTGCATAATATTCTGAGTTTGCATTTTACGAGATCAGTTTTTGTGCAAGTGAGATGGGTAAATGCATGCTCACATTTGATTCTGAATTATAATAACCATCATGTTTACACAGCGCACACAACACTTCTGCACTTACTCCTGATTTCTCTCAACATGGGGACAGGAGAGGTGTCAGTCAAAAATGGGAAAAAAACTTTCATTACTTGCATTACTTTACTAGTTACTTGGAAAAGTAACCTGATTACGTAACTTGCGTCACAAGAAATCTGTTATCCCAGCTAACAGGGACCATTCTCAGAACTTTGACTAATGTTCTGGCAAGGTTCTCTCAAAGTTATGAGCAAACATTCTTCCAGTAACGTTAATAGAACATTCAGTCTGTTATCGTTACAGTCTGCTGTTCAGGAGACTCAATGGAGATTAAAAGCAAATCCAAAATAACACGCATGAGAATACAGGAACAAGAATAAAAAAGCACTAACCTAACATGAAAACGATAAGGAGAGGTAATGAGGAAACTAAATGAACAACAAACAGGTGAACGTAATCAGTAAACAAGGAAACAAACTACGGCTGTGCGATATGACGATATATCGGATGGACGATATAAAAAGTCTATCGTTTTACATTATGCTCTATCGTTTATATCGTGGTGTCGCAAAAACATTGTTTACGGCAAAACTTTTTCATCATTTGGATGACTGCAAACTTACATGCCGCCATGGGGATGCAGGCAGAAACGTGAATAACATGGAGAGTGAAGGGGTGACAGAACCGGGTGGCTCAGAGTAGGAGAAGGACCAGCCATAACAAACCGAGGAGTTCGTTCCTAAACGAGGGGCTACCTTCTAGCATGAACATGGTTTGGTTCAATTTCTATGTTTGGTTGACTATTTAATTTTGATAATGAACATGCTGCGATGTCAAGTTAGCAATGCTAGAACGTGTGCGCGTGAGGCGTTGGCCGGAATTTTTGTCCTTCTCCGTAATTTATTAGCCTGACTACGTCAGACTTCCTACTTCCGCTAATTTCATTTCGCTCCTGTAGTCAGTCTGAGATAGCAGCCTATCTTTCAGTTTTCCTCCGGCCTGAAAACAGCCGGGCCAATCAACGAACAGAGGGCGGGCTGAGAGCCGTGACGTTGACGCTAAGCGCCGAGTTTTACATTGTAGGTTAGAGAAATCGAAAACCGAAGCAACCGCGGAAATGGGAAACGAGACACGGGATGCAATTCGCTCTGTTATGGAGAACATTCCCGGGTTTTTCAAACTGAAGCCAGAACAAGAAGAGTGTATTTCGCTCGCATCATCAAGTGTTTACAGCAGGTTTACAGTGGAAGTTCAATCATAGATTTGAGTTCGATGCATGATGTCTGTGGTTCGATGCGGCTGTGTCGGCGTATAACATACGTCATCAATACACTTATCTGATTGGCTTACGGGTAACCAATGATTTTAAACTTCAGACAAGCGCCCCCTAGCGAGAGAGAAAACACTTCTCTATTATGCCATTCCAGACTCTGTGTACGAAGCAAAGTGAAGTAGCAGAGTCTGGTATTACCAGGCTAGTAATTTATGGTCATAAGGATAGAAGCAAGAAATTATTGAAAACTGTAAAGCTTTTGTAAAATACAGAAAACAAGCATGATGCCGTTTTCTGTCGTCTCCTTTTTGTGAACTTTGGACCCCGTCGCATGAACCGAAGCTCTGCAAAAAAAATTCCTTTCGTTTTGTTAATCTGTAATTATTTTAGGCAAATAGCCTATTTTTCACGTATAGGCCTATATATTAGTTTTATAGCCTATATTTAGTTTTATAGCCTATATTTAGTTTTATTCTGTTTTCTCCGTTCACAGAAGCGCTTTAAGTGTGTGATTTGACATTATGTGAATCCACGTTCTACACTATGCTGCAATTTTAGCTGGTTTCAAAAAACAAAAAGTTGCATATTACCCGCTATTCATTTTCACTGAAATGCAGGGCCTAATTGTTTGACAGTTGGTGATACAGTATATCCTTGGGAAAACGTACTCGGTTACTAACGTAACCTCGGTTCTCTCTAGAGAGGGAACGAGTACTGCGTAATATCTTACGCTATAGGGGAAAACTCTTTTCCACGAGATATTGAAGCCAAAAATTATCCTTAATTTTTTACTAATGTAAAACGCTTTGCAGCAGCAAGCAGACCTAGGCGAGACAGCTCGCGCGCCTATTGGCTGCTCTGCGGCAATAGCAGCAGCCTATCGAGAGAGGCTCTGCGTGACGTCACGACGAATGGGGCCCTTCGCGCCCATATCGTCACGTCCCGCCAGAAAGGGCGTGGTCTCGCCCTATATCTAGGCTCGATAGCTGCTCTTACGTCGGTTTTCATCGCCGAAGCGAACCAGAGCGTATTCTAAGCACTGCAAGATACGCAGTACTCGTTCCCTCTCTAGAGAGAACCGAGGTTACGTTAGTAACCGAGTACGTTCTCTTACGAGAGTATCTCTCGTACTGCGTAATATCTTACGCTATGGGGAACACAATGCAACACGCCGTGCTGGTAGGGATCCAACACCAAAGACCCAGGGGCCGAAGCCCGGGGCGCATACAGTGCATAATCACCATAAACTCACAGAGAGTGAGGGAAGAGAGGCTAGAAGCATCATTCCCTGTAAATAGCCTCCGAAAGGGGCCAATCATATGACAATAACCAAACCGTCAGGGTGAACATTCAGCCTGAACTGGGTGGCCATAAGTGTGTCAATTTTTAAATGAGCTGCTGTACCGGTCAGTGAGCGATACGCAGGCCAAACTCAGTATCCGAGCCGCACAGCGGGCAGATAGCACTGAATTCTATACCGCCAAAAGCTTAGCTTGTAAGGCGGGGACCTCCAGATTATAGTATTTTATAAATGTAGACGGCGAGGCCCAGCCCGCGGCCATACAAATATCTTGCAGGGTAACCCCGCTAGACCATGCCCACGAGGAGGCCATGCCTCTCGTGGAGTGCGCTCTAACACCCAAAGGGCACTGAAGGCCCTTAGAAGTGTAAGCCAGCGCTATGGCACCAACTATCCATCTGGATAAGCTCTGTTTCGACGCGGCAAGTCCCTTAGTACGGCCGCCAAACGAAACAAAAAGCTGCTCAGTCTGTCTGAAACCAGACGAGCGGGACACATAAGCCCTTAGTGCCCTGACAGGGCAAAGGAGACTCGCGTCCTTCTCCTCATTGAGAACCGGAAGGGCAGACAGGGAAATCACCTGGGCCCTGAACGGTGTGTTGAGGGATTTCGGCACGTAACCGTGCTTTGGTTTGAGTATGACCTTAGAGTCGTTAGGTCCAAACTCCATGCATGACGCGCTTACTGAGAGCGCTTGCAAGTCCCCTACGCGCTTCACTGAAGCGAGAGCCATAAGAAACGCTGTCTTGAAAGACAAGTGTTTCATGTCTGACGACTGGATTGGCTCGAATGGGGCGCCTTTCATGGCCTCCAAGACCGTGGAAAGGTCCCATGTCGGGACTGAAGGGGGCCTGGGAGGGTTTAGCCTCCGAGCTCCTCTAAGGAAACGCACGACTAAGTCGCTCTTTCCTAGTGACTGGCCAGACACCGGTTTTGCAAACGTTGCTATGGCCGCCACGTATACTTTGAGCGTGGAAGGGGACCTGCCCTTATCCAGTAGCTCCTGAAGGAAGGAAAGCACTTCCGTAACCCCGCAGTCTACAGGTGAAAAGCCCTGCGCTTGACACCAAGCAGAGAACACAGACCACTTCGAGGAGTAGAGCCGTCTGGTAGACGGGGCTCTAGCCTGCGCGATCGTGTTTAGCACTCCCTCTGGGAGGTCAGCGGGTACCCGTTGATGGCCCATGCGTGCAGGGACCACAGATCCGGGCGAGGATGCCAAATCGAGCCTTCCGCCTGAGAGAGGAGGTCTCTCCTCAGCGGTAACGGCCATGGAGCAGCGCTGGTCAGCTGCATCAGGACAGGGAACCACGACTGGTTTGTCCAGAGCGGAGCTATGAGTAGCACTGGGCATCCCTCCCTCCTGATTCGCTCCAAGACCTGAGGCAGGAGTGAGACAGGGGGAAAAGCATAAAGGGGGCGGCGGGGCCAGACATGGGCCAGCGCGTCCCGGCTTTTCGAGAAGAATCTCGGGCAGTGAGCGTTTTCTTGGGACGCGAACAGGTCCACCTGCGCTCTGCCAAACGTTTCCCACAGCAGCTGGATCGTCTGCGGGTGCAGAGACCATTCTCCTGCTGGAACGTTGTTTCTGGACAGCCTGTCTGGTCCCACATTTAGGTGACCAGGCACATGCGCCGCTCTCAGCGAGAGCAGGTTGTGCTGAGCCCAGACCAGGAGGCGTTCCGTCAGCCTGTAAAGGTTTCGGGACCTGACGCCGCCCTGGCGATTTATGTATGCCACCACTGACATGTTGTCCGACCGGACCAATACGTGGTGGCCTGTTATCTGGGGACAGAAGCGCCTTAGCGCTTTGTCGACTGCTATCAATTCCAAGCAGTTTATGTGTAGGAGCTTCTCCCGCACTGACCACAGGCCAGCCAGCGGTCTGCCCTCGAGCAGCGCTCCCCACCCCGAAGTGGAGGCGTCCGTAGACACCACCTTCACACTTGAGGGGATCCCCAGACTCACGCCCGACTGATACCAGTCGGTCGCTTTCCATGGTTTCAGAGCCGAAATGCACTGATGGTCGACCCTGAGGCGAAACAGACCTGCGGTCCATGCCCTGGGGGGAACTCGTGCTTTTAGCCATAGCTGCAGTGGGCGCATGCGGAGCAGGCCCAACTGGAGTACAGAGGCTGCTGAGGCCATGAGACCCAGCATTTTCTGAAACCTTCTGAGCGGGACTATAGAGCCGTGGCGGAAGGATTTCGCGACGTGCTGGATGTTCAATCCGCGCTCTGGTGACAGGCGTGCCGTCATGGATAGCGAGTCTAACACTGTTCCCAGAAAGGAAATCCTCCGACTGGGGAGCAGTGAGCTTTTTGCCCAATTGACTGTAAGGCCCAGCTCCTCGAGGTGCTCGAGTAATGCGGCCCTGTGTTCTAAGAGCTCCGTTCGTGAACGGGCTAGAATCAGCCAATCGTCCAAGTAATTCAAAACTCGCATGCCCCGAAGTCTCAGGGGAGCGAGGGCCGCGTCCATGCACTTCGTGAACGTACGGGGTGCTAGGGACAGGCCGAATGGCAGGACTGTGTATTGATATGCCTGGCCCTCGAAGGCGAATCTCAAGAATCGCCTGTGATGGGACGCTATTTGTATTTGGAAATACGCGTCTTTCAGATCTATTGACATGAACCAGTCTCCTTGGCGCACCTGCGCGAGGATTTTCCTGGTCGTAAGCATCCTGAACTGGCGTTTCACGAGCGCTCTGTTCAGCAGCCTCAGATCTAGAATGGGTCTGAGCCCACCATCTTTCTTCGGTACCAGAAAATATCTGCTGTATAAGCCCCCTTCGCTCTGAGCCTGAGATAAAGGTTCTATAGCCCCCTTTCTCAGTAGTTTCGCTATCTCGGCTCGAAGTAGATGAGATACTTCGCTTTTCACCGTAGTTTCGACGCGCGCCGCGTAGCGGCGAGGGCGTCGAGCGAATTGTAGCGAATAGCCTCTCTTTATAGTGTTCATCACCCACTCTGATACCCCGGGAAGCCTTGACCACGCATCCGCGTGAATAGCTAGGGGCAGAATGAAATCTGGGCTCTGGCCGCGGGAAAGCGGCGGCACAAGAGCCCGCGTGTGCTGGGAACACAGCGCCGTGTTTACGGCGTTCGAGGCGGGGGGCGCGCTGATCACAGCGGGCAGCCTGGCCGCGCTCATCTCCTCTGAGGCGGGTAGCGCCGAGAGAGAGAGCGGGGCGAATCCCGTGGGATTCGGCGTGTCTGTGAGGAAATGTGGGCGCGGGACCACGGGCACATTTGCTACACTGAAAACACTGTCGTTTAGGGCCGACTGAATGTGTGTTGGTTTCGTTTTTAAAGAAACCGAGGGACACGCAGCGTGTAGTGTAAGCGGGCATGGGGATATGGGCGCGTTCACTACAGTGTTTGCACAATCGACCGGAGTCGATTTTATTTGTGCGAGCCCTGCACCGTGGCGGGCTGTGTCTGGGTGTGGGAATGGGCACTGGGGCGTGGGCATTCTTACAACACTCATAACACCATCGGCCGAGGCCGGAACACCAGAAAATACACTCTTTATTGGATTTATCTGGGTAGCCGTAAAAACAGCTTTTGTGTGCAGGCAAGCGGGCTGAGACACCGGCTGCTTCACTGCAAAATACACTGGTACAGTCACAACGCATGGGGCTGAACGAGCGAGAAGTTTTGGTGGAAATCCGGCCGCAGCGGGATCTGAACACCGTCGTTTTCCTAGAGCGGCTAGGAAGACTTTGGGGCCTCGGGCTTGATCTCAATCCTCGGCCGGGGCCCGCGGTGAGGGGGGCGGCGTCCGGCGGAGCGAGACCGCGGTCTCTGATCCCGGGCCTGGCGGCGCTGTGAGGCGGCGGCGGCGGAGGGCGGTGCAGGCTGGGGCTGAGAGCTGCGAGCAGGCGGCTTGGTGCGGCCTGTAGCGGAGCTCGAGCGCTTCGGCAGGAAGTGCTTCATAGCCTGAGAAGTCTTCTGCACCTCAACAAACCTGTCCGCGAAGTCCTTGACGGCCGTTCCGAACAGGCCCTCCGGGGAAATGGGCGCGTCGAGGAACACAGAGCGCTCGGCTTCCGTCATCTCGGACAGCGTCAACCATAAGTGTCTCTCGGCGACGGCGAGAGAGGCCATGTTCCGCCCCATGGCTTGCGCAGCGGCTTTAGAAGCGCGTAGAGCGAGGTCCGTAGCGCTCCTCAGGTCCGCCACGCAGATAGCACCGGGTCCCTCCTCGTCCAGCTTGAGAAGGAGGTCTGCCTGGTAGATCTGCAGAATAGACATCGTGTGCAGCGCTGAGACTGCTTGCCCGGCGGCGGTGTAAGCGCGTCCGTGCAGCGATGATGTCACTCGGCAGGCTTTGGACGGGAGCGTCGTCTGAACCCGCCGTCCCGCAGAGGGCGGGCAGAGATGCGACGCGACAGCCGTCTCCACCGGAGGAATGGCGAGGTAGCCTCTACTTCCCGCACCGTCGACAGCGGAGAATGCCGCGGAGGTAGAGGTACGCATCCTGGCGGAAAAGGGGGCCTTCCACGACTTTGCAACCTCCTCGTGAAGTTCCGGGAGGAAGGGCGCGGGCCTAGATTTTGACGGAGCCTCGTCTTTGCCGAGAAAGCGCCCGTCTAATCTGTTGCGCGGCGGCAGCGTGGGTGCCTCCCAATCGAGGCCGATGCTTTCTACGGCCTTGGTGAGCAGACGCATCAGCTCAGACTCAATGCCGGCTCTCTTCCCAGAGGGTTGGCGGGGAGCGTTAGCGGAGGGGAGGTCCACAGAGCTCGCCCAATCCTCGCTATCCGAAGCCAAGAGAGAACACGCCTCGGTGTTGTCGTCCAACTCGATGGCGGACGCGGCGGCGGACGGCGGCCGCTGTCCGTCGGTGAGCGACTCGAGCGAAGCCGGCGAAGCTGGCGGGCGAACCGGCGAGCTTTGGCGGGCTGGAGATAGCTCGGGAGCGCGCTGGGCGCGGCGCTTCTTGCGACGCGGCGTCATGGCAGGCTGGGATACGGGCTCGGAGAACGAAGCCAGGCGAGTCCGCAGAGTCACCATAGGCAAACGTTCGCAGTGATGGCATCCGCCGTCAGCGAGCGCGATGGCCGCGTGATCCTCACCCAGGCAGGACACGCAGATGACATGTCGGTCCTCGTCGCTGAGTGGGGCTCGGCAAGAACCGCAGGAAGGCATCTTTAAAAAGACGCCGCTCTTTTAGAGGGGGTGGGAAAAAAGCAGATATGCAAACACACACACACACTCTATGCAGAGGAAAGGATATAACGCCGGAAAGCACAGCAGGTACGGCGGCTGAAGGCGGCGAGGCCAGCGACTCCAGACTCAATGGCACGTCCCGCTGAAGGCTACAGGTCGACGGCGCGGCTTCTCACTCTGGATCCAGCGATGCGTGAGGCTTCGCTGAAGAGATGAAAATCGACGTAAGAGCAGCTATCGAGCCTAGATATAGGGCGAGACCACGCCCTTTCTGGCGGGACGTGACGATATGGGCGCGAAGGGCCCCCATTCGTCGTGACGTCACGCAGAGCCTCTCTCGATAGGCTGCTGCTATTGCCGCAGAGCAGCCAATAGGCGCGCGAGCTGTCTCGCCTAGGTCTGCTTGCTGCTGCAAAGCGTTTTACATTAGTAAAAAATTAAGGATAATTTTTGGCTTCAATATCTCGTGGAAAAGAGTTTTCCCCTATAGCGTAAGATATTACGCAGTACGAGAGATACTCTCGTAAGAGAACTAATGCCAGTGCATTGCCATTGCGACTTAGCTATGATGATTGACAGCTGAGCGCAGGCATTTCACTCATGTTGGATAGGCTATGTGTCAATATCACATTTACACAGTCTGTATTATTTGAATTCGTTGGTTGACTGGCAAATTAAAATATTTAACAGAACGATAAAATAACATTATTAACCGGTTAATGGCCAGTTCAGAGCCTACTTTTTAATCATGCTACATTTTAAACTTGAAAGTACAGTGGTACTTTATACTTTAATGGTACTTTATTGCTATATAAAATACTCATTTGGTATTTTATGTAGCAATATTTTATGTTGGGCCTGTAGCCTAATCATTTGTTTTTGAAAAGTGTTTTATATTTCATTCATGTTTTATATTTCTACATTCTTAATCAAACAGTTGCCCAGGAGTTCTAAATAAAAGGAGAAAAAATAATCACATATGAATGAGCATTTTTGAGTATATACTCAATATTTTTTTGAATATTCTTTTAGTTGATATATACTAAAAGAAAGTATTTTCCATGTGGTAAATATATAAAATATTAATTGATTGAATTTACAGAAAAGGTACTATATTGTTATATATATCGTTATCGGGGATATGAGATGACTTATATCGTGATATGAGATGTTGGTCATATCACCCAGCCTAGACCAAACCGGCACAAACTAAGAAATGTTACAGTTATCTTGTCTTAAATAATGTTCACAAAATGTTAGCAAAAAATATATATATAAATACCATTCATGTTCAGGTCTTTAATGTTATTTTTAAATGTTTCAGATATTCAGAGAACATTCAAAAGTAATATTCCCATAATGTCTACAACATTTTAAAATGGAATGTCCCCTTAACCTTCGCATTACTCAAAAAAAAAATGTTAAACCATTAAAGCAAATGTTCAGAGAACTTCAAAATGTTCTTATAACATATATTTGTTTGCTGGGTTGTTTAGCGCACCCCAGCAAACATAAAAATTTCCAAGCTTTGTTTTGATGCCAACCTAAAAGTATAGCACTATCATAGAGAAGAAACTCCAGGGAAGTTTTTTTTCCTCCCCTGCAGAAAAAAATAAATAAATAAATACATTTTGAAGAGCAAGAGACACATCTCAATTGCTTTCCATTGAATCCTGTTATGGTCTACTAAAAACATTTGTCATTTGTGATTTTTCTTTTCCTAGATATGCTACAGCTTTGCAGATGGGTTAGATCTATGTTCATCAGACAGATAAAATATAAACAGAATTCTGTCTAATACATCTATCGCAAGAGGCATTGCTACGACTGAGTTCAGTTTTGTGCCTGACTGACTTCATCGGGTCTAAGCTAAATACTTCAGACTTTCATCTGACACCTATTTTTTTCTGCCTGGAAGGAGAGAAAGAGAATAAGAGTGAGAGCAAGTAACAAAAAGAGAGGTATGAGCTACTCAGAGAGACAGACAGTCCTGGCAGATTTATTATGAAGTGCAAAACAGCCGTTATGCAGGCAGTGACTTTACGGTTTTAAACACCCACTCTCTGCTGTGTATTAAAGAGAGAGAGCAAAATCAGCTCCTGTTTGGATCCATAATGACATTCAGCCCTGTGGCAGATCAGAATTCATCAGATACACACAACAATTTAACATCCACCTACACAACCGCCAACATATGTTCATGAACACAAACATTACTTGTGCTGCATTTCAAATTTACTCCATATTTACCTGAATCTAAATCCCTCCTTTAAGCTAGATCAAATGTATATTCAACAAAACCCAGCACAGCTTCCATCCTCTGATTTATGCATACATTTCAGACACCAGAGCAAACGGTGATGCTACACCTGGACGCAGATCTACTTTTTGATCATGTATGTATGGGTCTGCACATTAAATTTTCCCAATATCCACTTTTTTCCTGAGTAAATGATGAGCTGATCCTTTTACGGTGGCAATAGGAACCCATTGGTAAAGCGGGGTAAAAAGAGCGACTGAATCAAACAGAAACTTACTGAACATTACTAAAAATTAAAATGAGCACAGGTAAGCTGCGCTGGTGTTATTATTATTACTATTATATGTAGTCATATAAATATTATTATTAAATAAAATAGCAGAAACTTTAAGTACCCATTAAACGACATGCAATAGATTACAACAATAAAACATTTATAACAATAAAACATTAAAACAATCAGACCAATAACCACAGACCAATAACTGCATTTCAAGGTACACATTTACATTTTCATCAATGCAAGTCACTTTGGATAAAAGTGTCTGCCAAATGCATAAATGTAAAAAACAAGCTTTAAGAATATTTTCATAAATAGTATGTATTATTGTTATTATTACATTATTATTCAAGTTGGTTTTCTAGCAAATTTCAATCTTTGTTTTGGGCTATATCTAACAGGTTAATATACACATTTCTGGGTTGAGAATGAATGGCTGTTATTCAAAAAGTGAAGTACCAAAAATAAACATTATATAAATGTGCATGCCGTTATTGAGTGCTATTATAGAGACTCTCCAATGGGTGCATATATACATAATGTATGCACATATGATAATGTTTTTTACCTAAATCGCCGATGATATAGCAAAGAAAAAGAAAAAAATGATATGAGCAGGTTGATATGAGAAGGTTTTGAGCAGAACAGTTTCCCTGCAGGCCATCAACACCTAGAGATTCTTCCCAGCAGCGCTGATAAAAATGATGTTCTCAATTAACATGTAGATGGTCAGAAGCAACGCATGTCCCAGCATGCTCTCTGATAGCACATGAGTTAATATTATTCATGAGGGAGAGAAAACGTATCACTACCAAACTTGCCCTGACATGACCCGTTCTCTTTCAACCCTAAAGATTCATCTTCCCATAAAACCAGATTTACTGTCATGATTTACAGTCATATTTACGGAGAAAACAAGACCAACCAGACATGCAAAAGTGCAAAAACAACACAGATGAGCCAAAACATTATGACCACCGGCCTAATATGCTGTTGGTCCTCTGTGTGCTGTCAAAACAGTGGCGACCTGCCGAGGCCTGGACTACAGAACAAGACCCCTAAAGGTGTTCTGAGGTATCTGGCACCAAGACGTTAGCAAGAGATCAACTTGTTGGTCTGGCACATCCCTCAGATGCTCAATTGGTTTGAGATCTGGGGAATTTGGAGGCCATGGCAACACCTTTAACTCTTCATCATGTTCCTCAAACCATTTCTGAACACTGTAGACATTATCCTGCTGAAAGAGGCCATGAATGGCCAGACCCAGGGTTTCCCAGCAGAACATTGCTCAGAGCATCACACTCCCTCCACCGGCTTGTAGTCGTCCCACAGTGCATCCTGGTGCCATCACTTCCCAAGGTAATACGCAGCCGTCCACATTATGAAAAAGAAAACCGGACTCATCAGATCAGGTGACCTTTTTTCACTGCTCCAAGGTCCAGTTGTGATGCATGCGTGCCCATTGTAGGTGCTTTCAATGGTGGACATGCACTCTGATTGGTCTGCGGCTACACAGTCCCATATTCAGCAGAGTGCGATGCACTGTGTGTTGTGATACATTCCTCCTATAACCATCATTAAAATTGTGTATGACCTGTGCCACAGTAGACCTTCTGTTGACTTGGACCAGACGGGATAGCTTTCATTGTCCTCATGCATCGATCGATGAGTCTTGGGTGTCCAACACCCTGTTGCTGGTTTGGGGTTTGTCCCTCCTCAGAGCACTGTTGGTGAATTCTCATCACTGCTGACCAGGAGCAACACACAAGCCTTGCTGTTTCAGAGACCCAGTTTTCTTGCCATAACAATTTGGTCCTTGTCAAAGTCGCTCAGATCTTTATTCCTGCGCATTTCTCCTGCATCCAATACATTGATTATGAGAACTGACTTGCCATCTAAATCTACCCAGACCTTAAAATGTGGCCTTGTTTGGAGATGATATTGCCGGGCCGTGATATTCACTTCACCTGGTTATTATGATGCTTTGGCTCATCCGTGTAATTTGACTACACTTGCAATTCCTGAAGGAGATGCCAGCATTTGGAAGGTAGCAAAAGAAATAGCATTAAAATTTTATATTAAATGACTGATTGTAAGAAACTTTGAGAATGATATTGTGTTTTCTCACCTCTTGCCTCTATCCACTTTTCAGATTTTCAGATTTCCACACCAACTTTTTTAAAGCTGTAGTTAGAACTGATCTGGGCCATTGTTTTTTTGTTTTTGTTTCACTTACATATAACTAAATATAGTAAAGGTTATGCATATTTGGCGTTATCCAAAGAGAGGGCTCCGAGCTCGAAATTTGGACCGAACCCAGAGTACTCCCCCGATCCCAGGTTGGGTTAAAATTCATTAGAAATGAGGAGATGAGGTGGTGGAGGGATGCTGGAAAACTGCCATGGAACAGATGTAAGACTGCTGTGTATATATATTCTCAAAACACGGATGCACTGTAAACTATATAAACAGCAGTATCCAGTAAACAGAGCGAATATTTCCATTTCTGCTATTTCTCTAGAGAAATGGTACCATCATTTCAAATTTTACAACAAATTCTCAAGGACAATTCCTATTCATTTCAACGAAAGAACAACAAATACATGCAGTCTGAGTCTGAAAATGAAAGGGGTCAGCAGGAATTGAAAAAAAGTAAAAATAAAAAAAAAGTCATGAGTCACTTTTTCAGAAAGATAGGCATGTGGCAGCTGAACACACACTAATGCCTGTTTTGCTATTTTGTGACCTCTACAGTTTTCAGTTTCTTGACAAAGAATATTATGTGCTATTATTATCTCAAACATGTTCTTTTCAAAAAAAAAAAAAAAAACGATCAAATATAGCTGCAAGCAGCAATTATGGGCCAGTCAACCCAATGGCACAATGCAACACTGAGCAGTTTCATTAGATTTGTTCAACACCACCAGTGGCAAATTTATGAAAATAAATGAGTGCATTCATCATATTTTAAACTTAAAGGTAGGGTAGGCATTTTCTTTTAATAAACACTTTTTGTAATACTGGTTGAATCTCTCTTCACATCCTGATTGCAATAAATAATATAAGTGGTCTAAATATATTACAAAAATGTACATATAACTTCTATAAAAATCTACATATAGATTTTACATATAAAATCTCAGGATCAAAACATTTTCATCTAATCATTGAATTTGATGTCCTACCTGCCTGTCAACATATGTATTTCCATACATCTGCACACTCGGCACCCACAGACATCACACGTCATCAGCACACTCTGTAAGGCTATGCAGAGTTGTAGACAGACAGTCACTGAGCGCCGCAAACAAACAGCAGCCGCCTTATACAGTTCCTCCTGAACCAAATAACAAGCTTATGCTGCGTTTACACCATCTCATAACCGTAATTACAAGATGGCAACATTCTACCCGGAGCTGTGCGCGTCCTGAGACCACTGATCTATATGACTGTATTGCTCATTGTGTTATAAAATGCCGTCAAATGCCGGAAATGTTTGAGCAGCCATCTAACCATTCCCTACCAACAGAGGGCATGCCGTCAAGACCCCTGTTTATTATTATTGGCCTTACAGCCAAAACAATCAGTCATACATGAATAGTTTTAAAGATATGTACATTAATTGATACTTCAAAAGTTATCTGTAAATGTTTATGGTCTTTTCAGGCTGGATAAGCGATATATAGAAATCATAAAGATGAGTGTGTCTACTGCACACTGCTGACAGAGGTAACTGAACCAAAATGAAATAATATTTTCTTCATAATTAGGTACATAAAGAAATCGTCTCGGTTACGTATGTAACCCTAGTTCCCTGAGTAGGGAACGAGACGCTGCGTCATCGCTGTGGGAACGCCCCTGCGTTGTGCGTCATGAAGCACGTATCGAATCAGCCCAATGGAGAGATGGAACGTCATAGGCGGGTGACGTCATCGACCAGGAAACTATAAAGCACCCCAAACAACACAAGCACATCAGCTTCTGATAAGCCTGAAGGAAGCGGTAACGGGAGTGCCGGGAGTATGGCAGAACGACGCAGCGTCTCGTTCCCTACTCAGGGAACTAGGGTTACATACGTAACCGAGACGTTCCCTTTTCCTAGGGAACTCGAGCTGCGTCATCGCTGTGGGAACGCGAATACCCATGTCGCCATAGGAGCAAGTGACCGTCATGTGAGAACTAGCGCACAGAGGACGAGAGCACCTGTGCCCCAGGGGTAGAAATTAAGTCTAGATCATAGAACTTAATAAAAGTATGCGGTGAAGACCATCCAGCCGCGTCACAAACATCACTTAGGGAAACTCCTGACAATAGAGCTTTAGAAGCAGCCATACTCCTAGTAGAGTGCGCTCGTACAGCCAAAGGTGAAGGCTGACCAGCTGACTCATAAGCAAGTGAGATAGCCTCGACCACCCACTTGCTCCTTCTTTGCTTAGACGCGGGACACCCTTTCCTGGGTGGCCCAAAAACACACAAATGGTTGTTCTGATTTCCTCCACAGGGCAGCTCTGTGGACATAAGCGTCTAACGCCCTAACAGGGCAGAGTAAATTAATTTTCTCCTGGTCTGACGACTGAAATGGAGGAGGACAGAAAGCCTGCAGAACTGTAGGTCTAACAACATTAGTAGGGACCTTGGGAACGTAACCTGGTCTAGGATGCAGAAAAGCCTTAAAGGGTTAGTTCACCCAAAAATGAAAATTAAGTCATTAATTACTCACCCCCATGCTGTACCAACCTCGTAAGACCTTCGTTCATCTTCGGAACACAAATAAAGATATTTTTGATTAAATCTGAGAGCTGGGTCACTGCTACATAGGCTTCTAAGGGAATGAAACTTGACGGCCCAGAAAGTCATTGAAGAAAATGTTGAAGTATTCCATGTGCCTACAGTGGCTCCACTATAAGTTTATCAAGCGACAAGAATACTTTTTGTGCGAAAAAACAAACAAAATAACGACTTTATTCGACTATTCCATTGCTTCCATGTGGGCCTGAGACGAGACTTCAAGAGATTTCCAGGACGCATGCGCGAGAACTGACGCTCTTCTTCTACAACTATGTACAGCGCGCGTCTTCCTCTGCTTGTTAGATGCACGCTGTGTAGTAGAAGAAGAACCTCCGTTCTCGCGCATGCGTCCTGGAAATCTCTTGAAGTCTCGTCTCAGGCCCACATGGAAGCAATGGAATAGTCGAATAAAGTCGTTATTTTGTTTTTTTTTTTCGCACAAAAAGTATTCTTGTCGCTTGATAAACTTATAGTGGAGCCACTGTAGGCACATGGAATACTTCAACATTTTCTTCAATGACTTTCTGGGCCGTCAAGTTTCATTCCCTTAGAAGCCTATGTAGCAGTGACCCAGCTCTCAGATTTAATCAAAAATATCTTTATTTGTGTTCCGAAGATGAACGAAGGTCTTACGAGGTTGGTACAGCATGGGGGTGAGTAATTAATGACTTAATTTTCATTTTTGGGTGAACTAACCCTTTAACCATACCAGGCGAAAATTCCAGGCACGAGGGTAAACCGAGAGAGCCTGCAAATCTCCGAACCTTTTTAGAGAGGAGATAGCAAGAAAAAAGATAGTTTTAAAAGTGAGAAACTTCTCAGGAACTTCTTCGATAGGTTCAAAAGGCTTTAGCTAGGGAAAGACCTTCTAATACAATGGCCAGATTCCAGGAAGGCACCCTCGTGCGAACTCCTGGCCTCAGCCTCAAAGTGCCACGCAGGAAACGAGTTATAAGCGGGTGTCTCCCAAGAGAAACTGCACTGAAAGGGACATGGTAAGCAGCTAGTGCCGCCACATACACCTTTAGTGTGGAGGGGGATAACCCTGCGGAGAAGCGCTCCTGCAGGAACTCCAGCACTGCACCCACTGGGCAGTTAACTGGGTCCTGCAGGTGTTCTCCACACCAAGAAGTGAAAAGATTTCACTTCAAGGCATATAGCCTCCTCGTGGATGGAGCTCTGGAGTGAAGATGGTCTCAACAACCTCGGTTGAGAGACCGGAATCTAAGAGCTGGGCCCCCTCAGAAGCCAAGCCCACAGTTTCCATAACTCCGGGCGGGGGAGAAATATCGCCCGCCTGAGAGTGTAGATCCCTCCTGACCGGGAGCTAGCTCCAAAGGAGAGCCGTCCAGGAGAGAAATCAGGTCCGCAAACCATACTCGGGCTGTCCAGAACGGGGCTACTAATAGTAGGCTGACCCCGTCCCGGCAAACCCTCTCCAGAACCCCTGGTAGCAGAGCAATCGGGGGAAAAGCGTGCAGACGTGACCTCGGCCACGGCTGCACCATAACGTCCAACCCCAGAGGGGCTGGATGAATGATGGAGAACCACAGACGATAGTGCAATATCTCCGTGGAAGCGAATAGGTCCGCCTCGGCGTGACCGAAACTCAAACAAAGGAGCTCCACCACCTCGGGGGTGGAGTCTCCATTCCCCCGACCTAGGCCCCTGCCTCGACAGGGAGACTGCTACCACATACAATACCCCGGAATATACATTGCTCTCAGTGATAGTAACTTCCCTAGGGACCACAGGAGGACCTGACGGGCCAACTTGTAAAGCCGGCGTGACCGCAGGCCACCCTGATGATATGTATATATAAGAGACCATCGACGTGTTGTCAGACTGAACTAACACGTGATGACCTCTCAGGTCTGCTAGGAAGTGATTCAGAACCTGAAACACTGCCAATATCTCTAGACAATTTATATGCCATGATAGATAATGGTCCTGCCACAGATCTTGGGCTGGACGACCACTCATGACCGCCCTCCACCCTGTGAGGGAAGCATCCGTCGTTAGCGTTACGAGACGACAAAGAGCCCCCCAGCACAGAATCTTTGGATAGGAACCAAGTTCTTTCCACAAGACCAGAGCACGAAGGCAGCGCCGCGTGACTTTGATCGTGCAGAGTGGATTTCCCCTCGGGGAGAATCCCTTGGTCCTGAACCATCACCGTAGCGGTCTCATGTACAACAGGCCAAGGTATAACGTTGGACACTGTTGCCATCAAACCCAACAGTTACTGAAACTGCTTTACAGTGAGTAGCTGGCCTAGCTTTACTAGCTAGACCAAACGGAAGAACCCTATATTGGAATGCCTCGCCCCCGAAGGCAAACCTCAGGAACGTCCTGTGTTGTGGAAGGATGGAAATGTGGAAATAAGCGTCCTTTAGATCTATCGTGACAAACCAGCCCTCGGGCCTGATTTGTGACACGACCTGCTTGATAGTGAGCATCTTGAACTGAACTCCCCTACCGAGCGATTTTATAGGCGCAAATCTAAAGTTGGACACAACCCCCCCATCCTTCTTTGGAACGATGAAATATCGGCTGTAATAACCTAGCTCCAAACTGGGAGGAGGAACCCGTTCTATAGCCCCCTTTTGAAGGAGCGTTTTCACCTCTTGATCCATTACCAGAGTCTGCTCGGGGCCCACACTATGGGCAGAACCCCTTCTAAGCGTACCAGTCTCTCGAGACTCGCCTCTGGTGTAATTTGAGCGGCAAACACAGCGCCCTGTAACGGTGCACCGGCAGGGAACAACTGGTTTGACTGCTCTGAGACCCTCCTCAGAGGGAGCGAGCGTCCCTCGGAAAGCGCTCGCTGGGACCGTCTGCGCCCCGGCATGAAGGCGGGGTTGGCAGAACGGGCCCCTGAGGGCACAGAGGAAGAATGGGCACCGTAGAAAGAGGTGAACACCTTTCTCCCTATGTGGGGACCACCCTCAGAGTCAGAGGGAGCGAGCGTCCCTCGGGAAAGCGCTCGCTGGGACCGTCTGCGCCCCGGCATGAAGGCGGGGTTGGCAGAACGGGCCCCTGAGGGCACAGAGGAAGAATGGGCACCGTAGAAAGAGGTGAACACCTTTCTCCCTATGTGGGGACCACCCTCAGAGTCAGAGGGAGCGAGCGTCCCTCGGGAAAGCGCTTGCTGGGACCGTCTGCGCCCCGGCATGAAGGCGGGGTTGGCAGAACGGGCCCCTGAGGGCACAGAGGAAGAATGGGCACCGTAGAAAGAGGTGAACACCTTTCTCCCTATGTGGGGACCACCCTCAGAGTCAGAGGGAGCGAGCGTCCCTCGGGAAAGCGCTCGCTGGGACCGTCTGCGCCCCGGCATGAAGGCGGGGTTGGCAGAACGGGCCCCTGAGGGCACAGAGGAAGAATGGGCACCGTAGAAAGAGGTGAACACCTTTCTCCCTCGGTGGGGACCGCCCTCAACATAGCCAATATAACTGTCCTCAAATCAGTTCTATTGTTCTTTATTTATTTATTTTTTAAAGCTTTTGGCTGTGAGTATTGCGTCTGGTCCCACTGACCAGCAGGGGGAGCGCGAGACACAATACTCTGCTTTGCTGCGCCTACGCAATGAGCTCGTAGACGGCCGGGGCTGCACCCGCCCAGCAGCCCCGGGGACGTGAAGTTTTAGTGGAAGAAACCTTTTAAAAGCTGCTGCCTGCTATTTTCTTCCTGAAATTATTAATGACAGTATTAACTAAGTCACTGAATAACCCCGAGAGAGAGGAACATCAAGATTAGAAGAAAACTTTTTCTTTCTCTTTCATGTTGGAAAAATTTATTTTACCATAAATCGGCAACCTGACGCAGTTCTCGAACCACGTCAGTAATGCCTCCTCACTCACGTTCACGTCCTTTAGCAAATCAGCCCGGTATGCCTGCAATATAGACTGTGCAGACACGACGCAGCCTGACCTGCCGCCGAAAACACTTTACAAAGCCGAAATGTTTCATAATGGCTTGAAAAGTATGCCGGTGCTTTAAATGACAATGCAGCCTCGGAAGAGAGATAGCTCGCAAGCGTCTCTACTACCCACGGCAAAGCACCGCCTTTTATTTTCAAAAAGTCTAAATCAGAATATGATAAATATTCTTAGTCTATTAGAAGCCGGCTTCTTCCATAATCTCGACACCTCAGTATGCAGATCATAGAAAAAAAGGGCAAGCACCGGCGTGGAGATTGCACATGGGAAGGGAGAAATGTTTCATCTAACTTAGATTAATAACAGACTCCTAACCACTGGCCACTCAATGTTTAATGATTTTTATACAGCTCGAGTGAAAACCTCCATGAGCTCTTTGCTTTCGGGAGTATAAGGTGGCGAATCTCACATCTCCCTCATCAATACTGCTATTTTTATCTCGTCAATTTTTTATAACTAGAAAGTTGCAGTACTGTGATCAGCCCGGGCGAAAGAAACCGCAGAGCGTGCTTCCGACCCAGGCTGAGACACTGGATCTAACAGGTAAAGGCAGAGATAAGGCAGAGCCCGTCTCTAATCCCGCTGATAGATCCAACTGCGATCCCCACGATAAGCGCCGCCGCCTTGCCTCAGCAGAAGCGGGACCCGAACCGCGGGGAGCGCGCACCGAGCCGCCCTCCTCGAAGAGCGCTTGGCGGGAGCGGAGCGTCCTTAACAGCAGACGCTCGCAATGCTCACAATCAGCTCCCTCGAGAGAAGATTGGGCATGCTGCACTCCCAAACAAACAACACAAAGATCGTGTGTGTATCCCCACTCGTTAAATAACGCGAGCAGGGAAGGACACACTTTCCAAAACTGCTGTTCGTTCGCCAATATCTCTCTTATATATATAAATATACATATATAAATTGTTTGTGTGGTGCAGAGTATGTAAGGACAGACAATATTTCACACAGGGACAGATTCACATATAGCGCGACTGAAGGCACAGAAGCTGATGTGCTTGTGTTGTTTGGGGTGCTTTATAGTTTCCTGGTCGATGACGTCACCCGCCTATGACGTTCCATCTCTCCATTGGGCTGATTCGATACGTGCTTCATGACGCACAACGCAGGGGCGTTCCCACAGCGATGACGCAGCTCGAGTTCCCTAGGATAAGGGAACTAAGCATGAACATATCTGGAATTTTTTGCAGAAATTGATTTGAATACACATTCAATATTACAATACATAAAATCCCCTATTACTAAATTGCACTATATTACATTCAAAAGGCATGCATCATGCTCGGAGTGACAGTATAAATCCTTGGAAATAAAGCTTCATGTCTTAAAATCCATACAGTGTCATTTCTCTAAATAAGTTGTGAAGAGTGCATATTAAATCCTGATGTCTTTTTTTGTTAACCAACATACCCTTCAGATTCTTGGAGATTGTTAAAAAGCACAGGGTCAGCTCAAATTCTACGGCTTTTCACTAGCATGAAAGTTTGCATTTGAATTAAATGTTATTTGTACAATTGGTAATTCTTCATTTAAAAATGTTTGAGTCGTTATCTTTACTGCTTCGAAATACATGCTGTTCACGAAAACACTATTAATCATTTACAGTTACTGTACGAATAAAAACAGTAGCCTATTACACTGTTTAAACAAATAACAATTTAAATGTTTAGGACATTTGTGTTGTAAGAATGTACAGGGAGACTTCAGACTAAAAACATTGAATCATTAGGTAATGTTTTCTTATTAAAATCAGATGATGTCATATTAACCCTTTCAAAACATAAGTTTAAAATATTCAGGCTGACCCCCCAACCTGAGTTTTTCAAGGCGACCGTTATTTAGAGCGTATCATTTTATTGTTTCCATGGTGCCGCGTCATTGATTGTCACATGACACACCGCAGCAACAATAGCGCTAAATGACTGACGATCTGCTTTTATTTCATTTTTAATTTTTTCTTCAAAATATTCACAAATTTGTTAACTATAACATGAAATATCTGATATTCGATTGTCAGATATGTGCAAGTGGATGTGATCGTATATACCGATATAATGATATAATCGATATATAATCAATATAACGATCGTGTTACTGTAGTTAGGCTATATGCGCGATGGACACTGCCATGTTAGTGCCACAGTTCAGAGAATCAGATCTGTTGGTGATACGTGAATTCATCCACTTCTCCCGAAATACATGAAAATAAGTGGCCGGTTAACTGGGAGAATAGAGTGAACTTTAAATTTACTTACACAATGTGTATCTGATATGAATAAAATGTGCTGTCTAATTATAATGAAAAATATTATTATTGCCATCAGTGTGTATTCTATTTTATAAACTCTAAATGTACAATTGTTTTGTTAGCACTTATGTGTTAAATATATTATATAAAAAAATATATATATGTGGTTGAAATTATGCTTTTTCACTTTTTCAACTTAAGTTAGTCTGTAACGTTGCTGTTTGAGCATAAAAAAGATCTGCAAGATTACAAAGTTTAAAAATCCACTCTAAAGGGAGATATTTTATTTAACAGAATCCACTTTTCAATTCCTCGTTTGGACTACATCTTATTGAGTCTTAATGTTCCTCATTTAAATGATCCCCGCCCACAGAATACGCAAAAAAGTTGGCGAGGCCTGGTTGAGCTACGCCAAAGATGAAGAGTGGCTTATGGCCTCCAACATAGTACTCCCTAGTTGGAGTACTATGGTCAGTACTCCAACTAGGCCTACTGCGCATGCGTCTCCTACAGCGATGGCTGAAACGCAGAGTGCCATCTAAGGTCACTTACGCATCAGAGTGGATCACGGCTGTGCCAAAGCCCTGACCCCTTGGAAGCGCACCGACTGATACCAGTCAGGTGTAGACATGGGATTGGTCTCGAGAAGGAAAGTGGTTTCAACAGATGCCTCCAACCTGGGTTGGGATGCACTGTGCAAGGGCAGGCCAATCTCTGGCCTCTGGTCGAGCCTGGAGAAGTGCCTACATATCAACTTCTACGGAATGAGAGCGGTTCATTTAGCCCTGAAAACCTTTCTCACAGATCTGGCGGGACACCACGTCCTGGTCTACATGGACAACATGTCAGTGGTGTCCTACATAAATCACCAGTGGCCGGTTGCATAAACTGCTTAGACTAGTCTTAAAAGTTAGTCATCACATTATTTTCTTCAAGACTGGTGCTAACTTTTTAAAGTCAGTTACATAAAAAGGTAGATCAGTCTAATTTGAATCAGAAAAGTAAGAGTGATTACCTCTTGACTAATTTCTAGTTGGCTAAATTAGTTATTAAGACTCAGTCTTAACATAGTGGCTAAGTTTATGCAACTGGCCCCAGGGCGGCCTCAGATCGGACGCGATGGCCAGACTTCTCATCTGGGCACATGCCAACTTGCGCTAACTAAGGGCAGTGCACGTACCAGCATTTTGAATCGGGGAGCAGAGACAATGTTCCGCCAGGGGAATGGTCTCTCCACCCTGAGACGGTTCACGTGATATGGAGCACCTTCGGCAAGATAGAGGTTGACCTCTTTGTCTCAGAAGACAATGCTCACGGCCCAATATTTTTTTCAAAGAAAAAAGACGTGCTGGCCCACAACATGCCCTTTTTGTGTTTTCCTCCGGTCTTGATGCTCCCACAGGGTTATCGAATGGATCAGGGAGAGCAAGTGCTCAGTCCTCCTCATAGCCCCCCTCTGGAGATCCAAAAATTGGTTTCCAGACCTGCCAAAACTGCTGAAGGCAGCTCCCTCGCCTATATCGCTGAGGAAGGACCTCCTTACGAATGGGTCAATCTGGTACCCACGCCCAGATCTGTGGGCCATACATGTATGGCCCCTCAATGGGTACACAGGGACCTCCCAAAGGGAGTCCAAAATACCATGACTGAAGCTAGAGCACCGTCTACCAGATGCCTCTATGCTCTCAAGTGGTCAGCGTTGCAAGCTGGTGTGCAGCACAAAACACAGACCCACATGTTTGTGAAGTAACATGAGATTGAGTGAAACTAAGTATTTCACCCCCCCCCCCCCCTTTAAAGATCCAACGGTATATTAAATTGTACAAAAGTCTGTGCTTGAAATCCGTTCTGCACAATCCTCTTGTTCGTAAAAATTGTCAGGGTCTGAATCGGGCTTGAAATGCTTTGAAATTGATGCCATCTTTAATATTTACATATGTTGTATATATTATTATACACATAATATTACATAGAACTCAAAGTTAGGAAGGTGCATGACATTTCCCGAACACACGCTAAAGCACTGCCAATCAAAACACACTGGTCCAGCTAACCAATCACAGCACCTGCATGACATCATTTACCAACTTAGATGAACAATACATTTGCAACAATACAGTTTTGAGAAACAGTCGTGAGTGGCTACCTAGTTGATTTCTTCAATGATGCATTTTACTATGGTAGTTAAGCAGCAAGATAAGTCGTTGTAAACACACCTTGTATCGAGATGGCACTACAGGGCTGTTGGCTTATTAAGGTAAAAGTTTTATGAGCAAACAAAAGCGTTTTTATCTCAGTTGGATGGCTGCACAGAAAAATACATCAGAGAGTAAATCTATTTTTTGTTCCTCACTGCTAAATTGTGTGGGCCAAAGCTAGTCCGAAATGCAAACTTCTCGCTACTGGGTATGTTTTCCACAATCAAAACAAAAATTCCTGCTGTTTTATCGAGTTTTCATCAGACTGCTGGAGGGTCACAGTTTGACAACTAATGTCTACACATCAAGGTTTTGTGCAGGAGCTCATCTCTCAAATTTGCATCATGATTTTCAAGCTTCTTGAATGGAAGTAAATAGACTGCAAATCTACTCTAGCTAAATAGCAAGTGGGGTTCTCAACTGCCTTCCTGACTTCCTCCTGACGTGGAACAGAGATGATTCTGTTTCATACACAAACATACACACTACTATATTACCATCCAGAAAGACTAGGAAAAAGATAGCAGCTTTTGTTTTAATACTTTTAAATGTGTCATTTTTACCCATCTTCTCCATCCTCTTGCTCTCTTGTACCCACTGAAAATATTCCTTCTTTCTAAATTATGATAAGCAGCCTGATCATCACAATCTTGCTAGCTCTCTCAATATATATATATAATAAAAAAAAGTATTTGGGGCCCAGCAGTTCTCTGCAGTCCAAAAGCAGACGGGGCCATTAACCACATATTCCTTGATACCACTGCTACCAGGACTGGACCCCACTCTGTTCATTGCAGAGGGAGTCGCCCTGCAGCTTCTACACCTGCCCTGGCACGGTCAGAGACAACATCCCCACCGCAATGTCGAGACCTCACGAGGGAAGATCCGAACATCCAATCTCCGAACATTCATCAAACGTTTTTTTTTTGGGGTAACCAAACTTTCAATAAAAGAGTTTCCTCAGTCTATGGCACTTCCACTCATAGAAAAGCAGTGTCTGACCAAGGGCTAAAGTTTGGCGACAGTTTGGTGTGATGGTCACACAAAGTGTGCCACGGCGCCATGCCCATCTCATGACTCGACATTATCAATCCTTGCGGCATTACCGCGACTGTGGATGCCATATGCCCCAGGAACCTATGAAATGGTTTCAGTGGAACCGCTGTCTTCCCCCTGAATATATTCAGGCAGTTCAGAACTGACTGTGCGTGCTCGTTCGTGAGATGTGCCGTCATATTGTGCCTGTGCCAGTAGTAGTTCCATCCCTTTCAAGATAGAGGCTATCGCAGCGATTATTACATATGTAGCACTTCACCACGGATCAGTCCGTATATGTATTTCCCATGTTCCTTCCTACATGTAGGATGTGGCCTCCGTAGCTTACCTCCACCTGGACTAGGTACGCTTCCCCAGCATTAACACACTGATTTGGGCATACACGGGGCGCTGTGTAGGTTATGACTTAGCAATTTGTTGCCAAAAGAGCAAGTTACAACTTGCCAGCATCTGCATTGCCGACACTCATAACACAGTCCAGTGGTTGTTGCAGGATGACAATGCACCAATACACACAGCAAGACTGGTGAAAGATTGGTTTGATGAACATGAAAGTGAAGTTGAACATCTCCCATGGCCTGCACAGTCACCAGATCTAAATATTATTGAGCCACTTTGGGGTGTTTTGGAGGAGCGAGTCAGGAAACATTTTCCTCCACCAGCATCACGTCGTGACCTGGCCACTATCCTGCAAGAAGAATGGCTTAAAATCCCTCTGACCACTGTGCAGGACTTGTATATGTCATTCCCAAGACGAATTGACGCTGTATTGGCCGCAAAAGGAGGCCCTACACCATACTAATAAATTATTGTGGTCTAAAACCAGGTGTTTCAGTTTCATTGTCCAACCCCTGTATGTCAACAGATAAGGTATTCAAATTACATTATGATGATATTATAAAGTACCCTATATTTGAGACTATAGACTATATAGATGTTGCTTGTGAGGCTAGTTTGAATTAATCCCTTTTCTTTTCTTTGACATTACAGTATAGAATGGCTCTTTCGCCATTTTAAACATTGTATAAGTATTCATTTCATGTGTCATAGAACGGAAGAGAGGCTAGGAATGCACATAAACTTCACATCCTTTTGATTTTCCCAGAATCGTCCCGAACCCTTCCCATAAAAATCAGTATACAGGCTTTCATAGAAACCCTAGGAAGTTGGGGAAGGAGTTTTGTTACAAGCTGTTCACAGAGGCAATAAATGCGATTAATACATGAAAATTCGTACCCCTTTAATCTTGTATTCTATAAACCAACAAACAGGGATGCCATATTAAATACTTACCTGAATAATGTTGTTGGTTTTCCTACAGGCTTGCTTGGCTATGCCAGTGCTTTTCACATAATATCTGTAGAGCATCCACTATGGTTCAATAATTACATCAGAGTATTGTAATAATGAGCCTTCGTCTTGTGTGTCCTGTGAAGCATTGGGCCTGCTCTCTCTTGCTCTTCTCTGTTGTTTATAGCCATGAAAGGACAGGGCAGCTGTAGGGTGGGTAAGATCACAGACATCCCAAGTCTCCCGGAAGTTCCGGGAGTCTCCCGCATATTGCTAGCGTCTCCCTGATGCCCGCAAATTAGTTCAAATCTCCCGGAATCTAGAGCGAGATAGAACATACTGCGCACAGAGCTTTGAAAAACTCATATTTAACGGCTCTGACTGCGCGCAGAACATACACAGCGCGCGGCGAGAGAGGGAGAGAGCGAGAGACCTTGCGAGTGTGCCTCAGGAAAGCTAGTCAACCCGACACACCATATACCCCCCCCCCCCCCCCCCCCCCACGTCAACAATCCGGTCGACCGAACCAGCCACAACAAAAGGTGTGTGTTTGAAAGAAAGAGACAGGGAGAGAGAGAGATGACACTAAGATGGCAACTACTTCTGAGGAAAAGTGGTGTCTGCCAGCATAAGATTTGTAGTTGCAAAAGGTTTGAAAACTGTCAAATCGTTTAGAAAACAAATAGTGCAGCTCTCCTCAAAAGCCACGTATCATTCATGTCTGTAGCACAAACAATGTGGGGAAAGTTACATTCTGACATTTAATCCCACTCTAAGTATGCAATTGAAAATATACAGTGTGAGGGTTTAAAAACAGTAATGAAAAGCTTGTATTTTTGTTAAAGAGCTTATAGTTGAGATGCAACGTTGTCTAAATTATCCTTTTGTGGTGGAAAAACGAATCTATGCGAATGACCCTTTGGTTATGGTTACAACTCCATGTAAAAAGTGCTTTAAATCACGTCCCTTTTTGGTATGCTTGTGCGCAAATTGTGTAAAAATGACCTGGTTTACATGCTCATGTTACATG
The DNA here is from genome assembly GCA_036326025.1 of Chrosomus eos. Lineage (NCBI taxonomy): Eukaryota > Metazoa > Chordata > Actinopteri > Cypriniformes > Leuciscidae > Chrosomus > Chrosomus eos. The sequence continues at coordinate 29,218,435 of CM070833.1, read as the reverse complement.
TAAGTTAAAAGTTTGTGAATGCAAAAAATGCACAATCATTTCAAAACATAAATATTTCTCTGCAGTGCTGTACAATTTCCCAATAGGCTACCATAAAATTGCATTACAGGACAGACTGACAAATTGGAATTATCAGGCAATTAACAACATGCTGCAGACGCTTAAAATGTGGAAAATTAAAATGTACATGAACTAAAGTAAAAATAACTGTTGCATTTTGACATGCATGGAGAGATCAGACACATGCATGTCCCTTAATTCCAGCCCAGCTCACTTCCTGTCCCAGACGCTATCCAGAGAACCAGAGACAGAGAGCAGAGGAGTGCAGGAACACCATAAACAGCCGGGGGAGGAGAGATAGAGTGGAGGGAAAGTGAATGGAGAAACAGAGCCAAGCAGAGGCAATAAGAGAATATGCATAAAGGAGAACAATAGTTCAGAGGAAAAAGAAAATGAAGAGAAGAATGGAATTATAAATGAGAAAAACCCTTGCAAAAAAATTCACAGCACACAAGCCTGTGTAGATGATCTGGTTAAAGGGAGAAAAAAACAGAATTATGGGACAAATGTGGACATTAATTACAGCTGTGTAAACTGGCTGCTAATTACAGAATAAAATCTAGATTTTAAATCAACTCGGGGCTTTTTATACATATAGAAAAGCCTAATGAAAATGTAAGTGGTGAGTTGAAGAGAGACAAGTTATGTGTGCCAAAGTTAACTTAAAACTTAAAAAAAGATCTATGAAAAGCTATGAAATCCTGTATACTGTGAAGGATTGGGGACATTTTTACTGGGAAAATCAAAAGTGTGAGATGTTAAAGTGCGCTCCTGAGAGTCACTCTACCGTTCTATGACACGTGAAATGAATACTTATACAATGTTCAACATAATGCTGAAAGAGCAATTTTATATTGTAATGTTAATGTGTCATGCAAAGAAAAGGGGTTAATTCAAACTATAGTCTCACATAGCCTACATAGCTATGTACATAGTCTCTATAGTCTCAAATATACTTTATAACAGTGCTTAATTTGAGCCGGATCCTGTTCCGGGAAATTTCAGATTTTGGATTTTTGCATTCCAGTATTTGTTTTTAAACAATCAGGCATAAATAAGTGCATTACAAGGTGACAGTGCGTGCTTGTGAGAAATGTATTTGGAGGTTATGTTTTACTATTGGCCCTCAGCATATAGCCTATATTTCTGATCAGCTTTTTTAGGTTCATAATCACTCTAATTGGTTGGTGTTTACTGCTTATTGTTTTACACACAGTAAAAAGTAAAGTTTGGAGAGAGTGTATATACCAGATGAATTATTCTAATAAAAATAAGTTAATATTGCCAAAATGGTAAAAATACAGTCAAGCATATTTTCATTGTCCACGAGAAAAGCTGATGGTGTATCTGATCAAAAGATCCCGAAGATGGAACTGCTAATACTAATTAGGATAGAGGGAGACACGAGTAATGGGAGTTAGATCAGTCATAATCAGAAATCCATGTAATGAAAAAGGCAACGACGTCCTCGTTGAGAGAACATCAGTGATCAACTGAATGAGTTTTGGCTCTCAACAATGCCATTTTTGTTGTGTTTATTTTGTTATTTAGAGGAAAGCATGCTGTGCATATTTATATCCAAAGAAGGAAAAATAGCTTTGCCGTGAGTATTTCGTAGCATCGAGTCGCATGTAGTCTCTTGTTTGCTACATTTGCACGAGTGCGAGCACAAGAAATAAGTTGCTGGCTGCAGTTCACTACATGGCCACTGTTGTCACTAATAACAACGGTTTCTGAATTCTACGTACATAAAGCCCCTTTAATACAGGGTTAAGGGTATATTCAAATCACAAAATAACCAATAACATCCTAGAATATCAGCACAATTAATTTGTCTCCTAATATTAATTCATCCCTCTCAATCTGGCCTCCTGTCTATTGATGAAATAACATATTATGATCACAGATGGAGTGATTGCTTGTCTTCAGTCATACTGAGAATTATAATTTCATGCTGGCAGACTGGGAAATGTGGCCTTGAATTAACTCAAACTGTGTTCATCTATGTATGTAGTGTGTGTGGGGGGGGGGGGGGGGGGGTCCAAATTGTCCTTTGCTTATTCAGAATCAAAATCAGGATAATTGTATTTATTACTGTGGTCTGTGTGAACTCACTTCTCACAGTGGCTGTCCTGGTGCAGTTATAAAGGATGGCGAGCTCTCCAAACACCTTTCCTGGTCCCATAGTGCACAGCTTCAATCCTTCTTTAGTCACTTCAACCTTTCCCTCTGAAATAAAACACACACAAGCTGTAAATAATACAATAAACACTTTCAAGACATATTTAATCGTGAGTTCAGTCTTAAAACCAGAACATAACAGCTTGTGAACAGAGCAGATATTAGAGACCCATGGGAGAAGCATGACCCCGTCATTTCAATCCCCAAAATCCCAAATAAATAAATAAGGCAAAGAACAGACAGAAACGATTGGCTGGATATGTTATATGCTGTGCCGACTGTTGCTGTAACATGATACATGAAAGAGCACACATCACAGCCTTCAACACCTTTATTGTGACTGCACAGTAAAATACACCCGTCTCTCTCTCTCCAGTAGATGGGCTGATATGATACATTACGAGCAGAATAACAGGAAGTCAAGCACCTTTCAGTTTTCAACAACTGATATTCACTTTTCACAGTTGATTAAACAGGTGAAAGACCCTGAAAAGACAGTGAGTGCGTTAAATGCACGTTCTAAAACCAATTAAAATTGCCAAAAACATGTGGTCATGTAAACCCGTTAAACCGTTTTTATTCTTTTTCCCACTGACATTTTGAAATACTTTGAGGTTTATAGGCTAATGCTATATATAACATCTCAACTCACAAAATAAATAGAATACTCTAAGTGAAATGCTGTACATGGATGCTTACGTTTTGACGTCACCACAAATAATCTTTTTTTGTAACATTCTTGTAAATGTGGTTTATTTACATTGCCAGGTGATCTCTGCACGTAAACGGGTAAATTGGGTTATTTCAATCAACTGATTTTTGGTAGTTATCAGCATATTGGTGTGCATATAAACATGCTCAGTGGACTATGAGAATTTTAGAGAGTAAGAGATAAGAGAGAGAAAGCTGATGACTGATGGACTATTTACCTTCTTAATTATTCAGCTCTAGCTGAACAGAATTATAGGGAAGAATGACTTTCACCTTGACCTAAACATTTTCTCTGCATTCAGTTAAAAATTAACTTTTTGCCACCCTCGCCAATGGTGAAACAATTGAGAAAATCACAGGCAATAAAAAAAATGGATTTAACATCTGTGGACAATGGACTTATTTAGATGTTTTAGTAATTTTGTATACTGTCAGCACAGATCATTGTGTGACTCGATGAGATGAGCCAGTCTCTGTCTGTCTGTGATATTTCTGTTTCAGTGGCTTAATGCGAAAAATATTCCACATGCGTCACCACATGGAGTTCTTGGAAAAAAAATAGAAATTAGGCATTCTAGATGAACTTCTGATAATAACATTTCCATTGAGGTAAAAGATGCAACAGATTTGAATAATGCGCATCACTTACATCAGAGAGTTTGACTAGCATGTTACATAGAAGTTTGTAATAAAGTTACCAGAGACAAATGGCAAGTCATTCTATTTTATTTACTCACCAAAGCCAAATTTGACTAACTTACGCAGTCTACGCTTGGCTGAGTTTAAATTTTGTCATCTGGTTATAACTCCCCAGATGATTAATGAAATGAGAACAAATACCACCTTGTCACCAAAATGTTTCCTCCTTTTTTTCAGCCCTGAGCAAATTGACATCTTTTTGAGCACAACTTTAAGAACTATAAACACAATGCAATATGTTGATAAAAATCTATATTATTGTAGTTAAGTTCAAGGGACAAATTTACGCTACCGCTCAAAAGTTTGTTTGTTCAAAATTAACTAAATTTAAAGTCAATACATCATCAATTTGAGTTAATACATAATCAATCCTTCTTCCAAAATGTGTTTTTGTCTTAAGGCCATTGCACACTGAGTCCAAAATTTTCGTATGCGTTTTTTCATATTCGTGATTCAGTGGCTCTGAATTGTCAAAACACCATTCAAACTGCTTGCTACGAATGTGAAAAATGCAGAAAATCGAACCCGATACGATTTTTTTAATGACAGACGAAAGTTTCGGAGGCAGTGTGCAAGCGTGATTGACATAACGTGAGGTCGTATTTATTTTTTAACGTGCGAAAATTTCGGATGCGAATTTCGGACTCAAAAAATGTGCGCAATGGCCTTTACCCTGATTCACTATGGTAATCCATATTTTACACCTCTCAGAATGGTGTTTTGAATATATATATATATATATTTTTAATTGCGTACATACAGGACTCACCTGTACGTGTCTCGTCACATCCGTAAATGGAAAAAAGCTCTGTCTACTTTGGCCCTGTCCCAAATTACACACTTTCATATGCACTTTTGCTCTTGTGACAATGGCCACCATATGCTCGTGTCTGTTAGTCCTCAAGACAGTAGGGTGTCCCATTTGTCATTTTAGGTTTCAGAAGGGTGTTCGCGAACACCCCCCTTTGTGGTCGATATGCACACTCGATACGCACTTTTGCCAAGCCTGCATTGAAGCGAGCTCCGCAGCAGACTTCAGAGTCTGTTGCTGCCAAAAAGAACGCGACGGAGCTTGTAATAAAACAAGAATCAACATTGGCTTCCCTTTTCGGAGATAGCGAGAACTGAGGGGTATAAAAAGTTGTGAAAGCGACACGGAGATGGTGTTTGTATTACTTAACAGGTGAGTAAGGTATTTTATTGAACAGATCAATTGCCATATATATTTTTCTAACAGAGTTCATTGTATAGCACTATCTACGGAATTTAATTTCAAGGAAGTACCGTGTCCATTAATGGGTAAAGCTACAGTAATGTATTCAGCTAGCCAGCTTGAGATCCTTTCCATTTAAACTGGTTATATCTATTAAGCTAGTGAATATTTTATGAGCAGTAGAATAACCAAATTCATCCACAGTCAAGCAGAGCAGAAGCACAACCAAAACCCAGTCCCCTTTTGAGGGAATTCGCGCTGCGTCGAGAATCTACACATTGGGGAACGCCTTCAGAGTGACACGTCTGAAGCCTGTATGGAACTAGGCCAATCTTGATTGGTGTTGCGTGATGACGTCACCCGTGACGTCGCATGTGACAGTGAAGCGGAAGCTATAAAAGGACACCGGAAAATAACAGCGTCTGGAGCTTTCAATTGATCGAAGCAAGTCGTTCTCAGGAGCGCGAAAAGTGTGGCCGAGGGACGCAGCGTCTTACAGTCGTAACCCGAGACATTCCCTTTCGAGGGAACTCGCGCTGCGTCGAGAATCGACACATTGGGGAACGAAATGCCCACTGCGCCACACTGAGAGAATACGCCCTGGTATGAAGCAATCTGGCATACTCAAGACGGCATACTCTCGGGTTACAGTTGTAACCCGAGACGTTTTCAACATTGATAAAATAACATTTAAAATTATATTAAAATAGAATAATACATTTTCACAGTTACTGTTCTCTTACGAGAGTATCTCTCGTACTGCGTAATATCTTACGCTATGGGGAAAACTCTTTTCCTCGAGATATTGAAGCCAAAAATTATCCTTAATTTTAAATATGCAAAACGCTTTGCAGCAGCAAGCAGACAAGGGCGAGACAGCTCGCGCGCCCATTGGCTGCCTTGCTGGAAAAGCTGCAGCCTATCGAGTGAGGCACTGCGTGACGTAATGACGAATGGGGACGCTTCGCGCCCATTTCGTCATGTCCCGCCAGTAGAGGCGTGGTCTCGCCCTATAAATACCCCCTCGATAGCTGTATTTCCTCTTTTTAAAGATGCCTTTCTGTGGCTCGTGCCGCGCCCAACTCAGTGATGAGGACCGTCACGTCATCTGTGTGTCCTGCCTGGGTCATGAGCACGCGGCTATCGCGCTCGCGGATGGTGGATGCCCGCACTGCGAACTTCTGCCCATGGTGACTCTGAGGACTCGCCTGGCGTCGTTCTCTGAGCCCGCGTCCCAGCCTTCTGTGCCGCGCCGCAAGAAGCGTCGCGCCCAGCGCGCTCCCGAGCCTTCTCCAGCCTGCCAAAGCTCGCCGGTTCGCCCGCCTGCTTCGCCGGCTTCACTTGAGTCGCTCCCGGACGGACAGCGCCCGCCGTCTGCCGCCGCTTCCGCTTCCGCTCCCGAGCTGGACGAACCTGCTGAGGTATGCTCTCTTGTGGCTTCTGATAGCGAGGATTGGGCGAGCTCTGTGGACCTCCCCCCGCTGACGTATCTAGCCAACCCTCTGGAAAGAGACCCGGCATTGAGGCTGAGCTGATGCGTCTGCTCACCCAGGCCGTGGAGTGCATCGGCCTCGAGTGGGAGGCACCTACTTTGCCGCCGCGCAACAGACTCGACGGGCGCTTTCTCAAGAAGGACGAAGCCCCGTCTAGGTCTAGGGCCGCCCCCTTCCTCCCTGAGCTCCACGACGAAGTCGCCAAGTCATGGACCGCCCCTTTCTCCGCCAGGCTGCGCACTTCCACCTCTGCGGCTTTTTCCTCTGTCGTCAGGCGCGGGAGATAAAGGATATCTCTCCATTCCTCCTGTGGAGGCGGCGGTCGCGTCGCATCTCTGCCCGCCCTCTGCGGGACGGCGCGCGCAGACGACGCTTCCTTCTAAAGCCTGCCGGGTGACTTCATCGCTGCACGGGCGCGCTTACACAGCCGCTGGACAGGCGGTCTCAGCGCTGCATACTATGGCGGTCTTGCAGATTTACCAGGCTGACCTTCTCCTTAAATTGGACGAGGAAGGGCCGGGTGCTGTCAGTGTGGCGGATTTACGAGGCGCTACGGACCTTGCTCTACGCGCCGCTAAAGCCGCTGCTCAGGCCATGGGGCGGAATATGGGCTCTCTCACCGTTGCCGAGAGACATCTGTGGTTGACGCTGTCTGAGATGACGGAAGCTGAGCGCTCTGTATTCCTCGACGCGCCCATTTCCCCTGCGGGCCTCTTCGGATCTGCCGTCAAAGATTTCGCGGACAGATATTCTGAGGTGCAGAAGACTTCGCAGGCCATGAAGCACTTCCTCCCGAAGCGCTCGAGCTCCGCTGCAGGTCGCTCTAAGCAGCCGTCTGCTCGCTGCTCGCAGCCTCGGCCTGCATCGCCCGCAGCCGCCGCTACACAGCGCCGCCAGGCCCGGGATCAGAGACCGCGCTCTCGCTCTGCTGGACGCCGCCCCGCTCAGCGTGGGCCCCGGCCGAAGATTGAGCTCAAGCCCGAGGCCTCGAAGCTTTCCTAGCCACTCTAGGAAAGCGACAGTGTTCGGATCCCGCTGCGGCCGGTTCCCCACCGAAACGATTCGCTCGTTCAGTTCCTTGCGATGTGACTGTGCCAGTGTATTTAGCAGTGAAGCAGCCGGTGTCTCAGCCCGCTTGCCTGCACACAAAAGCCGTTTTTATGGCTACCCAGATAAATCCAATAAAGAGTGTATTTTCTGGTATACCGGCCACGGCCGATGGTGTTATGAGTGTTGTAAGAATGCCCACGCCCCAGTGCCCATTCCCACACCCAGACACAGCCCGCCACGGTGCGAGGCTAGCACACATAAATCTGACTCAGGTCGATTGTGCAGACAATGTAGTGAATGCGCCCATACAATGCCCGCTCACGCTACATGCCGCGTGTCCCTTGGTTTCTGTAAAAACGAAACCAACACACAGTCTATCGGCTCCGACCGAAAGCGTGTACAGTGCAGTAGATGTGCCCGTAAGTTTGCGCCCACATCCCCCCGCAAGCACGCCGAATCCCACGGGATTCGCCCCGCTCACTCTCGCTGTGCGTCCCGCCATAGAGAATTTGAGCGCGGCCAGGCTGCCCGCTGTGTTCAGCGCGCCCCCCGCCTCGAACGCTGTAAACACGGCGTTGTGTTCCCAGGGTACTGGGGCTCTCGAGCCGTTGCCTGGTCACGGCCAGAGCCCGGTCTGCATTCTACCTCTAGCTATTCACGCAGAAGCGTGGTCAAAGCTACCCGGGGTATCAGACTGGGTGCTGAACACTATAAAGAGAGGCTACTCGCTACAATTCGCACGACGTCCCCGCCGTTATACGGCGCGCGTCGAGACTACGGTGAGAAACAAAGTATCTCATCTACTTCGAGCCGAGATAGCGAAACTGCTGAGCAAGGGGGCCATAGAGCCCCTTTCTCAGGCTCAGAGCGAAGGGGGCTTATACAGCAGATATTTTCTGGTACAGAAAAAAGATGGGGGCTTCAGACCCATTCTAGATCTGAGACAGCTGAACAAAGTGCTTGTGAAGCGCCAGTTCAGGATGCTTACGACCAGGGGAATCCTCGCGCAAGTGCGCCAAGGGGACTGGTTTATGTCAATAGATCTGAAAGACGCCTATTTCCAAATACAAATAGCGTCCCATCACAGGCGATTCTTGAGATTCGGGTTCGAGGGCCAGGCATAACAATACACAGTCCTGCCGTTCGGCCTGTCCTTGGCACCCCGTACATTTACGAAGTGCATGGACGCGGCTCTCGCACCCCTGAGACTTCAGGGCATGCGAGTTATGAACTACTTGGACGATTGGCTGATTCTAGCTCGATCACGGTCAGAGCTCATAGAACACAGGGCCACACTGCTCGAGCACCTCGAGAAACTGGGCCTGACAGTCAACTGGGAAAAGAGCTCGCTGTGTCCCAGCCAGAGAATTTCTTTCCTGGGAACAGTGTTAGACTCGCTATCCATGACGGCACGCCTGTCATCGGAGCGCGTACTAAGTATTCAGTGCGTAGCGGAATCCTTCCGCCACGGCTCTATAGTCCCGCTCAGACGGTTTCAGAAAATGCTGGGCCTGATGGCCTCAGCATCCTCTGTACTCCAGCTGGGCCTGCTTCGCATGCGCCCACTGCAGAGGTGGCTGAAAGCACGGGTCCCGCCCCGGGCATGGACCACGGGCCGGTGTCGCCTCAGGGTCGACCAACGGTGCGTTTCGGCTCTGGAACCCTGGAAAGTAACCAGCTGGTATCAGTCTGGTGTGAGTCTGGGGACCGCCTCAAGGGTGAAAGTGGTGTCTACGGATGCCTCCACCACGGGGTGGGGAGCGCTGCTCGAGGGCAGACCGCTGGCTGGCCTATGGTCGGAGCGGGAGAAGCTCCTTCACATAAACTGCTTGGAAATGATAGCAGTCGACAAAGCGCTGCGGCGCTTCCGTCCCCTGATAAAAGGCCACCACGTCTTGGTCCGGTCGGACAACACGTCAGTGGTGGCGTACATAAATCGCCAGGGCGGCGTCGGGTCCACACGCCTTTGCAGGCTGACGGAACCCCTCTTGGTCTGGGCCCAGCGCAACCTCCTTTCTCTGAAAGCGGCGCACGTGCCTGGGCACCTGAATGCGGGTCCAGACAAGCTGTCCAGAGACAACGTCCCGACAGGAGAATGGTCGCTGCATCCGCAGACGGTCCAGCTGCTGTCGGAAACGTTTGGCAGAGCGCAGGTGGACCTGTTCGCGTCCCGCGAGAACGCTCACTGCCCAGTATTCTTCTCGAAAAGCAGGGACGCGCTGGCCCATGCTTGGCCCAGCGGTCCCCTGTATGCTTTTCCCCCCGTCTCGCTCCTGCCTCAGGTGTTGGAGCGGATCAGGGAAAATGGATGCCCAGTGCTGCTTGTAGCTCCGCTCTGGACGAACCAGGCTTGGTTTCCGGTCCTGATGCGGCTGGCCAGCACTGCCCCGTGGCCTGTACCATTGAGGAAAGATCTCCTCTCTCAGGCGGAGGGCTCGATTTGGCATCCTCGCCCCGGATGCCATAGCGCTGGCTTACACTTCCAAGGGCCTGCAGTGCCCATTGGGTGTCAAAGCGCACTCCACGAGAGGCGTGGCTTCGTCGTGGGCATGGTATAGCGGGGTCTCCCTGCAGGATATCTGTACGGCTGCGGGCTGGGCCTCGCCGTCTACATTTATCAAGTACTATAACCTGGAGGTGCCCGCCTTACAAGCTAAGCTTCTGGCGGTCTGAACTTCGGGTTTATCGGCCGCCATGCGGCTTATGTGTGGAGTGTTAGCCTGTGCATCAGTCAGTCCGATGCGGCAGCCCCATGAGTGTGGTACCCCTACGGGTCTGTTACCCCTACGGGACTTTTATGAAGGAGTGATGCTTCTAGCCTCTCCTCCTCTACTCTGTGTGAGTTGTGGTGATTGTGCACTAGATGCGCCCCGGGCTTGGCCCCGGGACTCTGGTGTTGGATCCCTGTCCGCACGGCATGTTGCATGGTGTTCCCCATAGCGTAAGATATTACGCAGTACGAGAGATACTCTCGTAAGAGAACGTACTCGGTTACTAACGTAACCTCGGTTCTCTCTAGAGAGGGAACGAGTACTGCGTATCTTGCCGTGCTTGGAATACGCTCTGGTTCGCTTCGGCGTTGAAAAATCAGAGGAAATACAGCTATCGAGGGGGTATTTATAGGGTGAGACCACGCCTCTACTGGCGGGACATGACGAAATGGGCGCGAAGCGTCCCCATTCGTCATTACGTCACGCAGTGCCTCACTCGATAGGCTGCAGCTTTTCCAGCAAGGCAGCCAATGGGCGCGCGAGCTGTCTCGCCCTTGTCTGCTTGCTGCTGCAAAGCGTTTTGCATATTTAAAATTAAGGATAATTTTTGGCTTCAATATCTCGAGGAAAAGAGTTTTCCCCATAGCGTAAGATATTACGCAGTACTCGTTCCCTCTCTAGAGAGAACCGAGGTTACGTTAGTAACCGAGTACGTTTTTACTGTATTTTTGATCAAGTAAATGCAGCCTTGGTGAGACTTCTTACAAAAAAAACAACAACAAAACAACCTACCAACACCAACCCTTTGAAAGGTAGTATAAGCTAAAATAATCATTACACCAAATGCTTTAAGATCACATTAAAATGAGAGGTTAGAACATGCAAATAACTTCTACAGGTAAAGTCAGAGTGTGAGATAAAATTCAAAACAGGCTAAGAATTGATTAAAAAGTGACGACAACAAGCCAAAGTCCAACATAAAATTATACTGTGACTCTCTGAGCCATTAAGGAATTAAATATTAAATATGAATAAAGTTTATCAGCACCACAGGACATAAAATCATAAAATCACCAAAGTTATTCATCTTAAATATTTACAGCATCCCTTACGAAAAAAGAAGTTTATTCAAGTGTGCTATTACGATAGGCTACTTCTCTTAAACTAAAAAAAAGTATAGGCTACTTTATTATTTTTAGTGTCTATTTTTTATGTACTTCTCAGAAATATACTTAAAATTGCACTTAAGTATACTTGACTTATACTGACATAAAATTAAGTATTTTGGTCTATACTTCAATCTTTTGATCGAGATATACTTAAAAGTATAATTAAGTATTCTACGTATACTTGGCTTGTAGTTGTGTTTCTTCTCTTGTGAAGATTGTGCAGCCCATTAAATACTTAAATACAGGGACAAAGTAGTAAAGTTTAGCCCAGGGTTTGATCACACTCAAAAGTTGTAGTCATTTTAAGTGTCTCAAATGTTTTTCCCAGAGCTTATTCACACACCACCACAACAGGAAGTAATAATGTCCAATAGCATGACCTCCAGTTCCTCCTCTGACAGACAGGAAGCTTTGACCCTCGGGGTCAAGGACATTGTTGTGAACAACTGATTACATTTCCCAACACACACTAATGTGCTTCTTTGGCAAAGAAAGGAAAATCTCTTGTGAAGCCACACAATGACATGTTAATGGCTGGCACTGTAAGATGACAAGTAAGCCTCCTACTGGCTTTCTCATAAATTAATGTTTACTCTGTCATGGTTATTAAGCACTATTGTTCAGAGCAGCTCAACTACTATTAATGCCCTACAGCCAAACATCTATTACCTATGATTCACAGAGATAAGAGGAAGAGGAAGAGAGAGAGAGAGACAGAGATGTTCCCCTGACATGAGCTCTACTAAACAAACATTAATAACACAGAGACAGATGCTAAGTGATCAAACAGGCAGGAATGGAATAATGCATGAAATGAAATAAAGAGAGTGGACTGTAGATAAGGCCGCTGAAGACAGATATTAAATGATGGGAGATTGTCTTGTGTTTACTCTGCAGGCTGAAATGAACTCTCCACGCTGTACATCTGAGCAAAACAAAAACATTAAGCAAGAAATTCAGAGCGGGACTTCATTTTATCTATAGGGATATGATTGGCCTGGGAAAAGTGACACATATTTTTGCATTTTCATATTGTTAAATATATTTCCCTGCTCATGTGGCTTTGGTTACATCAGCAGAAAAGTAAAAGCCATTTCCGGGCAGTAATAGACACAGACCAATATACAGACCTACACCTTGCTCAGCCTCTGGAATGTCTTTTCTTTTCTGCTGAATCATGAATCACACTTTCATTGCCCCTACAAACCAACCAGCTGTGTAATGCCTACTATTTTTCAAATTCTAAAATCCCACCATACATTTGTTTTCTCATTGAATATCACATTTAAAAAAGAATGTATGTCAAATTACAGAAAGTACAATTTAAAGGATACATCAGCCATTTATACATATCACACTGGATAAACTAAATGTATGTGTGTGAACATCATAGAAGAAAATGTTACCATCAGTTAGTTTTAATGGGCTCCTTGCACGTAACTACTTCCTTACCGGAAATGCGGCCTCGTCTTTTCCGGCGCTATTCTACACTATGAGATGAGATGTTTACAAGAGTTGCCGAAACTTACAATAACGGACGTATATCGCCTTTGTAAGTCCTCCTCCAAATCACCTACCAGCAAATTAGAGAGAATGGCTTTAAAATGTATGCCTCTTCATATATCCACGGATATGAAGGTAAGTCTATATATCTCAAACTTTATGGCTTACGTTAGTTTGCTAGCTTACATTAGGCTAATAAACAATCCCGGGCTGACAGAATATGCGTGTTATAATGCTGTACTGTTTTCTAGTATTAGGCGGAAAATATCTACGTTGTGTCTGTACGCCTTCAAACAGGAAGAGAGCGAGCCGTATTTACCAGTTGCGGATATGACGTCAGGTTGCTATGTGCAAGGAGCCCATTGTTAAAAACAAGTTTATTAAGCTTTTTTGTGCTATTTTCATATTCTGGGTTTACATTTGTCTTTGTGTCAAAGTCACAGGATGTTGCATTTCCAATGACAGATGCTTCCAACTTTAAGATCGCAGAGTAAGTGAGAGATGTATTAATTAATCAAAAATGATTTTGTTTTTGCTTTGTAGGAGTTTCTGCGTCACATAAGTTCCATTCAATAGAGTCTTAAACAAAAACACGATTCATCCACAGTGCGAGTTACCAGTCCTTACGGTCCAATAACCAAACAACAAACAGCTTAAAAATAAATGACGATACAATATTTATTATATATACTTATTAATACAAAATAGATACAAAAGTGCATTCATTTATTTTTTCAATGCAAAAGTGCATTCATTTATATTTTCAATGCAAATTACAAGTGTGAACGGCTGTGCATTAAATTATAGCTGTCACAGGATATGGTGAATGTGATTTTACAAATACAACAGGTTCCTTCACCATTGTTGTTGATCCTGGTACAACATTCCAGTCAATCAATAAGATCTGAGGGACAAGTTTACAGTTTATGTCAAGTTCAGGCTTACAACCATGGGTTAGATGCTTCTACATTAGGGCTATTCACCAATCATTTCCCTCTGATTTTAGAGATAATTTATGGGTAAGGTTAGGTTTAGGGATATGGTTAGGAGTCGGACTACATTTTCGGACAGGAATGTTGTTCCGAGATCAACAAAATCACCACGCCCACTTCTGTGGCATTTTTCAAAACTGTGATAAAAACGAACTGGTGCTGAAACAGGGGGTTTAATGACCCTTTAAAAACATATGGGTCAACCACTATTTCAGACATGGAAAAACTAATTACGATTTGATGAAAACATTTTATTTAAGATTATATGCCCTGATGAGTCGTGCTTGGGGTCAATTTTGATTTCATGTCTTTAAATAGTAACACTTTATTTTCTTTTGCAGGATTTTTGTGGTTGGCTTCTCCTCTTGGTTACTGGTAAATTACTTTTGGTGGTATAAAATCATGCATCTGATATACACAAGCTGCAATACTGCATTAGAGCTGACATTATCTACAGTCCTTAAGCATGTCTTTATTTATTCAGATTGGGGCTAATTAGCATGGCAACTTCAGCACACGGGCTGATATGACATTCAATGCACAGCATGCAGGGCATAATTTCCTGTCTAGGTTCTCATATCGTAAGGCCAAACTAATTATCACAGCTGAAACGTCCCTCTTGTGTGACTGAGAACTTAAATACTATATCCACCCACTGATACAGTATATCTCATCAGCTTTATTTGGACCAAAAAATACAGGACTCGCTTAATGTGATTTGGGGCATTAAATGCTGGTCAGTTTAACTCGGATCACTATTATTGATCCTCTAACCTCCATCACTGACCTTTTACTCTGGAATGAAGACCTCGGTTTTAATGAATGGATGACCTGAATGGAGGATCATTGAATAGAAGTAATTGTGTATCTCACAAGCGCTTTACTGCTTTGCCTTTGCAGTCTGTATTGTCCATTTCAGCCAGTCTCACATGTAAATAATTAAATCTGGAAGACAGAACCCCTGCTATGAAAAGTTTGTTTCTCTTTCTAATAGAAAATCTCAAAGGAATACTCCTCATTTTCCCTCTCTCCCATCTCAGTTCTCTCTGAATCTTTTGCTCTTCCTGATCAGCTGCTGTTTTCTATGGCAGTAACATAATGTGGCTTAATGCTGAGAGAATAGATTTAATTGATTAAAAATAGGTTTTTGCCTATGATTTATTCTATTTGTTGTATTATAACAGAGAAAAAAAATATTGTGATGTGTTCTGGTGTGTATGCAGCCAAAATTCACTGTCACTCTTTCTAATTGGCTTATAGGATATGGTGTGTTGGGCATGTGCCCAATTTATACCACAAAAGCATCAAATCTCTGGAGCATGAACGAAATCTCTTAATTCAAACCAAGTGTTCCTCCTTTCCCTCCGGAACACAAAGAGGAAAGATAACACAAAACACAAAAGCTCTTTTATCTCATTAAACCACAGAAACTGAAAGATGTATTGAAAGATGTAATGACATCAGAGACAGGTGGCTGACACAATCCTAACCTGCATTTTGCAGGTGTCACCAAAAGAAGATCAAATATTTAATCAAAATGTAAATGAGTATATAAATATCAAAAAAAAGTGATTGGCCATGTTCGCGAAGAAAATCACATGGACAGTAAAGTAGGCTTATTTTCTCCTGCTTCAAGTGTTACACTATAATGTATACCAGTTAGAGTCTGTTGTTGTACTTGCAAAAAATGTTTACATACATTTAATAATATACAGCATTTTGACTAGGGCATGTTCTCATTCATAACATTACTTAAATGCACTAACTAATAATTGTGGTGCAAAGAAACATGAATCATTACTGAACCTGCATATATTAATTATCTATGCAAGTTACAATTTTTTTTATTTTTTTTTTAAATACCACAAAGATCCTGGCCAATCTCCTCTACATATCAGCATCAGTTTTAACGGTTTTAACTGTAAAAGCCCATACCAATAGAACGTTTAGCGTTTGGGGAAGTCTAACAGCTCTCAGAGGGTTTGGAAGCTCTGACTGGATCAGTTTAACCAGCACCTATCAATACATATCTAATCACGGTCAATATTCTGAATCCAGTCAGAGGATCTACAGCAGAAACACCAAATGTGACTGAGTTTGAGATTTTACTTCACCCAGGAAATTTAGTTTTGGTTTCATCTTTACACAAAAATATCATATGGCTTTTGATTCTTTGGAAGACAGATCAAAAGGTTTTTTTTTTTTTGGCAGCCTGGCAGGTACTTGCCATCAAGGTTCATTGAATTAAACAGAATTACTCAGACATTGTGCAAAATTTCTCCTTTTGTTATTCATAAATCTATTCAGGGTTCAAAGACGTGGCAGTGAGTAAATGATGACAAAAAAAATATTTTAGGTGAACTATGCCTTGCTAAATATATTTAAAAGACAATCTCTCTATCTCACTATCTGTTCCATTCCCATCTCTCACCTTCCATGACGTAGACGAGGGAGCCCACGTCCCCTTCTTTAATAATACAGCTGTTTTTGTCATAGTCCACTGGATACATACAGTCCACTATCTCCTGGATCTGAGACATCTCCAGATTCTTCATGAAGTCATTGTCCAGGATAGCTGACTTAATCAGTTCCTTTGACCTGTACAGTGCAGAAAAACAGTGTTAGGTAGGGCTGAGAACATACTTTAACAAGACAATGACTATACCAGAAATGGAGGACTAACTTACTGCTTACTATAAACTGCTAATACTGCCTACAATTTAAGAAAAATAGTTTGTAAAACAATGCATTATGCAACAATAATTATTTCAAGCAGTACCATGCTACAATATGGTCATATGACCTCATTAATGATTATGTGCAAATTTACTTTGTGATGTCTACTAACTCTAAACTTTTGGCAATTAAAAAAAAATAAAACTATGAGTAAAGAAAAAGTTGTAAAAAAATAATAGCTGATACTGTCAATATTTTTATACATGGGTGAGTTTCATTCACCATATGGAACTGCAAGGTAATGCAGAACACTTTGCATTGTTGAATATAAAATCCAATGCAGTGTGCTAATATGTATATATAAACACACACACACACACACACACACACACACACACACACACACACACACACACACACACACACACACACACACTGTAGAAATAGTAAGAGCTGCATGATAGTAATCTGAACATGGCCAATGAGATGCTTCAGGAATTAATCAACAGGGAATGTGGGTTAAAAGAGATGAAATGAAGAGGATATTTCAGTAGATGAAAGTAAACAGACAAAGTCTCTTAGTCAGTGCTGGACGTCACATTAAACACAAATCAGAAGACTGGCAGAAAATGAGGATTTCAAAGGTTTGCGTCACAGACACACACGGATCCACAAATACACTCATTTCAACTAAAAGTCAACGTAACCTTATCCTCCCACACAAGGACTAAACACAATGAACAACATATTTCCAAATATATGAAATATCAGAAGCAAAACTCTTTTTGTTTCCATGATGAAATACTTCACTAATATGCAGAAACTGACGAGAGTGTAAACACAGTGGCTCTGTTGCACTATACAAAGGTTGCTCTTTTGTTGTCGTTTTGTGTTTGTTTGTTTGAGCAGCCAGAGAGAACTTCTTGCACTACCCTTTTGAAGCAGGATCTGTTTGAGTGAAAAATGGCAGACGGGTGTAGAGTGTTCTGGAAACCTGTTTGGAAATGCAACTCAAGTCATTATTTATGCAAATCCATTTAGTTCTGCGAAATGACATTTGCTTGCTCATGTGATGGTGGATGAAAAAACCTGGTTTGATATGGTGGAGTGTGTTCTTCAAATCTCACTATCGCTGTTTAAATACGACACTTCCGAGCACTCAACAAAAAGCCTATCATTGTGACAGCAATTCTCTGTTTTTGTAGACATGGACTTACACCAGACATCTGATTTAGTTACTAAACCCCACGAACGCTCACCTATGAACCACACTGTGTTTACATTCCACAGACACGCTCCGCTGTGAGCAGAAATAGGACTTTTTTTAAGACCTGCAGTAGTTTACGTACAGCTTCTTTCACTTTCACACATGGATAGTCTCAGCCTGAGGGAAATTGTATTGACTTTAACTTGGGAGATATAAAAGTAGAAACAAATTTGACAATTGCTGACATGCAATAAAATGAATTTGAATGGCATTGCTCATGTGTTTTTTAGGAATATGTGAGATCATTTTGAGATAAGTATAGGTTCTTCAGGAGAATATCTTGAGAAGCAGGACATTTCAGCAAAAGTTTTGTGGTATTTTTGCATGCCAGTCTGTATTCTAGATGACATTGGCTCTCTGGAGGAGCAGTGAGAAGAGATGTTTTACATCCAGTAAAAGCACAGAGATCACTGGCCTCATTTAAGACAACCTCTGGATCATCCATTGCCTCTGTTTGTTTGACTTGAATTTTTACTCGCTGCCTTTTTCAGGAGGATTATTCACGTCACACAGGTCGACAGACCGTCTCCCTTAAAAGGACAAAGTATGCCAAGCAAATAAAATTTGGAGAAAGCTCTGGACGTGGAACTAAACGTCTTGTACAAAGACACAGAATAGATCTTGCACATAAAAATTCCTAAAAGAAAGTTGTGCATTGGTAGGCATTTTGTTTGTCTTGCAACATTTTTCGTCAAGGGAATAGTATTAAAAAATACTGGAAGAAAAAAAACTGAAGAATGAATTCTTCATTACCGGTGCAGAGGACTGTCCGGAGGGTCTGTATTGATTCTGCCCTCTCTGCATGACTGCTGTGGCCTCATTGGAAAGCCATCAGTTGTTCTGTGGTCATCAGATGTGTATGCTAATGAGTTAATGGCCATATCTTCCTCTGTTTATTATGACCATTTTCTTGACAGAATGCTAAAACAGGAAACAAAGTCTCATGGCAGATACAGCTCATACTGCACATGACATTGCATAATAACTTGAGACAAATGAATGGCCAAGTTGATTTATTTTAAGCTGCAGAATTAAGGGACAAATAATCTGTCCTTTATATTTTAATGAAAAAAACTGCACTATTGATGCTTATGTAGTTTTAGCCATATTCTGACTCGGTGGAATAGAATCTTAATTTAACTTTTATACCTGCACAACTGAAAAAAAAAAGGTTTCTGCAATTTTTGTACTAAGTCACCAAAGAACAGTGGCGTGAACTTAATACAAGGACAAGCCAACTGCATAAGTCTGGTTAAGAAGTCCTAAATTAGTCCAGCCCTACTGGCATTTCATTTTCTATTCCTGTAGTATACAAGTACAAGTCAGTGTTGTTAACTAAAACTAAAAGAAACTATTACAAAAACTGTTTTAGCTATTGAAGAAAATACTAAAATAAAATATAAAAGATTTAAAAAAAAAATTATGTTTTCTTGGCAACAAACTAAAATGAGCCTAAATCTGCTAAGGGGTAATTAAATGTAACAAATCATGTAATAATTGCCCATCTTTTATTGGAAACTTTTGATAATTGCCTTAATCTTTCAAACAACTGATAAGTGATCAAACTAAATTTTATTTAAAAAAAAAAAAATCACCTGTCAAGTTTATAATATTACATTAAGATATGAGAGTAAAATTGGACATCTCAAGATCATTCATTTATCTATTGCCAAAATAATGAAAAAAGAACAACTGGTCAAGAATAGAAAATTACTGAAAATATTCAAATCAGAAATGTCAGATCCGATGTAAGATGTGCACTAACCCAGAGAAGTTTTTCAATTAGACTGGCATTCATTATCTTTAATAAGGAGGGTGGAGGATTTCACTCAGTTCCCTGATTATTCCCATTCAATTTCAGCAAGTAAAGAACAAATTTATATTCATATGCATTATGTATTATTATGAACGTTATCTTCTCTGATAAACAGCACGTTGAAGCCCCTCAGGGTGACATTTTCTCCCTCCTCAGTGTGTTATGTCAAAATTTTGACTAAACATCTCAATTCATACAGTATGGATTAGTTCTACGATCTCTTTAAGAACTTTTTGAAGCATGAAAGTGGTAGTAGAGTAGCAGTCGATGGAGGGACAGAAAGTCAAAATATCTTCATTTGTGTTCCGAAGACGAACGAAAGTCTTACGGCTTTGGAACGACATGAGGGTGGGTGAGTAATTAATGACAAAATGTTCCTTTTTGGGAGAACTAACCCTTTAAAAATAACAAGTGTTACGTTGACATCTGAAAATAAAACACGAAGGACATTTACAGCTCATTCAGTCAAACTGATAAGGATTATTTGTAGCACAACATTATGATTTGAATTTATTTGACTGGAGCTTCCCCAAACCGGAAGTGCCTCCTATAATCTAAAATGGTCAAAGAGTTCAATTCAGACATTCCTATATCATTACAGGACTTCAGATCTCTGATATTTCGAAAGACCTCAGACAGATGTGCAGATGTCAGAGCCCAGTTCAGAAGACACATTTCAATCAAGACTTCAAAAAACACTTCTGGTCTTTCATCATTAAAGCCTATCAAGTGCCGCTGCAGAGGAAAATGCAAAAAAGAAACAAACAGGAAGAAAGAAGATGCAATCATGAGACAAAGACACTGCGAATGACATTCAAATGGCAAAAACATTGATTACCGAAGGAAAGAAAGGAGTATGTCACTCAGTATTGTGACATTTCAAATCATTTGCCTTTACTTCTAAAAGAAAGCAGAAGGACATGCATGCATTAGCAAAGAAAGACAAGTGAAATACAAATAGGTCTTCTCCCTGACCACACACAAAGATATAGAATCCTCTTCAAAAACATTATGAGCATTTAAAAGACTAAAGCAGTATTAATGCAAGTTCGTTCGCATCTGGCAGCCCAACCCAAGCTGATATGGAAGATTAATCTTTTAAACCTTCAGAATAATTCCTCGAGGTACTCATCAGCTCAAGATACCAGCAGAATAGAAGAAAAGGCAGAACAAGCTCTGCTGTGGTGGGGTTCAAAGGGTTTCTTTGTACAAAACAAGGTAACATTGTAAATTAGTAGTGTTGAGCTGTCAAATGTCAGTTGCTCAGAAACAGAAGAATGATGTTCCTCTGCTGCCAAACCATTGGATGCAAATGAATTAAGGGTACACTGTAAAAAATTTCCGTAAAACTAAGGTACAATGTACCATATAAATTTGAAGGATTTTTCCGTATTTGTCTTTTACAGGTCATTTACCCGTATTATTTTGAATTACTGGGAACAAGAACCTGGCGGCGCGAAAAGTTTAAGACGCAACCTCCCTTACACACGCAGATGACCGCGGCCAAAGTTGCTTATTAAAGTCGGATTTCGGGTGTGTGGAAGCCATTCTGACACTTCTGTGGTAAAATACGAAATTTAGGTTCAAATAAGCTGTTAACGTAACGTTATTTAGTTTAGTTGCCATCTGGCATGTTAGGCAAAGGAATGTCGGAGCCGTCGCGTTTATCATGTTATGCATGTCGTCACACATTAAAAGATTTAGTAAACACTCGTGGAGGTTCCCTGATATATGTGTTATAGTGTGTCCTCGTTGTAATTTGGTTTATTTACTTTTATTTGTCGGTGATGCGGTTTATTTCTTGACGAACGCATCCGTTAACCAGTTGTGATAAAATGCAGTAGCAGCTACTAACGTTAGTGTTTTTGGAGCAATTTAATGCCTTCAAACAAAAGCTACCAGAGGAATCGTCAAGAAAAGTAAAGGCCATTAAGACTTGCTTGATTTAAAAGGCATGAAGATACAACGTGAAGATACTGTGTGTGAAGATGCAGTAACTGTTACAGCTGGATCAAGAAAACACCACCACCTTTTCTGCCAAATGAGGTAAGTTAACGTTATGTTTACGTTAGACTTGTTTTTGTTTTAGACGGCACACACACACACACACACACAACACACACACACACACACACACACACACACACACACACACACACACACACACACACACACACACACACACACACACACACACACACACACACACACACACACGACTTTTAAACCCCAAATATTGACCATGAAATATTATTTTACATTTAACATGACTGCTATTATCTACTCTTCTGCCTGTAACGTTAGTCATTCTTTACCAGATCCCTCCTCAGTTTGTTTCATAGTGTTTCTGTTGTTTTATCTATTGACAGGACTTTGCTGCTGTAGTTTGCATCGACACAAGCACCACCTGCATGCTGCTTATGGGTTTGTATTTTGTTTTATTAGCATTTTTTATAGTATTAATCACTATAAGTGTTCAATACTGCCAAAACACATTTAAATTTAAAGTATGAGGAAAAATGTTGATAAAAAAGGTGGTTGTGGAATACCCCCTTCAAAGATCAGTAGAAATACAAATTGTATAGGGAGGATTTAAACAACTATGTTTAAAGGGGTAGTTCATCAGTTCAATCATTTACTCACCCTCAAGTTGTTTCAAACCTTTATATATTTCTTTCTTCTGCTGAACACAAAGGAAGATATTTTGGAGCCATTGACTTACATAGTATTATTTTTCCCTACTATGGAAGTCAATGTCTCTAGTTAACTGTTTGGTTACCGACATACTTCAAAATATCTTCCTTTGTGTTCAGCAGAAGAAAGAAATTCATACAGGTTTGAAACAACTTGAGGGTGAGTAAATGACAGAATTTTCAAAAGTGAACTACCCATTTAAAGCGGTTTTCTGAAGTGATTGTCTAATGTAATATATTTTTATTAATGTAATATCATTTTGTAATATCTTTTTTGTTTAAGGTGGTGGATATTCAGGATTGCTGTCATTATTGACCACATCTCTACCCCATTGAGGCAGTGAGCTACAAGATACCTGAAGAAAATGGCACTTATCCTGGAGTTCATATAAAGGTAAGCAACACATTTTTAATTAAATGATTTATAGATTGTTATTGTGTTTCTGATTATTTAGTTGAAAATAATTAAACATATTATAATGTATAGTTGAGCAGACAAGCTAACATGACATGCAATTGGAGTCCACTGGAAACAAAAGTCTTATGATTTTTGAATTTGAAAGAATTAGGGATGGCTGATTATTTATAGTTGATAATTTAACGAACGTAAAATACTGTACAATTGTTTTTCAACCTCAACCTGGTCTGCATGATACTTTGTAGTTCATTTTCCTTCATTTAATTTCTTGTGTAGCTAAAATATATCTCTCTTTTTTTCTTCATATCCAACTTTTCTGTGCAGAAATCCTGAACGATGGTCGAAAAGACTGAGATGAAGGAAACCAAACGTCTACACATTCCTCCAAGACTGCTTAAGTTCATGTATGAACAACTTCAAAAAACCATGTAAAGTTTTAGATTTTGTCAAATCTCAAAATGATACTTTAACTGAACATACCAATCAATCACTCCTTCATCTAGGTGATAGACCGGGATCAGCACTTCCTCATCAAACAGATCCAGTATAATCTACCCGATGAACATCTACGTCAAGCCCTGAACCCTCTACCTGTGTCGGCACGGAGAGAACAACGACAACCTGGAGGAACAGCTGGGCCGTGATGCAAGGCCTCTCGCCACGAGACAAACAGGTACGGTTAACCGCAGACAGGACCATTACAGTACACGGTAACTACATTTGAAACATCATGATGGATAGGCCACATACTGTTCTCTCCCCTCTGTAGTTTTTGATGGCTAAACCCGAGTCTGCAGTTTTACCAGGACCTGGTCCAGTCAGTCCGGTGGCTCTGAAGAATTTACTACACATTTCTTGGTGAGTGATGAGTTTTCCCACCTAGAATCTTTGTTTTCTTTGTTTTGACATATTCTGTATGTCAGTAATAGTGTTTTGTATTTCTTTTACAGCCTTCATCTTACCTGAAGACAAGAGGAGTACCCCCCCCCCCCCCCCCCCAATCCATGTTCCTCTGAAAAACCTTTTCCCCTCACACATTTTAAATAATTTATTCAGTGGATGCAATTGTTGTAATGTTAACAAAGTGTCATGAATTAGCAGACTTGAAACAATTTAGAGATGAGAAACTATATTCTTTTCCCTTTTGTGTTTTTTTTCCTTTATATTTTATTATTATTATATTTTAGTTTTCATGGAATTGTTGTAGATCTTTAAGTAAATAAAAATATTTTTTAATCACAGAAAATTTGTTTGAAATGTTTTCAACACGTTATTACACTGTTAACTAACAGAAAAGTAAAATTTCTATTTGCTGTAGGTATATTGCCTAAATTCATCTGTTTTATTTTTACTGTAGGAAATCCATAAATTAACAGAAATTTTTCATCTTTTAATTACGGAACAAAGTCCGGGTAATGAGCTGCCAGTACATTTTCTGTTATTTTACGGATTTATTTAATATTTGCGTTTTTTTTACTGTAGTTAGATCATTAAATAACAGAAAGTGTCCTGTTTTTTTACTATAAATACATCATTAAATGACAGAAAGTGTCCAGTCTTTTACTATAGAGACACCATTAAATAACAGAAAATTTCTGTATTATTTATAGTGGGCACACTGTGAATTAACAGAAAATTTCCGTTTTTTAATTACGGGACAAAGTCCGGGTAATGAGCTGCCAGTACTTTTTCTGTTATTTTACGGATTTATTTCTTAGAGTGTATGTGTGTTGATGGCAGCAGGTTAAAACACAAAGATCCTTCACGTACAGGAGAACTGTCTGGTTAGGCCCTCGGGTCATGGCAGTGTCTATTGAAATTGAAACATGACACACTACTGTGTGCATAATAACAGATGATCATGTAAATAGTGTCCGTGATCCACCTGCTGCACGATATCATGCTGCTTTGATAAGCAAATTATCAGTCCGTAAAACAAAGCAGTTATTAAATGGCAGACTTTGAGGTCTGTGTTCTTATGCTACTCAGTGCAGACACAATATTCCTGGTTTAGATTTGTCCTTGTGGAAAATCAAACTTTCTTGGAGCGCCATCATTAAGATGCTTCTGCAAATGTCAATGAATGGCATTTTGAACAGAACATAATAAGGTTTTTTTTTTTTTTTTTCGGATTTACACCAGACATCAGAATGATTTCAGCAAGTTACCATGGTAACTCAGTAAAACTATGATAATTTAGTACATAGCTAACCACTGTCATAAAAAATGGCACGGATGAAAGATTGTGTAAAAATAACTGTAGTTACTGTTATTTTAGCAATGACTGTGCTAATATTTAGGTAATGCACTAAAGAACAACAGGGGAGTACAGTGAAAAGTATATGCATACTTCCCTATGTATATGCAAAAATCAGTAAGTCAAATCAGTATGGTGTCTATATTTATGCAATATGACACACAAAGCAAATATTTGGTTTATGGAAACTGAAGCTTCTTGTTTCCTTGTAGGGATCCTGCATGTAGGTTTAAAGCTATGCTATATCTGACCAGATTTATATAAACATAGAGAACCTTGAGCTGGGCAGCTTTTATTAAAGTGTAAATATAGAAACCTAAAAAGTTTTTCTTCATGGTTACACTGCAGCTTTTTATTTTCTTTGTGGATGTTGTTAGGCAATAGGTCTAAGATTAATGTTGTATCTGTAGAGCTTTATGTAATGTTTAATGAATTTAAACTCTAAATTCAACATTTAAGTCATCAAATGACACATGAAAGTAAACAGACCATTTCCATATTTCCATGTTTCTCTGAAGCGGAAGTTATCATAGCTGGGTAAACTTCTATAAATGAGAGTAAAGTGCTCCCATTTGCTCAAATAACAAAAAAGTTTGCTCCCATTTGCTCAAAAACAGATAGAGCCTACATAACGAAAAAAAAAATAACGAAAAACTCCACAATATATTTTTCCAACTTTCAAAAAGAGTAAAAAATAGAGAGATTGATAATGTTGATCAGAAGACAGAAAGATAGGCTAAATTGTCACACTCACAGCAGTGTTATCAAGTAATTCGGTGTAAACGTAATATATTACAAAGTAGGTCTATAGTGTTGTAAATGCTATAGACACAATTTAAAACAAAATTAAAAATAAAAACTTTGCAGGTTTTACTCAGGTTTTACTATGCTGATGGCCGTTAAAACGCGTCATCACAGTCTGTGAAGGGTCCATAGCAATGTGCTATGATGACTCCAGTGTTGTGTTACAGTTTAACTTGGATTTCAATAAAAGTTTTATTTGTATGCTGTTCGTGTATTGACGTTCGACAGTAAATGTAGTAGGCATATCGCCTACTTTTGTATCTACTTAAATCATTTGTTTTATTGATCGAGTTAACCTACTTGGCGCTCTTGGGGACGTTGGGCAGAGTCACGTGACTCAGCTGCTGGACGTTGGCTGGTTCTGCGCTGATCGCCTGTCGTTTGGTACGCTGATGTTCCTGAAGCTCCGAGCGATTCTGGACCTGTTGGGTCGCCGGACGAATTACGGAGCGGTACTTATCCAGTTCGTTCTGCAGTTTCTGAATCAGTTCGTCTTTCTGGTCCAGTTCGAGCTCCAGTTCGTCAATGAGAGCATCTCTCTGTCTCAGTTCTTCAATTTTCTCCTGAAGCGCGTATTGGAGGTCGCGTAAAGTCCCCATCATCATCCCTTCTGAACCGAACAGAACCGAATAAAACCGAACAGAACAGCACTTTTAGTAACTTTACTGAGAGTAAAGAAACATTGAGCACTAAACCAGCTTCTAATCTACTCTGAAAGGAACTAGGCTACAACTACAAAACGAGAAGAACCTGTGGAGGGGAAAGTATCTCAGTGTTTCCGTGAACAAAGAAAAAGAACAGAAAAAGGAAATAATCAGCGCTCAATCCAACAGAGGCGTGCAAATCCTCAGCACTGACAGAAGAGTATACGTGTGAGCGCGCGTCGCTCTTGGGCAGTGACGTAATGAATGAGTTGAGCACGAGAGTGCACAGAACGCTCGCGCGCGTCAGACGAGCGCGGGATAGACAGTCAGTGATGTTCAGCTCTGCTGATAGCTGTTCGACAAAAACTTGTATAAAAATACTGCAAAAGTATATAAAATTAAGTTTCAAAATTAGTAAGAACCAAACACAGAGAACACCAGGGTTAGCTGAAGTTGTATTTAAATAAATGTTTATTTGTTTTTTTCTGGCAGCGGTTTTGCCTGATAAAAAAAAAACTATTTTAGCCTATTTTTTTTAGAATCAGAATTTTTGTATAATTATTTTAGAATCGTGGATCCTCTTGGAAAACCTGCAGATATGAGCTCAATGAAGTAATAGAAATTGCTAATCTAAACTAAAATTCCAAATAATAATTTAAATTATTTGCATAATTACTATAACTGTTGGTTAAAAAGTAAATACATAAAAAAAAACATATAAGCAAACCTTATTGCAAAATTAACACATTTAGACTATATGAAGAGAGAGAGAAAAAACATATTTTTGTTTTATGTTTTCATTTTAACATAATGAATTGATACAAATTTCTATTGGCCAAAGAATGGTTACCGCACCTTGTTGAAGAGCCCTAGTTTTACTATTTACAAAAGTCTTGGAGGGCCCTGTAAACAACAGCCCATGCAGCAGAATTTAGTTCCAGCACACACCTGTAGTTTGCATATGAGCCTGGCTTGATAAGCTGGAGCAGGTGTGTTTAATTAGGGTTGAAGCTAAACTGCTGTGGCCCTCCAGAGGATGAGTTTTGCACCCCTGCTTGTTTAATGCCAGGTTTCTGTTGTGACAACCCCAACTAATGGGATTACATTCTCCACTATTGGGACATTTATATGTTAAATGAACTGTCTTATTCTTGGAAAAATACTCACTGGAAATTATCAATTGCCAAGATTTGTGGAATGTGTCTAAACAGTCTTCACATCTTAACCTGAGAAATATTCACTGGAATAAAATGCGGGACATAGCCCCAGTCACCTCTATAGCTTGACTTACCTCAACTTTAGAAGAGATGCATAATGTTTGAGTTTATAAAGGACATAAGGCGCCCTCTGGTGTCAGACTATGAATGACACACATGAACAATGAAGTGATGTGATGGCAAATTATGCTTATTGTGAGAGTATATAAAAAAAATGCGGATAGAACTTAAAGGGATAGTTCACCCAAAAATGACAATTCTGTCGTCATTTACTCACTCTCAAGTTGTTTCCAAACATGTATGCTAATTTCTTTCTTGTGTTGAATACAAAATAATATATTTTGAATAATAGGCCTATGGATAACCAAATAATTGATGGATCCCATTGACTTCATACTTCTTTTCAACAGAAGAAATAAATTCATACAGGTTTGAAACAACTTGAGTAAATGTTGACAGATTTTTCATTTTTGGGTGAACTATCCCTTTAAAGCGACACAAAGGCAGTGTGAGCAGACGAATATGAGTGAAACAAACCCTCGCCTTTGGTATCTGAAACCGCTTGACAAAAGATCCAAGGGCCCACAACAGCACCCAGATGTCTACCATTCTTTGGATAGTTATTGTAGTCAAAAATAACACACAAAGAACAATTAAATCTAAAGAATATCTAAAAATAACAAATGAGGAATACAAGATTATTCCTTCTTTTTGCCGCTCATTTTTGTCCCTTCATCTCTTTCTCACTGTCACTGCCCTTGAAAGGACCTCTCCCGGAAAAACAGGCTTTAAATTTCACCTTAATAAACTCTTCCTGCAGGGTTCTTGCTTTGTGGATCGATGGAAAGGATCTGTTGTAACATGACTAGTGTGGCTGCTCTTTTCTGCCACAGACTCACATCTGCCGCCATTTTGTCTCTTTATGACCCTTACAAAATAAACCATTTTTTTAGATGACACCAAGATCTAACGATAATTCCACCTCAAATTAAAATTTACTGAACTAAACATTGTTTTATTAAACTTTGTTAAAAATGTTTGAATTTATTATATTTATTTATTTACTTATATGGACTCTAAATCTGCTAGAAAATATATATAACCAAGTTTTGTTCTTTGACACACGCTGTAAGTGCAAGACCACTCACAACAGACTGGATTAAACCTCTGACCAATCAGAGCAGAATAGGCTCGCGGAAAGTAGGGGTTTAGAGAGATGTGGTGAGGTGATGTGTATATGAGAAATGAGATGGTTATGAGAAAATGTAGGAGACCTTTAAAACAAAAGTAGGAACTTTTAAAGGTAGGGTAGGCAATTTCAGGTTGGCTAGCAATAGCGAGCTAGCTTTGAAAGCATGAGGTCCCATTCTCTCTTCAGAGCGCTCTTCAAAGACAAACCTTCTTCAAAACACATGGACGGCGTGAAATTACCTCATGTTTTAAAGCACATAACATGAATCCAAACAACTTACAGAGCTCTTGTACCACCTGACTGCTGCAGTTTCATTTCGCCGTTGATTAGTTGACATAAAAACGCATAAATCTGAGTCTGAGGACGCGAACAGCTCCGGGTAGAACGTCACAGGTTGCCATTTTGTAATTAAAGTTACGACATGGCGTAAACACTGCATAAGCTCATTGTTTAGGTTCAGGATGAACTGTAAACGGTGGCTGATGATTGTTTGTGGCGCTCTGTGACTGTCTGTCTACAACTGATCATGTGTGATGTCTGTGTGAGCAGGTATGTAAAATATGGAAATATGGAGGTATGGAAATATATGTTGATAGGCAGGTAGGACATCGGGCCGAATGCAATGATTGGATAAAAATGTTTTTGGTCCTGAGTCTTCCAGAGAAGAAGTACATGTTTAAATATTTAGACCACTTATTTTATTGCTATCAGGATGTGAAGAGTTTCAACCAGTAATACAAAAAAAGTGATTATGAAAAAAATTGCCTACCCTACTTTTAAAATAGCATAATAGAAATGACATTAACTGTAACTGTCTGTGTTACTATAAATTGTTATGCTGTTTTTTTTCTTATATTGATAACATACAGTATTGTGTATACTGTAATGTACTACACTATTACTTACATGTTGCTAAAAGTAGTATTGTAATTTCCATCATTAAATAAAAACTGAGTGTCAGATGATGCATCATAAGCCAAAGTTTGTTTATCAGCATATGGTCTCAGTGCTCATTAAGCTACAAACAGCTTTTATTCCTCTGCTTCTTCCATAATGAAATCATTAAGGTAGGAGTGATTAGGCCAGCGCATCTGTCTTCATAGTAACTTCACACAGTCACAAACACATAAATGCACATACTGTGCTCTAGGCTAAGCATCCCAAAAAATGCAATTATAAAACTATTAGGTTTGTTAGTCATATAGGTAGTGATGTGATGGCCCTTAAAGTGAAGGGGGAAACAACAGAAGAGCTCCTGCCCTCTTGTGGGCTTCTCTGCATGCACATCAAATGTGAGGTGATGATGCTGATACGTTTTCCAAACGGTCTTTTGAGCTGATTCAGCCCAAAGTATTCATAACTTGGATGGCTTACGGATTTCCAAATCTGGGGTGGGATTTAACTCATGCAAATTAGCTGGATAATTATATGCAAATAGGCTACTATGCATTCAAGATTAGGCAATATATATATATATATATATATATATATATATATATATATTAGTGCTGGGCCGTTATCGGCGTTAACGTGCTGCGTTAACGTGAGACTCTTATCGCGCGATAAAAAAATATCGCCGTTAATCTAAGTTGGGTTGGGATCATAAATAGCATTTTCGAATATCGTTATTTTCGCGCAATTCTAGTGTGTAGTATGACATACTTGACGCCGCGCCTACTGTCACAGATCGCGCAGCAGGGTATTTTCCTGTCCGGGACACAAGGTGTACTTTTACTTTGTTATGTTGGGCGACGTTCCTCTCGTTACTTTATGTTAATGCAATACGTTGTTAAATGAGTTCATTCCAAGTGCGCTGTATCCTTTGTATGGGCATGAGCGATGCTCATTTACAAATGAATCACTCTTTTGAGTCGATTCTGTTCAAAGACTTCAGCTGCGTCCCAATGTGCATACTATATCCATCCTAAATAGTATGTGACATTAGTAATTTTCAATACTATTTAGGGCATAGTATGCACATTGGGACGCAGCTTTCATCAAACAAGTTGTCAGATCTGTTAAATCGGTTCGCGAATCAGTTGATCTGTTCAGTTCCTCACGCACTGAATCGTCTGAACCAGGGACGTGCGGTCAGGGTAGGCAGGGTAGGCAGTGCCTCACCAAAGGAAATGTTGACATTACATTTATTAATTCACCACATTATTAATTGCATTTATTTTTTTCCAAATATTAATTTTTGTAACAAAATTTTTCAGGAATACACATATAATATACTCCTTTTGCCATTTTTGCTCTTAAAAACCATTGTTTCAAGCAGGAAATTCAAGTCCATGACCATTGAGGCAGAGGTTAGCAGTGCCTCTTTGGTCCATAGACCGTAGTTTACGGAGATTTGCGCATGCGCAGTCAGTTCTCACGCGGTCTTGAATGATCAACATTGAGGCAGAGACCGAGCGTGCTTCATGTCACGTGATCCCCTCGCTCTCACCTCTCACTCACTCCGCGCTACTAGCGGCGTCGGCGATGCTGTCAACCTAGTTCAACGGCTGTGAACCTGTGAATATTTGGATATTATGGATATGTAGTACTTAAAAAGATTTTCAACATTGTCCTATGACGAAAAAAAGAGTACAAAAAAGTAAGCACCACCTTTAAAACGTAATTTCGTTTTTCGTAAGGGTTAAAATGCTGTTTTGTCTTTTTTTAATTCTGGTGCACCGTCGCCAGACGCTCATTGTGTGTCGGTGTGTGTGCCTAGCGCAGTTTGTAGGAGCGAATAAGCTGTTTTTGTACTTTAAAGCTGTACTGCTGACACAATGTTTTATGACTGTAGCCTATTCAAATCCTGGTGCGCCGTCACCAGACCAATAGTGTGTGTGTGGCTGTGGCTGTTTGTGCGCGTTTGCGCATTTTGAAGGAGTGACTAGGCTGCTTGTCGGTTCGTTGACACCGCACCGCCTCCCTCTGTGTCCTGCACAAAACATTTGTTTGTTGTATAGCCTAAGTCAAAAGATATGTGTCCATTAATTTGATTTTTAGATTTGATTGTGCATTAGCCTCACATATAACTGACTTTACTGTATGCAGGCAGCGATGTGATGATGCCTGATATGAACTTGGGTTGCTACATTAACTGAATGATATGAACATATATGCCTAATTGATAGGTCACTGCCTACCCATGACAAGAACTCACCGCACGTTACTGGTCTGAACTCAGAAGCGCTTTCAATTCACACTCGAGGAGTCGTAAGTAACAGGAAGATTTAAGAACATCAAGAGCGTTGGATTAAGTGGCCGTGGATCTACAGTTTAGTCTAGTGAAAGCAAATCTGCAAATGCATCATATCTTTGCCAGCGATGAAGATCTTTATTAGTTGAACATCTTCGTAAACTGTCCGTGAATGAATGATTCCACAGGACGATACATTCGAGTTCATTTCATTCAGGTAATACATTTTACAACCAAACAGATTATTACGCCACGATAGCACTACTAAAAAGTATGACATTATCCGGTTTTTGGACATAACAGTTACATTAATTTATAGGCTACAAAAAACGCTTCAGGGCGTCGGTGCACTGGTTAACAGGTTTAAATAAGCTACCATTGTCCACAGTTTATGAAATGAACACCCACCATCCCGCGGTAATGTGTGTGTATTGCGCAGTGGCATAATCACACGAATAGTTTACATTGATTGAAACTAATTTGTTTAAAAAGGAGGCTATTGCAGTAACAAGGCAGGTTTACATAAAATCATTATGACATATGATGACATTATTTTTGATCTAACGAGCATTGGCGATGCAAAAACGGACTGTCGTGCGCATTGTTTTTTTTTTTCTTCCAATTACTATGTTAAAAAACCCCGAAGAGAACATGTTACTTGTTCAATTAATAAACAGTTTGTTTGATGACAAATCGCTAAAGATGAAATTGGCCTTCCTTTCTGTCATTGCGTTTTTTTTTTGTTTTGTTTTTTAACGATATTCGACTTTTGCTCCTCGATTGTCAAATGGCATTTTTGGCAGAAATGCACATCCCTATGCGAGGTGAACTATTCTCAAAGACTTACTTTTAGTCATTATTTGGGTAGCACACATATTATAAATCCCTTCGGGAGAATTCAAATGAGCCATTTTAATCTAGATTAATCTAGATTAATTTTAAAATTAATCTAGATTAATCTAGATTAAAAAAATTAATCTATGCCCACCTCTAATATATATATATATATATATATATATATATATATATATATATATATATATATATATATATATATATATATATATATAGTTGTAAGCACATTTGAGATCATTTTTTTGAAATATTTTAATTTATAAAATAAAATAATGAAAAGTCAAAAGCACTAAATCCTAAACTTCTGAATAATGTTGCCATCCTTAGAAAGTCCGGCTAAATCTTACACAAAGATGCTCAAAGAATCAAATGGATAGGGCTGATGGGAGGGGAAGCATATGGTCAAACAAAGCACTTTCTAATGGCGTATTAAATATCCTCAGACAGGCTCTTGGGCGCTACACGTTCAAACCCTAAAAGCCGATAATGCACGAAGCTTCCTGTGCTCAGAGCCCTTTGGGATCTGATGATGATGATGATGGTTTAGATCAATGATACACTCTATCTCCCCTCCTCCTCTCTCTCTCTTTGAAGCTTCACAAAGATGCTCTGTCATCATGACTTT
This sequence comes from Chrosomus eos, assembly GCA_036326025.1. Lineage (NCBI taxonomy): Eukaryota > Metazoa > Chordata > Actinopteri > Cypriniformes > Leuciscidae > Chrosomus > Chrosomus eos. The sequence goes on along the minus strand of CM070833.1, from coordinate 29,184,996 downwards.
CTTCATTCATGTCCTGAATCCTCCACCTCAAATTCTCTTAATGATGCACTGATGGAATCAAATCAAATAATGCCAACAAAGTGTTAACTATTAAAAGTCATGACCCAAACCATGTGTAAAACCATCAAGCATTAGTTGCATGTGTGAAATCATCTCACCTGTCCGATTTGGCAACTCTCCTAAAGCTTTGGTTTGATAAATCCTGGTGCGTTTGCGGTTCTGCTGATATTCCCTGCGCGCGGTGCGTTCGTGGTCCGATCTGCGCGCTCGGTAAAACAGACTGACATTTGTGCAGCTTTCTCTTCAGCTCGTGGATTTCGTCTTCTCGCTCCAACAAGCGCCTTTCCAGATCTCGTATCCTCTCCTCCTTAAGCAATAAAATCTTGGCAAAGTCTTCTTCTATATCACTCATTCTGAGGTAGTAAAAAAAAAACTTTAATCCACTTGAAATCAATCAGGCGCGCTCTCAAACTGTATCACGCGCCCAGACAAGCTCTGGTTGTGAAGCTCCAGTGTAAAACAGCTGATCTATCCACGTGTTTACTGTCGGAAACGGGATTCGGCGTACGTCGGTCCCGCTAACGGTTACTTGTGTCCGAAACATCCCCGTCCAAAAACACACACCATAGTACCGGGTACAGACTGTCTCCTCATCCACTGGGTCTTCATAGGCATATAGGCGGAGTTTCACTGTTGTGCTTGGGGGGCTAAAGTGGGGTGGGGGAAGAGAGAAGCCGCATCGGAAACTGTATTCTATATAAACCACGAAGGTGCGATTACTCGGATATTTTAAAGCACAAAGGCGGTATAAATGCGCTTACACCGGATTCCCAATGCTATGTGAACTGTAAGGTCAGAAACTAGACGCGCACTGATCGATATGACAAGTTTGACAACTTGCAGTGTCCGATTTGTGAATGAAGCATTCTTCAGAAGAGTCGGATTTTATCAAACGGTTAACATGATTTGGATCTCTTGAGTGAATCGGTTGAACAATCTTTATCATTATAGTTTAAACGGACCAAGCAGCCAACGACTCACTGAACTGAGAAACGAAACTTATTTTTCTAACAAGCCCGATTCGTTATGGACCCACAACCGATACGTGAACTGATTTGGACTGTATAGGCTACCAAGGATTTGACCGAGGGCGGGGGCGAAGAGTTAGTTACGCCTACTTTAATAAATAAAATAAATGTTACAGAATAAGTTAGTATTTTTCGCACATACGAAAAAAAATTCGTAGGCCTATTTAAATAAACCTCTAAAATTTAGAGTCTAAACGAACCGATTAGCTGAAATGAATTAGCCTAGACTTCCACTTCTGCAAAGTGAAGAAGACATGTAATGCAGTGTTCGACTGACATATTAGTTAAGATAAACTACATAGGCTACCAGTAATAGGCCTTATAGTTATTTTTTTTTAAAGCCTAATAATGAAATTAGTGTTTTATTCACACGTGCAAACAATGATAAAACATTTTCGAATGGCAGCCCCCCATAGAAAATCAATGCGGCTCATCATCCCCGTCATGTGATGAATGGGTGACGTAATCTCGTGAAACCTGACAATTGAATGACATGCTGTCATATTTAGGCATCTTCTAAAATGATGATCTGTTTTGCATGAATCATTAGCTGAACAATTAGCCATTTGGTATTATGGCAATGGCAGCATTATTTCTTTTTACTCTGAGGGACATAGGCTACAGTAGACTATGTGCATTCATGACCATCCAGCCATGATATGAAAGCATCATCTCTCTTCACATTCATGAGAGAGGGGCTGTAATTCAAATGTAGGGATAGAGAGAGAACAAGAGAAAAGAGAGACTGAAAATATATTGTTTTTCTTTGAAAGGCACCCACTGCTCTGAAAACTTATTTGAATAATATTTTTTCAATCATAATTCATAACCAAACAGCACAGTACACACCTATTATTATAATTTATTGTATTAAAGTTCAGACTCTATTTTTTTATTTGTTTTGTTATGCAAGCCCTGAAACTGCACACAATTAATGCTATAAAGTCATGTTAACAGCCAATAAAACAATAAGCCACACATAGCTATGAATGTTAATTTTTTTCTTTTAACGAGCACAAAAGAAGATATTTTGAAGAATGGGTATGGTAACCAAACAGTTGATGGGCCACATTGACTTCAATAGTTTGGAAAACAGGATATATGAAAGTCAATGGGCCCCATAAACTGTTTGGTTACCATACCCATTCTTCAAAATATCTTCTTTTGTGTTCAGATGGGTAAGTAAATGATAACAAATGTTAAATTTTTGGATGAACTATCCATATAACAGTGCTTTACCTCTTGGTTAATGTTGGTTTACTATTTATCCATGGTAAAACCATAACAGAGCCTAAATTGGCTTATTGTCACTATAGCCTGCGACAGATATAAGAATAATAAGAATGTTTTTTTTTATGGCTGTGCATTCACAATATGCACATATGTACGTTTTTTTTATCACAGTTATATATTTTTATTGTTTTATGATAGTTTATCATCATTAGGTGAGCAGGATTCAAAATACGTTGTCTTAGGTGTGATCACAGGGATGTGATAGGAGCTTATTACCCTGGCTGTCCTGCTGTGTGGATGATGACACAGTGATTAGCACAGGACTGCTGTGCACCTGAGGGACTGATTGGATTACAGGCTGGGGTGGGGTGGTGCTGGCGCAGACATTACTCATCCCATTCCTGTTATACTGTCTCTCTCTCCAACTCTCTCAGTGAAACCCAATCGGATGTCTCTGAGCTCCAGGACCAGAGGACGTTCTGTCAGTCATTGATCAGTTCTGCCGCTATGCCCTGATATCTGGGATACAGGAAGTCAGTAAGGAGATATGGTCAATACGGCAGACTTGATCAAGGGTTCAGTGATCATTTATTATTGGTGATGCTTGCTAACTCATGCAACACTATTATTATTATGTTGTTCATATGGTACATACATGCTACAGACTTGAATGATACCTAGATTCATGCAGCTTAGTCAAGTCTGATGGATGGGATGGAGATGGATGGATGGATGGATGGATGGATGGATGGATGGTATAGTATAGATGGATGGATGGATGATTATGGATGGATGGATGGGTGGGTGGGTTGGGTGGATGGATGGGTTGGGGATGGATGGATGGATGGATGGATGGATGGATGGATGGATGGATGGATGGATGGATGGATGGATGGATGATGGATGGATGGATGGGTTGTGTTGGGTGGATGGATGGATGGATGGGTTGGGTGGATGGATGGATGGGTGGCTAAATGACTAAATGACTAAATGTGTATGGATGGATGGTGGGTGGGTGGTGGTGGTGGGTGGGTGTATGGATGGATGGTGGGTGGGTGATGGATGGATGGATGGGTGGGTGTATGTATGGATGTATGTGGATGGATGGATGGATGGATGGATGGGTGGGTGTATGGATGGATGGGTGGGTGGGTGTATGGATGGATGGATGGGTGGGTGGGTGTATGGATGGATGGATGGGTGGGTGTATGGATGGATGGATGGGTGGGTGGGTGTATGGATGGATGGATGGGTGGGTGGGTGATATGGTGGGTGATGGATGGATGGATGGGTGGGTGGGTGTATAGGATGGGATGGATGGGTGGGTGGGTGTATGGATGGATGGGTGGGTGTATGGATGGATGGGTGGGTGGGTGTATGGATGGATGGATGGGTGGGTGGGTGTATGGATGGATGGATGGGTGGGTGTATGGATGGATGGGTGGGTGGGTGTATGGATGGATGGATGGGTGGGTGGGTGTATGGATGGATGGATGGGTGGGTGTATGGATGGATGGATGGATGGGTGGGTGGGTGTATGGATGGATGGATGGGTGGGTGGATGTATGGATGGATGGATGGATGGATGGATGGATGGGTGGGTGGGTGTATGGATGGATGGATGGGTGGGTGGGTGTATGGATGGATGGATGGGTGGGTGGGTGTATGGATGGATGGGTGGGTGTATGGATGGATGGATGGGTGGGTGGGTGTATGGATGGATGGATGGGTGGGTGTATGTATGGATGGATGGATGGGTGGGTGGGTGTATGGATGGATGGATGGGTGGGTGGGTGTATGGATGGATGGATGGATGGATGGGTGGGTGGGTGTATGGATGGATGGATGGATGGGTGGGTGGGTGGGTGTATGGATGGGTGGGTGGGTGTATGGATGGATGGATGGATGGGTGGGTGTATGGATGGATGGATGGATGGTGGGTGTATGGATGGATGGATGGATGGGTGGGTGTATGGATGGATTGTATGGATGGGCTGAACATGATTTCACCAAGTAGCCTACAACATGTTCCTGGATCAACATCTTTGTTGATCCTGGAACAACTTTCCAATCAACCAATCAGATTTGAGGGATAAATCTAAAGTTTATGTCAAGTTTAGACTTACAACCAGGGTTAGGTGCTTCTACATGGTGTTATTCACTTATCATTTCCCTTAGATTTTATGGATAAGTTATGGGTAGGGTTGGGTTTAGGGGTATATGGATAGGGATAAAAAATATGTTAACAAAATATATTGATCCAGGAGCATGTCTTACTTGTCAAAATCGCGTGGATGGATGGAGAGTTTTAGACAGGCAGGCATACAGATACTGTAGAATGATAGAAAGATAGATTCAAGGCTATAAAAGTGGATTGACTTCAGTTATCTGTCCATACAGGCCAGTGCATTCCTGCCTGCTGTAGTATGTGCAGGGCAATTTATGAGTCAGCTGTTAGTAAATACAGTTGTCACTCATTGACACTAACTGTGTGAATGTAGATGAGACCTTGGCCAACAGCCTAACAACTACCCTAGAAACCCATGAAAACCATTCAGAACACATGGCAATGGACTAGCAAACACTCCAGCATAAAGAAGGCAATAAAGCAATATTCACATTTTCTTCAGAGAATGTAAAAATAGTTTGATTATGACTGTCATATCAGTTTCCAGTGCTGATTTAAATATGTAAACATTTCTGTTTCTAAACTGAGGAGTCAATTGTCTGAGCTCAGAGGGGTTGCCCTTCTCAGTTTCCTGATGCATCATTACAAAACAAGGCTTGAGAAATGTCACAACGTAGAAGTCAGCTCAGAGCCCACGAGAGAGAGAGAGTTGTGCTCATGCTAATTACTGTCTCTCTGTCTGCTTATATTTTATCGACTGACTGTCAGTTCACACGGTCTGTGCTCACATTCTCTAAATGAGGAGATTCAGGTTGATACAAACTGAACTGACTCATGCTTTCATCTCTCTCTGTCGACTTATTCTCTCTGTTTCTCGTGCTGTTGTCTCCCCTCAGCTTAGGCATATTATATTTTTAGAGTGTTACACACCATTCTCAAAGAGGGAAGGGGAGGTGGGGGGGGGGGGACACCTGAGTATTTTCACTTACTCAGGTGTCTTGTAGAGGCATCTTATTAGATCTTATTCTTCTAAGGAAAATAGTTGATGATTGGACGCCATCCAATGTACAATTCAAATGGCTGATTCTCTCTTCTCTCTCTGAGAACTCAGTGATGCTTTCATTTCATGGACTTCCATTTAAAAGGGCTGTTTATAACTTTAAGTATCAAGCTATTCCCCCACTTTTATTTTTGGACCTTTTAGGGGAACAGTTTGTACACCGTATTTAATGTAAACAACCAGATCTTCGACCGACTCACTCACTATCTGACTCATTTGCTCTCAGTGCTGTCATGGTCACCAGCATGCAGAGACATCGCCAAAATATCTTTTGGTATGTCAGACCGTCAGCTCTCTTCTTCCACACTGCCCACATCTGGTGGAATTTATGGGTTTCAGCTTCGGAGTTATTTCCCCGTGTCAAAACATGGGCTTTCATTCTTAAACTATTCCTCAAGAGTTGAGCAAAAAGCTTCTCGGGTTGTAGCCAGACAGTCCATGCTGGTGCTCCTTTGTCATCTCAGGTCAGGCCCGGTTTAATCCTGATGTCTTCTCACTAGACTGGGTCACTTTATCTGTGTTAACATTGCCATTTTATTTGTGCTCTAAAAGCCAGTGTATAAAGTAGGTGGTGCAGAGCGTGTGGTGTGTGTGTGTGTGTGTGTGTGTGTGTGTGTGTGTACACACACGTGTGATTGGAGCATAACAGACCTTAAATGGTGCGGCTGTGCACTATAACACAGCGGTGGGACCCTCTTCCTGGCAGGAACATAAAGACAGCAAACAGATCCCGCTACCTCCGCGACAGACGAGCATAGCAAGAACACAGTCACAACCCTTCCTCAGATAACCTGATCTAATTGTAGCTGCAGTGGAAAAACAGAATATCTGTCTACATTGCTGCCCCTTCCTGTGTGTGGGCGCTTCGGTGTTTACGGTGGTGAATGTCTGTGTGTGTGTGTGTAGTTGTACATGTTTTTCTATCCCGGTGGGAACTTCAACCTGAATGCACACTGACTCCTGGGGACTTGTGTCACAGTGGAGACCTAAATTGAGGTCCCCGTGAGGAAACAAGCTTATAAATCATACGGAATATGTTTTTTGAAAATGTAAAAATACAGAAAGTTGTATGTGATAGTAGGTTTAGGGGTAGGGTAAGGGTTAGTGTAAGGGGATAGAATATACAGTTTGTACAGTATAAAAACCCCACAAAGATAGTAAATCAGACGTGTGCGTGGGGGGGGGGGGGGTATCACTCGAGTGGGAAAGGAATCATTGGAGAAAGGTCACATTGCAGATGTCTAGCAGACAGAGACAGGGAAGCTGTCAGAGAACATAAGCTGCTGTGTATTTTTCAGGAGCGGAAAAACACGTGGAAGTTAAGAAAGGCTCAATACTTACCGAAGGACATCCTGCACAGGCACTGGAATGGATAAGGCCTGGTTTTTATCACAAACTCATTTTTGTGTAGCACTTTATAACTAATGCTATAGTTAATGCACATTTTTCAAACGTTTAGAGCATTTGGCTTGTTAGAAATCAAATGTTTGGGATAATATGCTAATTTGCTAAAATGCTAATAATATGCCTTATCCTTTGTATGTTTTTTTTGTTCATGTACATCTATCTCAAGTTGTAGATGTTGCAGGTATCAGTTCAATTTTCTGCAGTTGCTCAGATTAGCATGTGCTGTGATGAGAGACAGATGCGCATAACACACTTTATTAATTCAACACGTGATTAACACAGAAAATAATTTGAACTCATGTTTTATTAATAAAGTTCAGGAGGAGCTCATTCAGATAATCTACCCAATCAGCGCAAGAGGAGGCTTATATAAAATGTCTGTGTAGCATGTATTTTTGTTATATCTTTGCATATACATTTTTATGTAAAAATGTGTTATTTGACCTTTAAAGCTATCCTTTTAGAACCTAAAGGGCATAAACGCATGTGCATTACCATCACAAGTCCTGTAAGTGGATTTTGGTTCATGTAAAAAGTTTAGGATAGTTACATCATGCCCCTTTTATTTATTTCAGGGCAATTGCGCCATAGACTTACACAGTAAACATGATTTTTGGCTGTTTTTGCAAACTGTGGGAAGTGTCTAAACAGTCACCAAACAAGAATTGAGTGGAAGTTGTTTTTCATTCAAGTCACTGAACAAAAACTGTGAAAGAACTAGAAAAATTTTTTTTGTGAGGAAGCTAAAGATAAACTTTGCTGATTCTTCATTATTTTTTATGGTATTATCATCTGCAGTAAATCAATGTAAAGGCTGAGGCCAGCAGTGTCAAAACATTGTGTTTAACTCAGATGGGATCTGGGCAAACTTATCCAAAGCACTTTTTTTAATCATATATTCCTAGAGGAGGCAAGTTGAAGTTTAGGAATCAGATGTTATTTTCTTAAGCGTTTATGTTCTGAACAGTGTCCCTCCACAGTGTGAGTTCTCAAACGGATAGGGCTCTTGGGTACATTTCAGTTGGACTCGACTTGTACCAGCATGTTTTTCTGGAAATTCTTCCATCAGTATTTATTCTTTTTTGTGATAGGAGCGAAATCAGGGTGATTGGACACTTTTTGCCAGTGAGATCAATTGGAGAAGTGTCCCAATCAACCTGAATTCATTTAAATCAATGGTATGTATTCATTTAAATAGCCAAGTAGTAAACATGTGTGTGTGTGTGTGTAGACCTCAGGCAGGTATGCCAGGCATGACACTGTGGTGTTATGGAGAGCAAGCGTGTGAGCAGTAAGTCAGCAGCGGTCAGCTGTCCCACCAAAATACTGATTCCCTCATACAAAATTGTCCTCGTAAATGTCCAGCTTCCTAAAGATAGATGAAGACTGCTATATTGGCTTCAATAAATCATTGTCGTGTTAAAACAAGGCTTAAACTTTGACTCACAAACAACATCACCTATGAAAATCAAGGCCACATGGCGAGGACACAAGACAACAAACCTACCCTATTTCCAAACAGTTCCAACATACCCAGTATAGCTCTGTTATGTCATGTTTAGGAAATGGTATGGTGGAATTTCCAAAGGAATTGAGTCCTGCTGGTCTGCTTTTCACTGCAACGCTGACCGCTGAGTAAACGCAGAAGAGCTGTGCCTTAGGTGTTTTAGTGCTCAGGAGGGCCCTCTGACCTCTGACCTCTGCTGAGCTTGATCTAGTACAGCCTCAAGATCTACTGCAGCTTCCGGTAACACATTCCAGACGCTCAACACCTGTTGAACATGCTGAGAGAAATAGAGAGGGGAAAACACAGATGAATATGGAGAGATTAAAGAAATGATGCAGAAAACCATTAAAAAAAGACACAAAGTTGAGGTACTGAAATTAATGGATCACCAGTTTGTGAATTTATTAATTGTTGGAAAAAAAAAAAGTAGAGTTTTGAACTTTCTGTATATGAAAGTGTATTTAGTTGTCAGGGTATTCTAGGATGAGATGATCTGGATTTTATTCACTGAGGGCTTGTTGACAGTCACTAAAAAAGGAAAGTTGTTTAAGAGCCAGCAAGTTATTATATATTAATTAAATGAAGAAAACAAAAAGAATTATTTCTGTAGAATAACATGCACCAATAAATTTTGAATGTCCTTCTGGCTGTTTTGCAGTTAATTTGAATGGTCTAAAGACCTCTCAATTAATATGAGGTCAGAAACTGCATTCATGATTATTTATAAAAAAAAAAAAGTTCTGGATGAAGTGTAGCATGACACACTGCAGGACACTATCCAACAAAATCCATACAATGTATGAAAGTGAGCAAAAATACTTAGTGGAGACCCTGCTGGCAGAACTTTGCAATAACATCCAATGCTTGGAAAACCGATCCCACTCGATCGCTTCGAGCAAGATTTAAATCGGTATCTCCGGTGTGGACAAGGACGCTAAAGACAGCAGCCGCTAATGCATCTCTTGAGGCCAGGGGAGTGAGGTTTACACAGACAGCTCTTACTGGGATACGTCCGTTACACTCACCCCCTAATCCTCACTTCCATCCGGGTGACGTCACCACATGTAACCGGTCCTACTCGACCTGCTTTAAGTGGGATTCGAACCGGGGTCTCTGGCGTGGGAGACGGGTGCGCTAACAAAGACGCTAAAGACGCTAAAAATCAAGAAAAGGACCAGACTTTAAGTGCTGCAAAATATACCTGACTATATAGTTGAGTTTGTGGTTCATCCAGAGTGTAATACACAATTCGGTCCATGAAAACATGTCAATCTCATTGTAATCCTGTAGATAATGCAATGCATTGCCTAACAGATTGCTATATCAATCAAATAAACACAGATAAAATAATTTCCAAACATTTCCATAAATCTTTCCTTCCCACATTCTGCCTTTCTTAGGAACACTGTGATAGAACACGGTAGAAGGAACACTGTGATAGAACACGGTATAGAACACGGTATAAGGAACGCTGTGATAGAACACAGTAGAAGGAACACTGTGATAGAACACGGTATAGAACACGGTATAAGGAACGCTGTGATAGAACACAGTAGAAGGAACACTGTTTTAGAACACGGTAGTATAGTTACTTTATATAGTAACGTGTCTCACATCATTTGTGCTACAGACATAAATGATGCCTCAAATTGTGCTATTATTTACAATTAGACTACTTATAATTACTTCTAACAATATTCACTTCATAGCCACTAAAGGGATAGTCACCCAAATTAAAATGATGTCATCATTTATATACCCTCAAGTTGTTCCAAACCTGAACGAATTGCATGAATTGCATCCTTCTGTTGAACGCAAAAGAAGATATTTTGAAGAATGTCTGTAACCAAACAGTTGATGGACCCCATTTACTTCCATAATATTTTCCCCCATAATAAGGAGGTCAATGAGGCCCATCAACTTTTTTGTTTGGTTATTCTTCAAAATATCTTCTTTTATGTTCAGCAAGAGAAAAAAAAATCATACAGGTTTGGAACAACTTGAGGGTGAGAAAATGAGCCTGATCTCATGAAAGTGCGTATCAATATCACAAATGTTATTTCTCGCACCATTTATAAGCCAAAAACAGTTTTCGCGTGCATATGATACACACTTTATGGCGTGTAATACGCACGCACCCCCATCCCCCCTCCCCCTAATCCTACCCAAGGGGTTTTCAGTGCGTAGCATATGCACACAAAAAACATTTTTGGCGTATAAATGGCACGAGAAATAACATTTGTGGTATTGATACGCACTTTCAATAGACTGCGTTGGAGTAAATAATGACAGAATTTTCGTTTTTGAGTGAACTATCCCTTTAAAAAGGGCATTCAAATCTCTCTGACTTGCACTGGGTGACTCAAGTAATATGCAAGCAACCACCCAGTTTTACATGGACAAGCACAGGTTATATTTTCTGCAAAATGTAATACATTTACCCTTTGCCTGTTAATTACAAATGAAAGATTGAATATTAAAAGAGGTGAACATTATGTACCATTATTCAAACAAAAATGTGCAGTTCTTTTGCCTTCTATTCTCTCTCAGCTGCCACATCATGCAGTGTCGTGTTGCGTAACAAGACACGGGCCCAATCAAGCACACTGACTCTCACTGTGATTCCCAAAAGTAAGAGATTTTCAATCAGGGTTGATGAAGAGTAATTTACTACAAAGATATCTTGTGCAGGATCAGTTAATCTCATACAAAGTTAATTTAAGGAAAGGCAATTCATGAGATTTCAAGACAATAGGCCTCATCAATGTGAAGGATCCTAGAGCGTTTCTTTCATCGTAGGGGCAGAATCAACACTCTTTAGTGTGCCATGTTCACCAACGGCGAATAATTGCATTTATATGTTGAATCTTAGCCTGCAACAAAGCTCTGATAGCAGCAGATATTTTGGGTCACGGGCTGCTCCTACAACAGAATCTAATAATATACCATATTTGCTCACGTAAACCAAATATTTTAAGCCAATAACCTATAAACCTTGTATACGTTTATCTTATTTAGCTTTACTTTTACATTATGATCAAGCAAATCAAAATTACCTCACGTTTGCTCTGAAGAAAGAGAAGTCTGAGACTCTAACCTCTTTTGCCCAGCCATGATAGACTTCATAACCTCTGAATTGTTGGCCTGAATAATATTCTCAACATCAGGCCTAGCTAATAATCTAAAAAATTCTTCTTTACAAAAACATTAGCACTTAAAGGCCAGATAAACTCATACACTGGTTATGCAATACCAGCATAGATTTTGCTCCATGTATACAGTTCTTTATATATAGTTACATCACATCTTTATTCAACATTTATTCCAGTGCAATTCCCCCATAGACTTACTGTATACTGCATTTGTCCAGGATCATTTCAATTTTTGCATGTATTTTAGGATGTCAGAACTTTAAATGTCTAACTAAGATGAATAATCGCAAATTCTGAAAAAAGACAGTTGATGTAGCACAGTCTGCCTTGGCGTTTACCCAAGATACCACTGTGGTCACATCATACAATCTGAAAAGCAACAAAAAAAACACCCGGCTTAAGTTTTTATTGAGGTGAGTAAAAACAGAATGAAGACAGAAGCTAAAGTCAGAAGAGAAACACAAACATAGAGGGAGACTTTCATATTTTGAGTTTAATGGTCCTCTTACTGTTCCCCGCTGTGGCAGACTGTGTAGTCGTTCACACTGAGAAACAAGAACACTAGATGTGCGAGTCAGACACGAGAGTAAACATTGCCCCAGGACAGAAGACCAAAATAAAAGTGTGATTTAATGTACGAAGATCTCTTCAGACAAAACAAAAAGAGTCTGGGTCTCATCTCGGTCTGCACATGTTTGTGTAAGAGCCTCCACATAAAGTAGTCCTCCTTGTGTTTAAAGATGGCCACAAATGGAATGTACTGCACATTCAGAACTCACATTTGAGGGAAATAGCTATCGGAAGGCATTGCTTCAGATTTTTGTGCATGACTGAACTGCCCCTCATTAGGCCACATGTATCCCAGCATTCCAGGAAACAATGGGAGAGGAACAGGGTGACTAGAGAAGCCCTTGGCATAAACTCACAAGCTATTCCTTGACCAAAACACTTCACTGTTTTCCCAGCTGCCCCAAAATAGAGCACATGCACTGTAAATCTCCCACCGCACCATCTCTCTCACACACTGCTCACAGTATTCACTATATACACACTCTCAACAGTTCTTAAAGTATATGTTACCATAAACAAAAATACAAAAATAATGACTGTTATCAAACATTTTCTAACACTTTCCCCATTCATTACAGCATCCAATTAATATACAGAGAGAGAGAGAGAGAGAGAGAGAGAGAGAGAGAGAGAGAGAGAGAGAGAGAGAGAGAGAGAGAGAGAGAGAGAGTTATCCTTTAACATCCTCATTCATCTTCAGCTGCCAGTCATGTGACTGATATGTTTCATGTGACCTGACTATATTTGATCGACTTGTCAATTTTTTAGAATAATAAAACCTTTACAGTTTTAAAGGGATCCGTTTATTGGGTCAAAATACATTAAAACAGTAATACTGTGAAATATTATTATAAAATTACATTTCTCTATTTGAAAATTGTGTACATTTAAAAGAATGATTTCTGAAGGATCCTGTGATACTGAAGACTAGAGTAATGACAGCATTCAGCTTTGCCGTCACATGAATAATTTACATTTTAAAATACATTCAAATGAAACACAGCTATTATAAATTGTACTAATATTTCACAATATTACTGTTTTTACTGTATGTTTGAGCATCAGAGACTTCTTTCAAAAACATATAGCTTTTCTACAGTTAGCTAACAAGCCAAACCTTGATCTTCTGATAGAACACAACACCTATTGACCAATCAACACTCAGGACCATAAATAGTTATAAACATACAAATTTGCATTAGAAGGTTTTGTTGAGCATCTCACCACTTTTATGAGAAAACTTTAGGATAATCAAAATCGACTGCAGGCGGTAGATCCTTTTCCTATTTCGCACCCAAACTGCAATAGTCTTCCTAGCGTTTTTCGGGAGGCATACACACTCTGGCAGTTTAAATATAGAGTGAAAACGCTTCTCTTTAACCTGATATACACATACACATGTTGAATGATTGTTAGGCTGCAAAGTAGGCCAACCGGAACCAGGAGCACTTCCCACAAACATCCGATGTACTTGTTACATTAAGGCATTAGTCCTTATCCCGAGGTTACCGTAGTAAGCCGCATCCGGTTCATATCCAGATCAGATGAAGGACCTGCACCTAGACACGGCCACAACACAGCCCTGAATGTCAGCAGAGACAGTGTGAACTGGACTATCTCCTGCGAAGGCCTCATCGACATCGACACGACAGCCGTCGGCACAGATCCTCAGCAAACACCAGAACCACACAAGACCTCTGCGCTGACCTATAACATCTCCGTACTGGCATGATGAATACAACCGTCAAGCAGAAGGAACTGGATGTATATTTTGAGTGATATCAATCCACAATCTGTTTTCTGACTTGTGATGCAGCCTGGAATTAAACCACACCATGTTCATTCATTCAATAGTTCAACTTAAACGTTATTCTCTCCATTCTCTCACTGGGTTCCTTAATTGCCACGGTCGCCTCAGGCTTGCTTAGTTGGGGAACTTAATATTCAACAATCGGACTGTACTGACGCTGTTGTAAAAGAACTGACTGCGCTGGACAATGACATCACTGTTTTCTGCAGAGCTGCTTTATTATTAACCTGACTCCGCCAGATGGATTTGCTCCGCATATCCATCTGGAAACCTTCCGTTGAAGTAGTTTTGGTAAGGGGCGAAAATACTGGTTAGCTGATTGGCCTATGTTGGTGATAGACGGGCCAAATCAACCAATCAGATCAACGAAGCATATGAGAGCGACGACGAAAACACAACCACAAGCCAGGCTACTCTTGCTGCTGCAGGTAAAGGCTCGTTAGCTCTGTAATTCCGATAAAACTTGCTCGATAGCCACACTGATGCTAGTTTCATCCGCTGAACCCGCCATATGTTCTTAAGACTGAACTGTCGCGCTTCTCGTTGCGTCACACCTCAACCCGCCTCAAAGCCAACGCTGATTGGACGTTCGTTTGGTGAACTGCTCCCAAATTTTCTTTAACGGAAAGTATCCAGACTGATCTGCGAGTGAAACCTTGAAAGCTCGCGAGATCAGGATGGTCTCGCGAGGCTACTTTATTATAGCCGAATTGAACTAATTTAATAATTGATGATCTTTATAATGGAACTGAATCAACACTGAACGGACTTCAGCTGAACAATGACTCTTTTTATTCTTTTTAAAGCTGCTTTATATTGAATCGCTGATCACTGTAAAGCTGCTTTGAAATGATCTGTAAAGCACTTGACTTGACAATTCTGTCTTAACTTCTTAAGTAAAGCAATACTAACTAATCAACCAAACACTATCCAACAATGTGTCCACAAACTTTGTTCTGGTTCATCATTGAAAATAATTTTGAAGCCATGTGCTACGTAATTGTAAAAGAATGTAAAATAACTGAAGTGATGGACTGTCTCATGAAACCTCAGGAGTTGGTGAAAATCCACTGGGTTTCAGATTGGAGAACAAGAGCCACAATACAGAATAACACTCAGCCAGAGTAACACACACACACACACACACACACACACACACACACACACACACACACACACACACACACACACACACACACACACACACACACACACACACACACGATATCACACTCAGAAAACATAAACTTGAAAAACAAGTTGTAGTGCGTGCAACAATCACTTCCAATGTCTGATCACACGTTTATCTAATCTTTTCTGTGTAAACACATGAAGGAATTTTGGTACAACTCACATTACTTAACATCCATAATTTTATCTTAGTTTTTCTCAATGGCTTTGGCTCAATTCTCGAATGAGATTTTTCTCTCTCTCAAAACAATAAGTTCAGATCTCTGAACAATTAGTTCATTGTTGTCACGTTTCTGTATGTTTAAGCTATGTTTTGTGATCTTGGTTTCCCCTGTCTTTGTGGTTTTTGGTTTAGCCCTGTTAAGTTTTCCCGCTCCTCGTTTGTGTTCAGTTTCATCACCTGTGTTCAGTTAATTATCCAATCATTCCAAGTGTATTTAAGCCCTGTGTTTTCTCCCTGTGTTTGTCGATCGTCGTCTTTAAATGGTTGTGTGTGTCCTGATTTCCTGGAGTTTTGTTCCTGTTTGAGTTTGGAAAGTTTTCATTTTGGAAATTAAAAACTATTATATTGAAATACCGTGTCCTCGTCTTCAGCACCTGCACAAACCCTGACAGAACGATCGACCTTTAACAAATATGGGCCGAAGAAGGAAGAAGAGAGAGGTGAGCCCATTTGAAATCCCAATCCTCTTTCAAGAGGAGCTCTCTCTTGAAGAGTATGCGGGGCTCTATTTAAACATTTATAATGATGGGTCGATGGAGGAAGAGGAATTGACAAAAAGTTTCTGGGGTGGACTGAAGGACCCATTGGCCCAGATAATTCTAGTCAAGGACCTCCATCTATCCTTCCTGGAGTTCGTGGATCACACGTTGTGGGCGTGTGGATCAAACTACCTGGTAGAAGATCTACCACTCCAGCCTGCTCCAAGCCCGCCAACGCCTGAGCCCATCACCTGCACGCCGGCCCCTGAGCCAGAGACCGTCCAGCCAGAGACCGTCCAGCCAGAGACCGTCCAGCCAGAGACCGTCCAGCCAGAGACCGTCCAGCCAGAGACCGTCCAGCCAGAGACCGTCCAGCCAGAGACCGTCCAGCCAGAGACCGTCCAGCCAGAGACCGTCCAGCCAGAGACCGTCCAGCCAGAGACCGTCCAGCCAGAGACCGTCCAGCCAGAGACCGTCCAGCCAGAGACCGTCCAGCCAGAGACCGTCCAGCCAGAGACCGTCCAGCCAGAGACCGTCCAGCCAGAGACCGTCCAGCCAGAGACCGTCCAGCCAGAGACCGTCCAGCCAGAGACCGTCCAGCCAGAGACAGTCGCCTGCCCGCCAGAGCCTGAGCCCGTCGCCTGCCCGCCAGAGCCTGAGCCCGTCGCCTGCCCGTCAGCGCCTGAGCCCGTCGCCTGCCCACCAGAGACTGAGCACACCGCACGAGAGTCCACACAAGAGGACACAGCGCTGATTGTGGTGTCTACTGCTCTTCTGTGTGTGTGGGCAGCACACTCGAATATGGTTCATGAATCCAGTTCCGAATCCCCTGATGTGCTGGCCCCGTCCAGTTCCGAGTCCCATGACATGCTGGCCCTGTCCAGTTCCGAGTCCCATGATGTGCTGGCCCCGTCCAGTTCCGAGTCCCATGATGTGCTGGTCCCATCCAGTACCGAGTCCCATGATGTGCTGGTCCCGTCCAGTTCCGATTCCCATGATGTGCTGGCCCCGTCCAGTTCCGAGTCCAATGATGTGCCAGAGCCCGTTGACCCAGAGCCAGAGCCCGTTGACCCAGAGCCAGAGCCAGAGCCCGTTGACCCAGAGCCAGAGCCCGTTGACCCAGAGCCAGAGCCCGTTGACCCAGCGCCAGACCCAGAGCCCATTGACCCAGACCCAGAGCCCGTTGACCCAGACCCAGAGCCCGTTGACCCAGAACCCGTTGACCCAGCGCCCGTTGATGTCAAGTCAGTTCCCGATCATGAGCCTGTACTCCCCAAGAAAATTTTGGGGGGGCGCCATACACCTTCGCCGTGGCCGGCCAAAGATCCACGGAGGCCCGAAAAGATAACACCGCCATGGCCACCTGAAGGGTCTTCACCGCCATGGCCACCCGAAGGGTCTGCACCGCCATGGCCACCTGAAGGGTCTTCACCACCACGGCCACCTGAAGGGTCTTCACCTGCTCCGCCTTGGTCACGCCCGCAGCCTGCTCCGCCATTGCCACGCCCGCAGCCTGCTCCGCCCTGGAGGCTTCCTGGACCTGCTCCATGCCCTCGTCAGCCTCCAGGGCGCCCACCCTCCCACCCCTTTGGATGTTATACGGCGCGAGGTCGCGCCTTCGGGAAGGGGGGAGGTAGTGTCACGTTTCTGTATGTTTAAGCTATGTTTTGTGATCTTGGTTTCCCCTGTCTTTGTGGTTTTTGGTTTAGCCCTGTTAAGTTTTCCCGCTCCTCGTTTGTGTTCAGTTTCATCACCTGTGTTCAGTTAATTATCCAATCATTCCAAGTGTATTTAAGCCCTGTGTTTTCTCCCTGTGTTTGTCGATCGTCGTCTTTAAATGGTTGTGTGTTTCCTGATTTCCTGGAGTTTTGTTCCTGTTTGAGTTTGGAAAGTTTTCATTTTGGAAATTAAAAACTATTATATTGAAATACCGTGTCCTCGTCTTCAGCACCTGCACAAACCCTGACAATTGTTTACAAAAGATTTGAATTTCTTATTGATTTATGTGTTACATGTCAACTGAAAATTCACAGTTGCTTGTCGTGGAATAGCAATATGAAGATATGGAAGAATGTGTGGTGGTGTTAGTGGAAAACATAAGAGAGTATCTAAAAATAAAAAGGAACTGTGAAATTTATTGTGTTTATTTTATACATGTAACACATTTCTACAAAAATAAATGTACTGTACAAACAAAAATGCATTTGTTTGTGTACTACAGTACTGACTTCCCATTAAATGTTAACCTACTGTTGAAATATGTAAGCTCAGTGTGATACACAGACATTCTCGTATAGTATAAAAAGCAGCAGTGTCAACAAAATAGTAGGAAAAGCTGTGAAATGTGTATATTTTCATGTTGAAAAAACTTTAAACATTTTAACAGTGTTACAATGACTGACACAATAACTAGGTTTTGAAGCCTGAAATGTTTTGGGTGAGTTACATGTTGAGTTCTGATGTTCCAGCAAACAGTTGTGACAATTCCACTTACAGTTTAGAGAATGTTAAGACTGTTTCGAAAAATGAGCCAAAACTGTAACTGTGTTTAACTGTGAGACCATTCAGCACAGTCCTAATAAAATTCATTCTAAATCAACTGCACGTCAATCTAACGAGCTCTGGTTCAGCACTGGCCTCTAGTGGTCATATTGTGTTATAGTATTGTGTAATGTAGGATAGTTGCCTGCAGTGCCAGATCAATATTTCCCAGGCCCTCTTGATCTCGATCATACACTTTAAAGCTGTTATTCGTGATGCTCCATTGATCTAGACATAAAATATGCAAACCGTGCGCAACATACACACTACTGAATTTCAACACAAATGCAAACAAAATACTGCTGCAAGTAAGAATAATACATATGCTATTCTAGTGTGCATACTTCAAATTGCATACTTATCAAATGTAGATCTCCAGGGGGTTATACATTTTGATATATTTTACTATTTTATGTAAGTCATGTAGCTCTTTACTTTTTATTTTATGCACCATCATTTAAGCAAACAATTTCAGAAATGTCTCAAATAATGGACTCAATCTCTTCTATAAGTTTTCAGGTGACGCCATCTAGTGTTTATGAAGAGAATACACAATGTAACCTGGTATTATTGGTGTGCAGACAAAATAAATAATTACATATTCATAGTGATCAATACACTGTTACCCCTTGTCTATTTCTGATTGATACAAAAAAACAAATGACCTTCAGATTTTATTATGACATCAACATGTTTCTACATTGTAATAAACATCATTGTCTTTAAATAAGTTCTTTAAAGTCCCCCTGTAGTAAATCTATTTTTATCACTTAAAACTCATTTTTGACCACAAAAATGACATTTAAACGCATATCCCTTGAAAAAAAACATTCATGCCTTATAATAGCTTGAATGTAACTTTACAACCTTGCCTTATTTAGTATATGCGGTTCTATGAAAATGCAAATTAGCCCCGCCTCCACTCACTCGCACCAGCTGAGTTCACTCGTTGACGATCACACGTTGACCTGATTGGTTACAAGGTAGTTTGTGACGTCAGAAACACTAGCGATTTCAAACCGCGTTTTTGAGACTGTCTTTGGTTCAATGTTGTTTTACAGAAAATACTCAGCAATGGTGTTGACTTATTAATTTGTACGTGGTTTGTCTTGAGCATATTAAAAACAGGACATAGCCTATATATAAACAACATTAAAAGCTTGGGTTTCACCACAGAGGGACTTTAAATAATTCGATGCTATATTCTACAGCGACGTATCAAACTGCTATCATGAATAATAGAAGATATACATATACAATCCAGCTCTAAGATTTAAAGTGGGTGGTTGCCAGGGTGGACCAGGATTAGATTCTTAGATCATCTGTTCTTACAATTGCATTCGTGAGAGCGTAGCCTATTTCAGATTTATCATTTTTGAGGCCCAGGGTTTGGTCCATATTTCTGCTCACAGCTGTCAGTGTAAACAGTTTATCTAAATTCATGTTAGGCCTAATCAATCATTACATCAAGCCAAGAACAATCCCATGCTGCTGAGGATCATTGAACAAGTAATCCACTTTATAAATTCACATTTACACGTAGTCTATGATCATTCCTTCTTTCAGACTTCATAAGTGGGGAAAGAACGCTGGCTGAAGGAAGCCATCAGGCAAAAACGGATGCAAGAGCCCACCGGAAGATGCCAGGTGCACCGGGCCAGAATGAAAGATCACGTTCCCGGAGCTAAATGTAGGGTGGAGGGCAGATGTGGACCCACAGGTCGAGCTGATGTTGGGCAGAGAGTTCGTGCCGGGTTGCAGGGAACTCTCGGCGCCAGGGTTCTGCTTCTTCCACTTGGTTCTTCGGTTCTGGAACCAAATCTTGACTTGGGTTTCAGTCAGGCTCAGGGACAGCGCGAGATTGAGTCGCTCGCATACGGATAAATAACGCGTGGCGCGGAATTTGTTCTCCAAAGCCACCAGCTGTTCGTAGGTGAACGCGGTTCTGGCGCGCCGCGGCTTCGCGCAGCTGTGATCTGAGCGACGCCGCCGCTGACGCGACGCATCATCCGGTGCTGGAGTGATTCTCTCTTCATCTGCTTCATCCGGATCCTCACAAGGAGAAAAGCCCGATCTTAAGCTTCTGAGAGAGGCTGATGAGTCCAAGTCAACATCGGGATCAGGAGGATGCAGTCTGACGCAGCTTTGATGGTCATCAGCTGATTGATCTCCTGCCAGTAAAAATCCATATGTCAAGTGTCTTTCTAGTAGGTTGTTTTTAGTAAATGTATTATTACATTTGAGTAAAACCGAAGAGGAACCCCAGACAAGAGTAGAATGAATTTGTCTATTTTTAGTAGCAAACTATCACATTTGATCTTGCCTTATCTGAAAGTTTAAATACATTTTAAAATCTTGACATTGATAACAGGCCTTAAAGGGATAGTTCACCTAAAAATTTAAATCCCATAATTTACATATAAATTGTAAAGCCCCCCTCAAGCCATATGACTTTTTCTTACAACCAAACACAGATTTATAGCCTGTCTCTTTTAAGCTTTGTAATGGGAGTGAAAAGTAACTGATATTTTAAAGCCCAAAAAAGTGCATCCATCCATCATAAAGGTTATCCATTCGACTCCAGCGGGTTAATAAAGGCCTTCTGAAGCAGGACGATGTATTTTTTTAAGAAAAATATTCATATTTATAAGTTTATAAACTATGATCAGTAGTGACCCGACGTATGACGTAGGATTTAGGGAGTATTGTAAGCTTAGGTGAGATAAACCCCTCTTGTGGTTCAAAGAAATAGGGCAACAAATTCAAGCTCCTCTGACATTTCTCAATAAAAATTCTTGCTTTAGACTTGTAATTCGTAACCAGTGTTTTGTTTTGCTCTATCCTCTGCGCTTCCTCGTTCATCAAAACATCATGTCAGGTCAGAGGTCACTCTTTCTCGGAGCTCCATTCGCCTGTGGCAGTTACCGGAAGCCAGTGATTATAGTTTATAACGTTATAAATATGGATATTTTTCTTACAAAAACGCATAGCTTTGCTTCAGAAGGCCTTTATTAACCCCTGGGGCCTTATGGATTACTTTTATATGATGGATGGATGGATGGATGGATGGATGGAATGCACTTTTTTGGGGCTTCAAAATCCCAGTTACTATTCACTCCCATTATAAAGCTTGGAAGAGCCAGGATATATAACTCCGATTAAATTTGGCTTGAGGATTAGTAAATTATGCGATAATTTTCATTTTTGGGTGAACTAACCCTTTAAAGTTAGAAAGAGTGCTTCTGTTTGGTATTTTGGTTAGCATTAATGAGATATTATTTAAGAGTAAAATTATAAATCTGAGGCGCTAATGCAGGCTATGAATAAAATGATTAAGCTTTTTTATATTAAATATTGTTTTGAATTGGTCTAATAATAACCAGAATGTCCAATTATTCTAGGCTAATGTAGGGCCTTTAAGTAGTCTACACACAAGAATATAGAATTCAGATAGCCTAAATTCAACTGATGTATATCCTAATAGCCTATTTTTGAATGCGGTCAAAAATGAACAGTTTACAATAGGCCCTACAATAATAATTTAAAAAAAAAAAACAGTAGCTAGATAAGCAATTAGTAATAAAAAAAATCGTATGCATGTAATGAGCTGAAGAAAGTCTTGAGTAACTGTCAGCTATCTGACTATTAACGAATGAATGAGGAGCGCTGAAGCTAAAAGTCCTGTAGAGAAATAGTGGGGCGGGGGTGCTGTAACTGTGTGTTTCCAGGAAAGACTGGCGTGGAATGAACCATAATCCCCCAACAATTTCTAAATCACAAATCGCCTCAAATGTCATGTTGCGGAAAGAAACCCTAGTTAAATCCAGATCTGCCATCCAGCCATGACGCGCTAATGGAGTTTCATATTTGTCGGCAGATCAATAAATGTCATCTATTTAAAGGGAAGTTTTAATCGAACGATATTTGGGATCAGACATGGCAGGGGTTTGAAGTTTGGAGCCGCAAGCTGCTGGAGGGAGATATGCAGCATCCAGTAATGGGATATCGATCAAAGTGAGCGCAGGCATCCTCAATGGGACGATTTAAACAATTATCTGCCCTGACTGTCCCAATGGCAATCACTTACTCAGCTGCGGCTGCTTAAAGAAAACGCGGTCTTGGAAATAAGGGGAAGGTCAAATTCTACCATGATAGGCTACATTACACAAAAGATCTATTTGGAGGAGATCTACAGTGAAAAAACGTCATGTTTAACCGTTTTTTACTATATAGCAGCCTGTGAAAATAATTCATATTTTCATACTCTAGACGTAAGCGTATTTTGACCAAATAAATGGTTGTTTGTTTGTTTTTTTTTTTCAATCACAATTAGGCTAGCCTATATGGGATATGGCATCTAAGTGACCCAAAGACAAGGTTGTGTATGTCTCAAAAAAAATGTATTAGGCTTTTTTAACATGTAAGAATAGGCTATAAGTTACGTTTCAACAGCGTTTAAGAACAATGTTTTGGTAAAAGTTGGATTAAGTTAGCCAGAGTGCGCGAACATCAAGTAACTGCCTTTATCACGTAATAATTATATTTGCACATCACATATATGCTTTGTTTAAAATGCAAGATGAAGCTCAATTGATTGAGTCCAAAAAAAGCAGATTTTCTCTAATCAAAAGTTAACCCGCTTTAGTCATCTAATAATTCTCACTCTGGTTTTATTATGAATCGTATTTTATTCTCACCTATATTATTGCTGATATAAAGCGACCCTTTCCCATTGCGCTGTTCCTCCAAACTTCCAAATTCTGTATTTTCTGAAGATGATGTCCGCTCTTCCTCTGATACTGCTGCTGTCCTTTTACTTGTAAACTTTTTGGGATCCAATATGTCAATAATCGAAAAGGAAATCCGATGCCCTGATGTTGTTTTCATCCCGGACTCCTGATATTCAAGCATGTTGCAGTTCCAGTAGTATTTCTGATCTCGTACTAAGCATGCAGCTTCTCGTCGGATCGGACGTCAGTGATGAAGGTGTGCTCGAGCTCTTTAACAGGTCCATTAGAGGAGACGCGTGGACACGGGCGTTTAACGGCAACCCTTTCGATTGGCTGAGAGCATTCAGTACTTAAACCTGCGCTCATTTCAATCAATACAATGACAAGTTCCCAGGATGACAAGTGGCATAACTCAAGAAACTGTTGCATCTAAACCTTACAGCCTACACTGTTCAATGTTCGTTTGCACTGTTTACATGCAATAACATTTGTACACAGTATAATGTTGGTGAGCTGTATAATACCTACGTGCATTTATAAGAGATTTGCATTGTGATTTCTGTCAAAAAATATTCAAAAAGTAAGTTTCAGTAACAAATGAGGAATCTTATCATTTAATCCCTCAATAAAACTGTCAACATTGCTGTCAAATATTTTTTTCTGGCAAATAAATTATGTATTAGGCTATATTGGGTCAGTGCAGTGTGTTGGCTTATTTCATGGAGTCAATAGCTTAAGCCATTCAGATCTTCACGTTCACTATGTGGCATCAATCTGCCAAATCTTGTGAAAGATCAATAAATGTGTGTCCGGCACTGATAAATGAGGCGCTACTGTTACTGCTAGTGATTTATACTTCCCTTATTCAGTTCCCCAAAATATATACATAAAACTAAAGCTACTGATTCCGTACAACATATAAAAGCCTGAGGTATTTACAGGGGGCACAATTAATGGGATCATTAACATAAAAATGACAAGTATGCCATCAAAAGAAGACATTTTGAAAAATGGCTTAGTGTTTTTCTTGTTCAAACAATGAAAGTCAATGGAGTTAAAACTTGTTTGGACCACACCATTGTTCAAAATATCTCCTTTTGTGTTCCACTGAAGAAAGAAAATCATACAGGGTTTTTTGGAAAAAAAAAACATGAAGGTGAGTAAATGACAGAATTTTCCATTTAGTTTGAACTAACTCTTTCTAATGGCATTGCTTTAGATAACAAAATATCCACCCAAATTTCATTTATTTCAAAGGAAGATGAAGACTGTGCGATGTGAACTAACTTCATACGGTCATAACAAAAATGCCAATCTCCAAAATTAGATATTCAAAAAAATGTAAGCAGCTTTAAATGTGCAAATACTGTGGATCAAAAAGACAAGAGCATTTGCAGAAAACCACAAACACACATGCACATCTAAACCTTGTCCACACCTCAGATCACAGATGTGTATTCCTCTCCTCTCCTTTATGAATCAGAGCGACTCCACCTCCCCTGCTGCCATTCAGTGCATTTCTGCTTGTCTGCTGGCAGCCTGCAGTGTATATTTAATGGTTGTAACATGGTCAAACTCCAGACGATCGCTGTCCGAACAGGGACTGTTTGCTTGCATTAGCATGTCTAAGCCCAATGGCTTGCACTGACTGAGCTCCATAAGAAAGGAGGCTGAAGTCTTTCCTGCAAGTTTACAACTTCCTCTCTGTAGGCCTGACATCTGTTTACACAGGACCAAAGCACAAAAGTGTGGCCCAGGGGCACAACATAGTCTCAGGTACTGGAGATAAAGAACACACAAGAGGTAAGGTGGAGAGATTGAGGACAGCAAGAGGAAAACTATGGGTGCACTGTTCGGGGAGAGGAGCACACTTACGGACATACCACCCCACTGTTCCAGCGTCCCACCCTCCTGACCAATAAACTCATCAGAGCTCTACGAAGGTCTGCTAAATGTCGAATCATTCATGTAGTCGCGTCTCGAGGTGGAGCTCTGTTTACGGATGGGCATGTACTCTTTGTTTGACTTTGTCTCTTTATCCTATCCAGAGTGCAGATGGACAATAGAATGGGAAACTGTTGAAATGTCACTCTTTTGAAGATTACAACTTCAAGGCACTAAAGTCCTGTGGATTCACCCTTTTTAAATAGGGAAAAGAGACTTTAAAAATCTTACGAGGGGTGTAAAGAGTTTAATCTGTCTCTGAAAAGTGTATAGCATTGCTTTGATTTTCCTACAGCGTTCTGTTCAGGTACATTTGTTAATTTATCCCGAACCACTTGCAGATATTCCACAAAAAAAATTGTTCTTTAGATAATTTCAGCCTTAAATGTGCTATTTTGGTTTTGTAAATTATTATTTTTAGTAAATCTGAAATTAAAGTTCATTAAAAAAAAATATTTGCTGACGGTGATGGAGTCATCTTAATATTTGCATACATAATTGTGATTATTCTGATTATTGTTGCATAATACTGAACTGTTTATAGCTGCCTTTAACTATGTGTTGATTCTTGTGTAGTCATTTCATTCATAAAGAACCAAAGCCTAAAACTAAAGATACAAATCTAGTCGACAAAAGTCATTTTTCAGAATACAGTAAAAGAGCACTGACTGCATGTAATTTACATTGCATGTGTTTTTTTTATTCAAAGAAAAAAAAAATTGTTCAAAAAATAAATTGCACAATACTTGTTTAACAGTGCTCACAATTATCTTTAGGAAAGCCTTTGAATCCTAAACACACGAACACATAGGAACTGGAAGCCAATTACTGTGCATATGCAGCATATGTGTCAAAAACACAATGGACAGAAATCATTAGAGCAAAACTTTTTGGGCATTATGTGAGAGCGATGTTTCAGGACGTCTAGGCGAACACAAGGTCGGTAGCACTGTTTGGTAATTGCACAAACGCTTCTACCTGTTCAGCAGCAGGCATACTGAAGGCTCGCTGGCAGCGTCCGGGACGGGTGAGCGCGTCTGGCAGATGCTGACATACAGCAGATGTGGAAAGTGGCTGGGTGATTTGTTAAGGGCCTGGATCATAGCAAAAGAGGGCAATTACACCAGGGGACACTGTCACACATTCATGGACATTGGCCCCCTTTTTACAAACACACACTCTTTCCCTGAGGTAAAGGTCAGTTCACTCTACAGACTTTAAACATGTTTAGATTACAGCTATCACACAACTGGCAAAAGACAGAAGAGACAACTACAGAGAATCCAGACAAAATATAATAAGAATTTTCTTAAAATTGTCAAAAAAAGTGGTGAATGGAAAAAAAGTTTGACCCAGGCTCTGAACAGAATAGAATAGAATAGAATAGAATAGAATAGAATAGAATAGAATAGAATAGAATAGAATAGAATAGAAGATTTGACTTTCAAACCGGGCCTGGTGGAAAATGACATAAAATTACATTGTTTAAATGTAAATAAATAAATAAAACAAATAAAATAACTTGACTCTTAAGCTGAATTGAATTGGTCTCTGTTTGGAGAAAATTATTTTCTTAAAAGTGTCAATAAAACACAAGTGGTGTTTGAAAACAGTGGTGAATGAACAGAACAGAACAGAACAGAATGGAATTGAATTGAGATTTGACTTCAAAACCAAGCCTGGAGGAAAATTATATAAAATTACACTGTTTAAAACTAAATCTTTAATTAAATAAAACAAATAAATATACCTTGAATCTTAACCTAAGCTGAATTGAATTGGTCTTTGTTTGTGAAGAAAGAAACGGAGAAAAGAATTTTCTAAAAATATCAATAAAAACAGAAGAGGTGTTCAGAAAAAGTGGTGAATGGAGAAAAAGTTTGCCAACGGTGCTGAATAGAATAGAATAGAATAGAATAGAATAGAATAGAATAGAATAGAATAGAATAGAATAGAATAAACACAAGTGGTGTTTGAAAACAGTGGTGAATGAACAGAACAGAACAGAACAGAATGGAATTGAATTGAGATTTGACTTCAAAACCAAGCCTGGAGGAAAATTATATAAAATTACACTGTTTAAAACTAAATCTTTAATTAAATAAAACAAATAAATATACCTTGAATCTTAACCTAAGCTGAATTGAATTGGTCTTTGTTTGTGAAGAAAGAAACGGAGAAAAGAATTTTCTAAAAATTCAATAAAAACAGAAGAGGTGTTCAGAAAAAGTGGTGAATGGAGAAAAAGTTTGCCAACGGTGCTGAATAGAATAGAATAGAATAGAATAGAATAGAATAGAATAGAATAGAATAGAATAGAATAGAATAGAATAGAGATTTGACTTCCAAGCCAAGCCTGGTAGAAAATGCCATAAAATGTCACTGTTTAAAAATAATATGTAAAAAATGTAAAATTCCTTAAATAAATAAAACAAATAAAATACCTTGCATCTTAACCCAAGCTGAATTTAATTGGCATCTGTTTGTGAAAGAAATAAACGGAGAATAGAATTTTCTTTAAATTGTCAATAAAAACACAACTGGTGTTTGAAAAAAGTGGTGAATGGAAGTTTGACACCGGTGATGAATAGAATATAATAGAATAGAATAATATAATCAAATTAATTGCCAAACAACTGCATTGAGACTGATGGAAAATAATATAAAATGATAAATCATTTGCAATATAAAATGCAAAATAAAAAAAAATGGCCATCAAATAAAATGATCTTCCTTAAAAGGTAATTCCCTAATTATGAGATGGTGGGTAAGAGAAAATCTTATCCGAAAACCTGAATTTACCTCTGCCTTCCTCCATCTCTTTCATGGTCTTTCAATGTCAGTAGAAATGACAGGAATCCGTGAGCAGTGTATACTTCTATTGGCAGCTGTCACAGTGGAAATGCACACACATCTATGTTTCGTGTCAGGTGTTTAGAGATGCACACACTAAATGTATGCGTAGACGCCAGACTTCATTGGCTGAGATCGAGTATAACCCCAGATGCTACACAGAGAGACAGGATGCCTTCAGGACGGCAGCATAATCACAGAGTCTTCCGTCAATGGACACTTGGGTTACTTAGCGCACTGCTAATGTAGAGCATAAAAGAAAGAATTACACGCGGTTTAAGGTTATGGGCCACAGTCGATGTGATGTTCTGTCACTCAGCGCTTGCATTGATGTCTCATTGTTCGCAGAAGGTCGCATCATAATTCATTAAATCTTAACGAGTCCCCCTGGAACCACCTGCACGCCTTTCCTCAATTGCCCCTTTAAATTACGAGCGACTCTCATGCTCGGCGAGCTCAAAAATGAAGATGTATTCTCCATGTAAAGAAGAGAGCTATTAGTAACATTTAAACAGCCCTCTTTAAAGCCAGGGGAGGCTGACTTTATGAAGGGCAATTAGGTACTCACTATAATTGATAATTCATACTCATCACAATTAGGCAGTATAAATAGGGTGTCTGGGATTAATGGTTATGGCTGTTGGTAGAGAGAGAGACACTGGGCAGACCTGGTCAGGCATGGCTGATGGAGTGGAAGGAGGCAGAACTGAATTCATCTCTATTTGTGGAGGAAACAGATTGTGTTTGTCCCTTCAACACACACCCGAATCATCCAACGGTTCCCTCACCTTCAGATTGATTTGTTGGTAATGCATTTTAAAAATGCCTGCATTGCAGCTTAAAAAGGGCAAGCACTGTTTCTCGAGACATGGGACTATGCGTCCCACAATCTTATCTGCAATTAGGAGAAAATAAAGGGAATATTTTCATTTTGATATTAATCAGAAGTGATAACTAGCATTTTGTAAATGTACCTTTTTTTAATCTCATTATTATTACTCACTATCTAAAAACCAGCTGTCCTTGAACATAACTAAATAGATACTTCATATAGATTAAAATATATTAGTTAAGATAGAAAAAATTACAAAAATCAGCACCTTTAAAGGCCTCCTGAAATCAAAATGCAAGTTTTTTAGCATTTAGTATTAATATGTTAGCCTTAAAGGACAACTCCGGCGCAAAATGAACCTTTGGTCTAATTACACATTGGTTCAACCGTTCCCTGAGATTTGTTTTCATGATTATCGAATGTAAAGAGTTTTATCTCTAAAAACTGTTTAGCTTATAACGCAAGTATATGGGGCATAGAGTAATGAAAATAAAAATCGCTAGTTAATACCACTAACAAGGCTCAAAAAAGCCCAACACTAACATAGTAGCATAATCATGTAGGGACCCATTGAGAACGTTGTAAGTGTACAGACAGTTTAATAAGAAGATATTTTATAAAGACAGTCCACTTCGCGTATACAGGCAGGAGCCATCTTTGGAAAACAGTCTCGACCAGTCGAATCATGAACGCCGAGCCAAATTCTGGCTCGTTCGCATCTCACCAGCGAACTTGGCTCGGCGTTCATGATTCGGAGTTGTCCTTTAAAGCAACACTATGTAACATTGTTTACCTTAAAATAATGTTTCCAAAATCTTATCAGTGGTTCATAAAGTCGTAACAGGGAGAAAGGCACTTCTGCCATAGCCTGTATCGCTTTTACTGGCACTATGTAACTTCGGGTTTCGGGTAGGAACCCGACCACAAAAAGAACTACAGAATTTGACTGCTTTACGTCAAGCGCTACACTAGTCATTATCTCGTTTTTCTTCGTTTCTGATGTCGCAATACATCATCCTTTCATGAAATCATGTAACATACTCTACCTTGTCTGTGGACATCGTTCATTCTAAAGCCGGTGCTGGATAAACAGCGAGCGTGCGTGCGACGGTAGGCTAAATTATTTACGACAGCGGTAATGGACAATTTCGTTTCCAACCAGTAGGGCGACCGAAGAGCAAAAGTTACTTGGTGTTACTTTAATGTTATGAATAAGCTGGTGTGTTCCAAAACAATGAGAAAAAAATGCATTTAGGAGATATAAGCATTCAAAACTCACAGTCTCTCCGCTAAAATTGATCACGGATTTGTATGACATCACCGCAGACTTCAGCTTCTGATCACATCTTCTGTCCAATCAAAAGCTCTCTAGAATCTAAAGTACAAAACTGAGTGTTTCAAGGCACTTCAGTGGACCTTTAAATAGAATATTCCTACATTTCTTCTTCTGTGATAGCCTACTTGACTTTACAGTATATTATTTGTATTCCATTTTACCTTTGTCCTATTATGTTAACGTATGTATTTTCCTGCTTTCTTGAAGTCACACTGTGAGTTTTGACTGTGAGGTTACTTATATCCTGAGTCCTATATGTTTATAAGGTTTCACAGCTGCCCCTACTATTCCCCAAGACTCTCCAATATTTATGAAAATATTTACACAATCTGTTACAAATTCCGTCTTCAGCCATCTGAATTAAAATATAAGGAGGTTGCATCAAAACGTAAATGAATATAGATTTAATTTGTCAGTTCTTTAGCATGTTTAGTCCCAGTCCTCAAGAATCATTTAATATCAATTGTCGTTAAATACCCATCATGGATAATGTATGTATGATGATATGCTGTGTTTAGACACTAGACGGCTGAGGTGAAGGTCCTTCATAGCTTTGCTCTCTGTTGACACCAGCATAATTGCTATACTGAGCTCTAGATCAGGCAGTCCTTACTAATCAATAAAGTCTTCACCAGCCATTTCCCCCAGTGATTCTGCTCTCATTTCTCCTCTAATTGTTCTTTTTCACCCAGGAAGGTCTACGGCTATGCCACAAGCAAAAGGTGTGCGAACGTGTGCATGGTTCCCGTTTACTGTAAAATGTAACCTTAAAACAACACTGCAGATGATCATTTGTTCTCCTCTTGACCTTGTGCTCCAAACATTTATATTTTTGGTCTGTGCGTGTCTAAAAGAATCAAAGAAATGTAGCATAGTATATGCTAATCCATTTGAGATTTTGGTAGACATTCCATTGAAATGAATCTCTAATTATGAGATATTTCCCAGATAAAATGTCCCAAATATGACTCTAAGATCAGAGACATATCTACAGGGGTTGGACAATGAAACTGAAACACCTGGTTTTAGACCACAGTAATTTATTAGTATGGTGTAGGACCTCCTTTTGCGGCCAATACAGCGTCAATTTGTCTTGGGAATGACATATACAAGTCCTGCACAGTGGTCAGAGGGATTTTAAGCCATTCTTCTTGCAGGATAGTGGCCAGGTCACGAAGTGATGCTGGTGGAGGAAAATGTTTCCTGACTCGCTCCTCCAAAACACCCCAAAGTGGCTCAATAATATTTAGATCTGGTGACTGTGCAGGCCATGGGAGATGTTCAACTTCACTTTCATGTTCATCAAACCAATCTTTCACCAGTCTTGCTGTGTGTATTGGTGCATTGTCATCCTGATACACGGCACAAAACTGTGCTCTTACCCTGCTAATTGGACCTTCACAGTCTGCTCTTATTGGTTCAATGTGCAATTAATGAAGATTGGCCACCAGGCTGCTCCAATTTAGCCATGAAACCTCCCACACTAAAATGAGAGGCGTTAAAGTTTCATTGTCCAACCCCTGTAAGACATAATAAAATAAATATGAATTATAGCACTAACACCTCATTTATGCACACGCAACAGTATAAAGTATGTGTATTTAGGTGTTTACCAAAAAGAGTCTGAGACCCAGTAATAGACTTTTGTCCTCTGTAGTGGACATTATATTTTAGTGAATGTCTCTGACATCATACATGTCACAGTTTTAAGTCTGGATGTCCTGTAAAGAGCACATTCAGCGCTTTTCAGAGTTTCACAATCACAACTGACTCTCCTTGGACTTTAAAAATGACTGACATTAATTTAGTGATCAAATTTAACACTCTTATGGCAATATGAATATTTTGTAATTATCACTTAAATCTACATTTTTTAATGGTTTGTCATAAATAAACATTTCAGGAAAATGTTATGGTATATGACATTAAGATATCCTAATTTCTAAACTGCCTAATTGTTACAAAATAAAGCTATAAATAATGGCGGACACCTAATATAATGCGTTTGATTGGCTCTGGCCTTGACAGATGAAAGAAAATTTTGATTTGCTGCGAAAAATATGTCCTTTAATAATCCTATCTTTTTTATCACAAAGAGGGCAGATTAATGGATAATGCAATTGCTTATGAAATAAAAGCCTCTCTCCGCTCGGGGACTGGAGATTTAGAACCGGAGTGTGATAGCGTGACTTCTCTAACCTTGATGTTGGATGCACCGATCACGTACGACAAACTTTACTCATGTGTTATTATGGCTTGCAGAGAATTATAGGTCAATTTAGGCTCGGTCAGTGAGGCGACCCTCGTCAACAACCTCATCCTTCCTGCTTTAGAAGTTGACCTTTGCCATTTTTCTTGCAAGGAGAGCAGACTCTATATCGCAGTGAGTGTGGTCAGTCCTCATGTTGTGCTGGATGGGCACTCATGTGTAGTGATGCTTGCAGGGCCCATCCTGTGACTCTGGGGCATATGGACTCAACTGCCCGTTTCCCTGGGGCATTATTGCCGTGCTGATTTACTACCAGTGAAGGACAATCATCAGAGACCAAATTATACCCCATTATACGGTGTGAGTGTTTGTTCACGGTCTTTAGGTTAAAGCAATGAAGTTTGAAAACTTCTATAGACAATCAATTACCTTACAATTAGAATACGGTTTGAGCTATTCCATATTTTTTTATCTTGCTTAAAAATATACACATTGTGTTACACGCAAACACAATGTGTGGTCACAGCGTGTGATATATTGCACCGTATTTAAGACATGGGATTCTTGTTGTTTGGAAGCGAGAAGCACTCATCTTTAACATTAAAGGTAATAGATCTCCAGGGTGAGATTTTTATCGACATTTCTCATTACCAACCTATTGGTGTTTATGGCGGCGGTCATAAACGGCTCCCTGTGGTGCTGTGTTTTATGAAGAGATCAACTGTCAGGGCATATGCGTTCAGATCTCTGCAGGATGCAATGACACAGGTCAGGTTTAAATGACCTGAGAGAGGAAAAGAGAGAGAGAGAGAGTACTTCACTATAGGGGAAACTGAGGCTAGATGTCACAGTGATTATATCTCAGTAAATGTAAGAGGTAAAAATAAAGATGATAAAGCCATGCAAATACAAGCAATACGTGGTTAGATTTCAATCAAAAGGTTGTGTTCTCAGAACAAGGGGATTTAAAAAAAATATATTAGGTTGTGCAAGTTGTCACATGAGTTTAATATATTGTAATTTTATTAAACCTCTGGTGTTGTGCAGTCATTTTTGAACATTTTTTTCAAATAAATTTTAAACGCTACATTTTTTTCATTGGAATGGTATGAAACTCGCTATGTGACCAAAAAGACTTGACTCGAAAAAGCTAAATGGTCGTTAAAAAAATAATCACACTTGTGTTGTTTACGATCAGAAATGACCAGCATAGGAAAGGACAGAGAAATATGAAGAAAATAATAATAATAATAATTTTGGGGTACCATCTACAAATCATCTACAATGCAGGAAAAAAAATGCACTGCAGTAAAGGGGTGAAACTCTAAAATATCAAGATTGCAAAAAGTGTAACAGTAACAGAAAGCAAGTTTGTGTAAATACCTGAAATGACATCAATAATTCAGCCACAATGCAGTAAAAAAGGGACAGCAAGGAAGGGGTTACATTCTAGAACATTAAGGCCTGGTTTCACAGACAGGGCTTAGATTAAGCCAATATTAGACCTTCATTCAATTAGGACATTCAAGTAGCTTTTAGAAACATGCCTTAGAATAAAACATTACTATGGTGTGAATCTTAAAAAAACATTTTAACATATAGCCTACCATATTCAAGTTTCACCTGTATATATACACAGTATCTCACAAAAGTGAGTACACCTCTCACATTTCAGCAAACATTTTAGTATATCTTCTCAAGGGTCAATATAGAAATTATTTTAGAGCAGTCAATGTGCTGCTTGTATAGCATTATATATTTACTGTCCTCTGAAAATAACTCCACATACAGCCATTATTGTTAAAATAGCTGGCAACAAAAATGAGTACATTCCTAAGTGAACATGTCAAAACTGTGTCCAAAGTGTCAATACTTTGTGTGAGCACCATTGCTATCTAGCGTTGGCTTAATCCTCCTAGGCATGGAGTTCACCAGATCTGCACATGTTGTTGCTGGGACCCTCTTCCACTCCTCCATAATGACATCATGGAGCTGCTGGATGTTAGACACATGGCGCTTCTACACCTTCCGGTTGAGGATCCCCCACAGGTGCTCAATAGGGTTCAGGTCTGGACACATACTTGGCCACTCCATCACCTTTAGCTTCCTCAGCAAGGCAGTTGTCATCTTGGCGGTGTGTTTGGGCTCATTATCATGCCGTTTGGCCCAGTTTCTGAAGAGAGGGCATCATGTTCTGCTTCAGAATGTCACAGTACATGTTGGAATCCATGTTTTCCTCAATGAAGCGCAGCTCCCCAGTACCAGCAGCACTCATGCAGCCCCAGACCATGATGCTACCACCACTATAATCGACTGTAGACAAGAATCAATCTTCTTGGTACTCCTCACCAGGGCATCGCCACACATTCTGGACACCATCTGAGCCAAACTAGTTTATCTTAGTCTCATGAGACCACAGGACATGCTTCCAGTCATTCATGCTCTTGGACAGGTTGTATTCAGCTAACTGTTTGAGGGTTTTCTTGTGAGCCAGCTTCAGAAGAGGCTTCCTTCTGGGACGACGGCCTTGTTGCAGTGTGTGGCGTATGGTCTGAGCACTGACAAGCTGACCTTCCGCTTCTGCAACCACTAAAGCAATGCTGGCACGATCATGCGTCTGTTTTTTGAAGCCAGCTTCTGCACCTGACGCACAGCACGAGGACTCAACTTCTTTGATTGACCCTTGCGAAGCCTGTTCAAGTGGAACCCGTCTTGGAAAACCTCTGTATGACTCTGGCCACTGTACTGAACTTTTTCAAACACAAATTTGAACTACTTTAATATAAGATACAACAATTTGTATGGTCCTGTCAAGCAGACAAAAACATGAACATGATGAATATGACATGTGTCTTTGCATGGTTGGTTAAACGACATACAGCTATTATCACTTAGGGTGTACTCACTTTTGTTGCCAGCTATTTTAACAATAATGGCTGTATGTTGAGTTATTTTCAGAGGACAGTAAATATATAATGCTATACAAGCAGCACATTGACTACTCTGAAATATATCCAAGTTTCATTTCTAGTATTGTCACCTTGAGTAGATATACTAAATGTTTCCTAAAATGTGAGGGGTGTAGGAATCATACACCAACAAACACCATAATATTACAGATGTTTGTCTTTACTCCAACCAGATGACACTAACCTGCCTTCAAAAATTGGATTTTAAAGGCATTGTATCTATTTTAACATGGAATACTGCTTTAATTGGAGAAAAGAAATGAAAGAAATATCCTATTATTTTCAATGAGAAAAAAATATCAATTATTGCATTTATATTAATTAGTAACATAAAATTCTCTCAAAATACATAATAAAAATACAGTAATTTTACTGACAAATATACAGTGATTTTACTGAAAATAAAATATGTAATATTTTTTAAAAAAAAAACAGACATTAGTCTTGAATCCGTCAATAAACAGCAAACTTTGACAACTTACCCAACATGCCCCGCTAATAGGTAGGCTATAAGGTACAGTTCTATTATAGTGTGTAATCTTTAAACCTACACAGTATGTGCTTGTGCACAAATTGAATCCACTCTGAGAAAATGTTAACTGTGAGGAGAAAGATCCTCAGACAAATAATTAAACAACTGTGCTAGTCCTCACTAAATAAAAGAGGTTCATTAAGCACCAAATAATGTGTTAATTAAAATGCCAAAAAGGAATGGGGAATATGCTGTAACTGTAATTCATCTTTTAGCAATGTCACTTGTAAAAAAAAGGTACTTCAGGGCAATTTCTTGCTCAAATAGCTTATTAAATGTATTTCACAGAATGGTAAATTAAACATTCAGCTAATAGCCTACCATGAAATGTAAATACCTGCCAACAATACTTGTTTATACAGCATATATAGCTCAAAATATTCCGCTCAATGACAAACAAAGACTTTGTTTGAGAAAGAGTTGAAACTTAACTTACTTTAGACCTAACGTTAAGTTTACTGACCTCTTGGACACATTTGAGTTTATTTGTCAAACCTGTTTCTCAAACGTTTTATATTTTTTTTATTTTATTGCACTGTTACATAAGCATACGATACTGCTCCTATATCAAAGTATAGAAATATAAACTACATTTACGATTTATGTCACCTTCTCGATGTTGTGGCTATAAGGTTGTTGCTGGTGGTTGACATGTTGCTGCTAAGCGGTTGCCAGGGTGTTCTGTAGTAACAGTTACAGGAGACAACACTGAGGAGTCCACATCACTTCACAGTGACAGACCACATTCCCTGCCATTGATCAGCCAATCAGCGCTCATTCCACATCCACCGCTGAGAAAAGCACACAGTAAAACAACGCGAGATCTTCGAGGAGAGAGATTCAGAGAGAGGAACCGTAAGACCGGCGACTGCTGCGAGCCAGAACCCGA
The DNA here is from genome assembly GCA_036326025.1 of Chrosomus eos. NCBI lineage: Eukaryota > Metazoa > Chordata > Actinopteri > Cypriniformes > Leuciscidae > Chrosomus > Chrosomus eos. Next base: position 29,148,313 of record CM070833.1, on the reverse strand, counting down.
TTCTTTCTCCACGAATCCGCTGAGCAAAGCGAAGGGTTTCATGCTCTTGAGACTGCACAGAAACATTACAGGTAAATGAAATCTCCCTCTAATGAAATTAGAACACAGCGCGCGGGTTTACACGGGCTGCGAATAAGAGGCGGGTGACGTCATCGCTGCCGCTGCTTTATTTCAGTCCGTGAATGTTTTAACGTTTTCAGTGTTAATGATGCGTTACACTATTAATGATACAGTGCTGCTGGGTCAGAGTGAACCAGCATAGGTTCTACTTTATTAGACCGAGCATTACACAACAGCACACAATAGCTACTGTAGGTTTGTGTGTGGGCATAGGTGATGTCCTATTCATTATTTTTTTATACACAAATATATGAAATAATTGGTTTGGTGGTCTACCTCTGTTTATCATAATTTGATTTTATGATGTTAATTTTGCCTTCTTAATATTCATTTGTTTTGTCTGCAGCTTGGTGGAGGTATGACATTAACCAGGGGCTCCTTCACTTATTCCAGTGGAGAAGAATATACCGGAGAATGGAAGGAAGGCAAGCATTTTCTTATACTTTGCATTACTTTTGAATTCTCAGGACATTTTTTTTTCATAAATGGAGCAGGTCGTCACGTGTTTCAAACGCTGCACTACTTTTATTCATTACTTCATTTTCTATTTGTCAAAAGAACAATTACATTTTTGTATGTTCCATTTGTGCCGTTTCATAATTTATTCGTAATTACCTAATAATAAAGGCTATATTCGAAATGAATAGGTTATGTATTATGGAATTATTTTGGCTTATTCTTATGTGGGTAATCTCTGTGAGATATGAACAGGATTCTATATCTAAATATTCTATTCTATAACAGTATTGACAACTCTTACATTATTCTATTGTCAGCTACTGACTGACTTAACATGATGGAAATTGTCTTTTTTATATATAATTTGGGTGTTTGATGACATACTATAATTGCTACAGAAAATGTAAGAATGTTTGATTTCAGTTGTACTGTATATCTGACGGTGCTGACAAAGATGTGAAATCTTATTTAAAAAAGGTTTATTTCTGTTAGAACATGTAGAAAGGGTGGTGGTCCATAGAATTAGTATTGGATGAAAACTCAGTGTTAAGGAATGAAGGAATGTGTTTTCTGTTCAGGTCGGAGGCACGGTAAGGGCGAGCTGAAGTTTGCCGATGGCACCTGTTATAAAGGTCACTTTGAGAATGGCCTGTTCCACGGATCAGGGGTATTAGTCTTTCCCGATGGATCCAGGTGAGTGACTGTGTGATCAGATTAATTTTGATGAGCATCTACTTAAACTGAGATGAACACATTGCCAGTGATACTGCGAGACTAAACAACACTCTTTCTTAACAACAGGTACGAGGGTGAATTTGCCCAGGGAAAATTCCAAGGCGTCGGAATCTTCAGCAGGTTTGACGGGATGAAATTTGAAGGGGAATTTAAAAGTGGCCGTGTAGAAGGACATGGTAAATATTCCACTTTAATTTTACAATAGCTACTTTTACAATAGAAAGGCTGAGCTCGATCCAAATGAAATTCCTATTGGATTGAGATATCGGAAATAATAATATTATTATTTCCTGTTGATTGGAAATAATCAACAGAAATAATCCAATCAACAGGAAAAAATTAAGCATGTATAAGCATAAGCGTGTATATTTCATTGTGTGAAGATAAAAATAAAAAGCAAGTTTACAGAATTTTAGTGTCATTACTACATTAAACTACTATATATAATGTATGATAATGCAATGGGGAAATATTTGTGGGTCCTAATAAAGCTAAATATCGTATGTTACCAGTAAAAAGTGGCCTACATTATTTTAATATATCTAGTATATATCCAGGGTTTTTCCTGGCTCAAAATGAGGCGGAGGTGGTAAAAATGTAACACTAGGGGGGTCCGGGGGCATGCCCCCCCGTGAGAAAATTTTGTACATTTTAAAGATAAATTCATTAATCTGGTGCACTTTGAGTCACTCGAATCTGTTGTTAAAAATAAATAATAATCCGCCCGCCAACCACCCATATTCTTTGATTTAGATATCTGCATCTGATCATCACATTACAATTATTAAATTAAGCATGATAATATGGTAACATATCACACAATTAACATTTATTTAAATTAAAAGTTCTTCTTTTGGCAAAATTACATTTTCTTTATAGCCTAAACAGAGGCTTTACTCCCTTTAAACGTATTGTCAATGTTTCATTTTTGAAAACACTCTTATCGGAATATTTTTTGTACCTTTATAAAGGGCATTTTCCCCCTAATTTTATTTAATTTATGCTCTAAATTTCATTTAAAATTCTTACATGTTATCAATACATTCAATTAAAATAATAAGACACTACGCTGTTACCAATCAAATTAATTTACATTGAAAAATTATAACTGTATTAAATGAGATTATTTTGAATATTTTTTGAATATAAAAGGAATGTTGAAAAGAATGATACTTTGAAACTAAACCGCCAGTAGGAGGGGGCAGGCGGCCGTCTTAATGAGCGAGTCATTGAGTCATTAATGTAAACGATTCATTCAATCGGCTGATTGATTCAGAATGAGGCGGTTTAATAATGGGCAATTGAATCTTTGACTCAAGCGATTAGTTCAAAACGCTGAATGATTCAGTAATGAATCATGGATGAGTGTTGCTGTGAGACGCGATATGGTTCTGTTGTTTGGAACTATTTTCGCTGCTGAAACAGAACAAAAACAGTCTAAAAATGTAAGTAACTTAATTTTAACTTAATTTTAATTTGTTTATTGAACTGTTATGAAATTAATATCTCGATTTCAATCGTGATGGCATTCAGGAAAACAGCACTCTGGTCGTGTGTAGTAGCCTATATATTGTTTCTTAACTATAATTAATGTTAACTGCGCGAGACTCAACAGCGCAACTTTGTTACCGTCCGTACATTATCATTGTACCATGATGGGAGTTCCGTGTCTTTATTAGCCTACACTCATTTAGCTGTCATCCACCCTCGATTGAATGGAATGTTTTTATTACTCGGCTCGCTCGACCCGCGGATTATGATCCGTGCTGCACTATCGGCAAACTACACGGTTAGAGAATGGACACAAGCGGGAATCGCGACAGAACTGTCACGGTGGATAAAGTGTATATGAGCACTTGACTGTCTGTCCGAATTTTGTCGAGAGGCGGAGGCGGCACGAAATTTGACGGAGGCGGCCGCGGCACGAAATTTGACGGAGGCGGCCGCCTCATAATTGTCTATGCAGAAAAAACCCTGTCTAGTCAGTGTCTAGTCAGTGACAGAGTGCAAACATATTTGTTGTTTACATCATATTTTCAGCTTCAGAATCATGAATATTTTTAGTCTGGTGTCACCATTGTCCTGAGCATTGGGTTACCAGCACCAAGTCCAAGCCTATTCATTTACACATACAATGTAATACCAAATTTAGCATTTTAATCAACAGTATATTTTTTTGTTAACCTTTTACCAGATGTCTTGGAGTATCGCAATAATATCATATCGTTAGTTCAGTATCGTGATATGTATCGTATAGTTACACCCCTAGTAGGTTTACAGTCATTTTACAGCTTTCGAAACTCCCCGTGTTTGTTTAGATTTATAGCATGGATAAATGTGGTCTTATTTCCTTCGCATAGGACTGCTGACTTTCCCAGACGGTTCCCATGGTGCTCCGCGGAACGAGGGAGTGTTTGAGAACAACAAGCTTCTGAAACGTGAAAAGTGTCAGGCTGTGGTGCAGAGAGCCAAGAACTCAGCAACCACTGCCCGCAGCCTCTCTGTATGACAAACTGACCTCAGTGAGAGCACCCCCCTAACTCAGGCCACACCCCCCGAGTACATTACGGACTGTACAGTCACTAGTAAAACGAGCAAATCTGATTGTGGATCTGCGTTCAGGGGTGATCTCTGCCTTCACCACATAACAGAGCTCAAACAAAATGTGAGACCCATCAAACCCTCAGGGACGGATGAAAGTGTTTCCATTCCTCACGTCTCTATTTCACTCACATTGTTGCTCTGCCTTGGTTTCCTCTGTGGCTTAAAACATCACAAAAGGATGGACGTTTGTTATGGAGGCACGGATAAACTCAAGTCACCATCAGAGGCTCTGCAGGTACGGAAATGTGGTCAGTGTGGTAAATGAACTCAATTTGCCTTTGTAAGTCTGCTTCTGCGATTGTATCACTTACGGTATGTTTGACTATTGTAGCTGTTTGTGTTACAAATTAATATTGTCTTTATTGCACATTTGCCTTAGTTATTGCATTAAATGTCAGTATTGCTGGATTCAAATCTTTCTTACCGATGTGCAAACAGTGGTGAGGGAAAGGTTTCAGCTACTTGTTCTAATTTTTTTGAGTACATGATTTACTAACACATTAGATATTGTGAAATAATGGTTTTAGTTGTACTGCTCACGTACATCACAGAAAACTATTTGAAATTATTATTTTAAATGTATTGGGCAGATTCACTTCAAATGTTTGATGACTGATTTAGGTGCTTACACTTTATTTATTTTTCGAACTGACTGCTAATGGTTCACTGTTCCCATCATCCGCAGTGTCAGACAGAAGCCTTAGTCACTATCATCTACAATATACTGACACCAAAAAGAATTTTGCACTGTTATTTATTTATTTGAGCAGAGAATCAAGACTGACATGAAAAATAAAGTGAAATAAAAGTCAGAAAAGAGTCATCTAATCTACATTCTGCTGCATATTTTTTTTGTCATGCTTATTCTGCCATAGTATAATCGTATAAAGGACAATCGTTATGAGACTGTTACATAAAGTACCGTTCAAAAGTTTCTGAAAGAAGTCTCTTAATATGTTCACCAAGGCTGCATTTATTTAAACAAAATGGTAATATTCAGAATTATATTTTTAAAACCCAAAATAACCGTTTTCCATTTTAATACATTTTAAAATGTAATTTATAACAGCTGAATTTTCAGCCGCCATTACCGTCTTCAGTGTCTGAGTGTCACATGATCCTTCAGAATTCATTAGGTGTGTTCGACTTCACGTGGCGCTGCGCTGACCAATCAAAGCATGCCATCAAAGAACCGCGAGAGCGATTTGAAAGCATACGTAACCCTTTATAGTTAAACATGTAGCCTGTTATTCCATGTCTCAAGATTAAGTTAACAGTATTTACAGGACACAGAATGTCACAGAGCACTTATCCAGGTCTTCAAGCGCTAAATGAATTCACTGCAGTGTGTGACTAAAAGCTTTCTAATCATAGAACAACTGAGCGTTTTAAACATGATTCACAGGCACACTGGGTTGTTTCTATCAGAGAGGCTGGCGGTGACGCACAGGGAAACCCTTCATGACACCAGGCCAGAAGATCAGTTTGGGAACTGGATGGGCCAGGCCATGGATTACATCTCTAATACAGCAGCAAAACACACACCGAGTAACTGGATGTTGATTCATGAGCTTTCCTATATTAATCATACATTAAATGTTTGCTTTTAGGCTGTGTCTGTCGAATTGTCATTATATAATAAAGAACAGATGACGTATGTGCCATATCAGTTTCCTCCATCCAAAGCTGTGTCATTTGATGCATCAGGAAACTATGCACAGCAATGAACATGTACCGGCACAATAAGCCATTGACAAAACTAGAACGTTAAATGTTTCATATGAAACTTAAGTTATGCAAAAGTCAAATAAAATGTTGCGCATGCATCTCATTTCAGAAACTACTATTCAAATTGTCCAAACAAAAATTATATATAGTGCCAACCATCCTGGCATTTACAATGATCATCAACCATTTCTTAACCACACAATCTTAAGTTACATGTTCACCTGAGTAATGCATATATATATATATATATATATAGTGCCAAATCGAGACCAATCGCATCTACACACACTCACATGCATACATAGAGTATACAATATATATATATATATATATATATATATATACACACACACACACACACACACACACACACACACTATATATATATATATATATATATATATAATACTATAATATATAATGCTTTTGTGAGATGCGATTAATTGCGAATTACTGATTCATTTATTTGAAAGTTTCATTTTTACTACAGCATATGATCTGATCAAGGTAATGCAATGCCTTTTGAAAATAAAAATAAGCCTCATTTCTTTATATAAATTAATACAATAAAGTCCTTATTAATTTCGTTTCTGGTCCCCATTGACTTTTATAGTAGGAAAAAAATACTATGGAAATCAATGGTGTTTGGTTACCGACATTCTTCAAAATATCTTTTGTGTTTAACAGAAGAATAAAAATCAAACAGGTTTGGACCAACTTGAGGGTGAACATTTTTGGGAGAACTATCCCTTTAACACAGAAAGCAAATAGTTACTCAGACAGAGGTGGTGTTGTTCCAGCCGTACACCTGTTCACAGTGACTAATGAATCCAACGCTTCTCCATGTGTCCGTCAGGCTAGACCAACCTCCCTCATCTGATCCAGTTTCTCCAGTGTCTCCTTAGTGTCAAACTGCCATTGCTTCACCTGTTCAGTGGCTGTAATGCCCTCCTGAAACAAATTAATTAAGTGCTTACAGTATATCCAGCTGTTTAGACGATAAATTGCATTATATTTTATCAGAATGTTTTTTCTTATCCCGTATGATCTTACAGCATTCTTGATCTGCATATCGGCTCCAGACAGTATGAGGATTTTTACAATTTTATATCGATTTAATCTGACAGCATCATGTAGAGCCGTGTCTCCTTCCTTTAAAAGAAAATGTTTAAACTTGCATGATCCATATAATTTTTTTGTTTTCCTCATTAATTATTCATCTGTTACCCAATCTTTGGCATTAATATTGATTCCACTGGCTAGAAGATGTTGGACCACGTCGCTGTGACCGGTCCGTGTGGCCACATGTAAAGGTGAGCTAAGCAGCTGTAGGGGAGAGAGTAGGTTTTGACCATATTATGCATATTTGCGACAGCTTAATTTTACATATACTGCACAGTATTTTTGTCTTCCAGTAAAAATATTCTACTTTGTCTCTGACGTTGATATCAGCTCCCCTGTCCTGAAGAACGTTCAGTGCTGAGAGACTTCCACCTCTGCAAGCCCAATGTACAGCCCTGCAATCCAGCTAAACCACGGACAACAAAAGCAAATCAACAATCGCAACACCATTGTAACAATGAACTGACTTAATGAATATTTATAATGATCTCACCCTGTCTTTAAAGTTGATATCCGCTCCTTTGTCCAGTAATGTTTTCACTATTTCAGCATGATTTTCCAGAGCAGCCCGATGGAGAGCTGTTTTTCTGAACTAAGACAAACAGTTGTGTAAACAACGGAGTCATCATAGAGTCAGAGAACCAGCGTTATTATAGTTAACGAAAACTAAATAAAAATGTGTTACTTGAATCAAAATACATGTTAACATGTAAAAAATTGTATTGGCTATATTGCCAATACAAAATATCTAATTTTAATGGTAAAACAATACAATAAGATTTAAAAAAAAAAGTTTTGACGTGTATGGTGTGGGAGTGGAATGGGTAGGTTGTCACAACGAGCGAGAAAGGTTTACATGGATCACGCTAAATCTCCAACCTACGGGGAATCACCCGCTTTGTAGCCAAATATGGTGTCCCATACTCGGAATTTGTGCTCTGAATTACACCCATCTAAGTGCACACACATTTTTGCTGCGGCGCCCAGGAGGGAGCGATTGGGGGTTAGGTGCCTTGCTTAAGGGCATCTCAATTGTGGGTAATGAGAGAGGAAGAGAGCACTGTTCATTCACTACCTCCTATATTTTCTGCCGAATGAGACTCAAACTCAATTCCGACTCTCTAACCCAACATGACATCATGACTTTTGCGTAAACATACACGCCACTTTCAAGTCAAGTGGCGTGTTATTTATATGCATTTTGAGCTATCCGCGTGTACGCGTGTATATCTACGCCGTTATGTCCGAGTGATTCCGCGTGTATGTACACGCCGTTAAAAATACGACCGAAATAAAGCCAAATTTTGATATACATCTTGGGGAGCGATATTTTTCTTACTAGGATGGTAGGGAAAGACTCATAAATGGTATTAACCAGTGACGGGTAGGTTTAGGGACGGGGTTGGGGTAGGTCATATATTTATATATACAGTAATGTAACGTTAAGTCAATGGCGTTCATAAACACGCTGAAAAGCAATTATGCGTGTTGATAGCACGCCAAAAATGGAAATACGAATTGGCGTGTCATACATACGCAGTTTCATGAGATCAGTCTGCTCTAACCATTAGGCCACAACTGCCCCTTAAAAGTAAAATGCTGTAGTCAATAATTGTATCCCTTAAAACTCATCTTTGATCACCAAAATGACATATTTAAATGATTTTTTCCTGTAAATTTATTTTTATTCATGCCTTAAAATAGATTGAATGTAAGTCTTACACCCTTGCTTCATTTAGTGAATGTGGAACCATAGATATGCAAATGAGCTCCACCTCGACGCATTCATACAGGCTCGTCTACAATTCGATGTATCAGAATGGTAATGTGTTTTATGTGTTGTTTTAGTACTAAAGCTTTGACTTAAATTAAAATGAAAGCTAATAAAAACTATGAGAGTATCTCTCACTGATACTAAAATAACACTGGAGAGAGCATAACATTTCAGACATACTCCACCTCATCACAGGTGTTTGGATCCCCTCCATCTTCCAGAAACTTTTCAACTACTTCCATCTTTCCCTGAGCTGCTGCTTTTAAAAACTCCTCTGGTTCAACAAGTCCCTGATAAACACCAGAGACAAACTTCAATGGTTAAACACTAAAAAGAAGCAAAAAGTAATAATAATAAATAGTACTTATATGCAACACTCAAATGTACATAATTATAAAGACAAGAAAGAGATGGGTTTCCCTCACCACAGGAACATCCATTAGGCCTCTGGAAGCTCCGGCCTTGTTCTTGATTTTCTTATTCTTCATACGCAGCTCAATAATATTCTCTGCACCATCCAGATCAACGATCACACGCCTCACACGTTCCTCTGCCTGTATGAAAAATTTACTTCTCTTTATCACTGACTAATTCTGGTCTTTACAGCACATGGAGTATTCTTACAATAAAATTTGGCTCATACGGTTTTTAATTCACAGGATTGTGAAAATCTTGTCACACATATATGAGATGTCAAATTTTGATATTATTAGTACAGCTTTCTGTGAATGTATACGAGTTTGCACTTGTAGAGGATTAACATGCTTGCCCTTTATTTTTACAGCATATACAGCCAATGCCTCTTTTTTAAAGCAAGAGTTATAGAGCAAAAAAAGTTATAAATAGGTTTTACTCATTCAAAATAATGGTGTAGTTATGGCATCTACCACTAGGGTGCTAAAGCCAACCAGCCAAAACCCTGACCAGCTGGTTCCATCTGGTTCTGAGAAATATCTCTCAAAAATACTAATACACTTTATTTTTTAGTTGTCCCAATTCAGAAGCTGCATCCTTCGAAGGCCGTGAAGGTCGGACTGAGCGTTGTTAAGGTCTAGCCTACAAAGGATTGTTCTTTTCGCCTATAAACTGTGTCAGCTGCCATTTTAAGAGTGGCTGTAACATTTGTACTAGATATTTTTCAAAGTTATATTAAACTGTCTGAAAACAAAACGGTTCACAAACGGTCTAAATTGTTAACCATGTTTCTGTATATAAAAAAAGTATAAACTATATGTAAGTCGCATCTTAGAAAGATGTGTGAAAATTTGAACTGCTTTAAAAGTTGTTGTTTTTTAATTTGTATCATTAGATATTTGAGTAAGTTGAAACCCAATAGTTACGTTTGAAAGTGTAATTAGGCAATTTCTCTTTAAAAGAAATCCTGTTGTCACTGGCACACAAAAAAATTCTGGGGTAGGCAAGGTCATGAAGGATTTGTTGTATCCTTAATTTCATGGGAAACAAGGACGCATTAAAGGAGCCTTTCAATCGGGACAGCCTTTGGTGACACAATCGGCCTTCGAAGGATGCAATCTCTGAATTAGGACACAGCCAAATATGGTGGCTTTGAGTGTGAGGCAGGTGAGTCTGATCAAGGAGATAAACTCTGAAGGAAAGTGGACTTCGAGGGCCAGAGTTGAGAACTCAAGGTCTAGATCATTTCCTACAACCAACATAACTTCACATTTACACATTTGGCTAATCCTTTTATCCAAAGCAACTTTCACTGCATTCAAGCTATAAACTAAATTAAATTCATGCATTCCCTGGAAATCGATTCCATGACCTTGCCGCTGTTAGTGCCATGTTTGACTGGTCGAGCTTCACATGAAGACAATATAATAAGGATAAACTAGAATTTACATTACCTGAAGAAAATGTGAGTGGTGCTTGCAGTGGCAAAACTCGGCACTCGGTTGCTAGGGTTTTTGGCTACAGTTTACCATGGTGATATTTACAGACCGATTTCCCAACCGAAACAAATGAGCCCAGGTCTATACGATGTTCTGGTGCTGAGATATAGGTTATTCATGTGTTTGTACGGCTGCTATTGTACTCTTTATGGTTGCTAGGGTTTGCATACAGTTTAAGGGGTTAATGTTTAAAGACTGTTTGCCAGTCTGGGTCGAAAAAGGCCAACACTGTGTTTCTACAATGTTCTGGTGCTGAGATTTTTCTTGTTAATGTTGTTTAATGGTTGCTACGGCATGGCTATGTCACTACTTATTGGCTACTTGATAGGCCGAGTCAAAAGAGCCCAACCCCAAGCCTCTATGACCTTCTGATCCAAAGATATGATCTTACAAATTCTGTGCCAATGTTACATTTATGTAACTTTTCTCTGCCGATTTATCGGCCGCAGGACGAACATCGTATATCCAATCGTTTATAAAATGAATAGCACATCTTTCCTCAAAAACCGCTCAAGTTGACACCTCATTCATGGGTCTAGGAGAAACTGCGCTGGAGGAGTAGCGTGCCAAAGTTTAAGTATGAGCAATAACAATAGTGACGCCTTGCCTTTGGCAATCACCACTAATAACACAGCTGAATAAACAGAAATCGATCATATGATGTGGATGGTAATATAGTTATCATTATAGTCATTCTTTGTGTAAACAGGATTTTCAAAAAAGGATTCAGGACTCTCAAAAAATAGGCACCTACACATTTCAGATAGTAATATCAATTGGGGGTTTTTTTCTTCTTAATTTTCAGCATTTTTTTATGCCCTAAAGTAATTTTTTTCAGATCTTTCTTTTATTTAGTTCAACACCCCTTAGGAAAATTGTATGTCACAATGAATTCTTAGTTCTCAATTCTTAATATTGCAGTAAATCTTCCTCATAATCTTTAATCAAAATAACTTGCAGCACCATTTTTTCTATGATGATGTGTTTACTGGCGTGAGGGCGGGGCAACCTGTCATTTCACAGGAGATCGACCAATAGCAAACCACAACCATCTAATCAATTCCCGATGGACAAAAACAAGTCCAGCCTTTCATTTTTTTATTGTTCAAGAAGAGTTTCACTCGTATACCTCACAAAAGGCAAGACATTTTTTTTTATAGAATTTCATGTTGATTCATTGCGACTTTATTGGAGAATCTTATGCTTCAAGTATTAAGTTTATCTCAGACTGGTACAATTTTCATCTTTTCATTACCAGTCCAAATTTTGATCTCTGCTGTCGATTCTGTTCCCCACTCACCTGAATGTTTACAATTCTTTGATTGACACATTCATTTCCCTGTTCTGCCCCCACAGAAGGTTCATCCACGACCAAAATCCCCAACTTTGTGCCCGAGCTTGACGCTTCTAAACAATTTCAATAGAAGACCAAACAAACTTTCTCCAACAGGTACTTCCCAGATTAATAAAATACATAGAAAATGATCAAAATGAGAAATTAATTCATTTCATTAGACTGTACCTTCTCCCGTTTATCAAGAGCTACTCTTCTATCAACCACAGCCGTCACCCATAGATGCTCTCGTCCATTATAAGGAAAAAAAGTATAAAAAAGAACTTCACCCAGAGTGTTTTCAATCAAACTTTCAAAAATAATTGTGTAAAAATCCCGCCGTTAAGAGCAGACCTGCTGGACTGAGATCTGAACTGGTCTTATAGCTCACAGCAGGAATGTAAAGCCACGTCAGGCCCGGAGTGACAGCTGTGGACAGGAGCTGGATCACACACAAACACGCAACATGAGCTCACCGTTTGTTCGTGCCTTCCACCTCTAGAGGCCTGCCCTCTGCCACACTCTGGGAGTCCAGTTTTACAAGAATCACGACCCATAAACACCCTGTTTTGGAGATTATGTTATTTATAAGTGGTCATTAGTGTCAAGTGATGCCTCATAAATGCCTCCTAGTTTTAAAGAACGCCTGTTAACACACACTGTCCAATCACGGGACGGCATCCTGGAACATCCTGTTGGTTGTACATTCGCATGAATGCACACAAATGTCTTATTATGATTAAGTGTTTGTGATATGCAGTTTTGTTTGAAGGAAGAACAGATGTAAATGGTTGTAAAGGTGAGATCAAGTTGAAATTTTCAATAAAACCATCATCTTTTGACAAATAAAACAACTGAACCAAACGTTGAGCAACAGCAAATAATCATGTGTAAATACTGCTAATGGTTTGTTTGATTTCATAACAATGCAGTCATGCTGTTCAAGTCCTTCAGCTGACCAGTCGTATATCAGGAGTCACCCCTAACTTAAATATGATTTAAATATTTATTGGAAAAGAACTAAAGATGGACAGTAACTGTTAAAATATCTGCTTAAAACTTATTAAAAATAACAATTCTGCAATTTAATAACTTTAAGCAGTAGCAGTGTTATATATATATATATTACATATTATAAAGCAAATAAAGATTTACTGTTGCAAATACTTAATAATCAAATCTGATGCCTGCACTTTTAGTTCCCTATCCCCTATATAGTGCACTATGCCATTCACCATGTAGAAAATAGTAAATGTGACCAATTTTAGCTGCAGCTTCAGCATCTATTCATAATGAAGGGTGCAAAATCATTGATCCATAGTATTGGAAGTGAGAGACTATAAGTTTTGAACGCTTATATCTTCTGAATGCAAATTTTTTTTGCAAAAAAATGCTTTTTTTAACAGTAAGGCAAACATATTGATTCATACCGACATATTGAATAAATAAAAGCCAAATAAACTTCAATTTTGAATTTATGGGGACTTTAAAGATACTTTTACATTGTTACAAAATATTTCTATTTTAAAAAGAATCCCAAAAATGCATCACAGCTTCCACATTGATAATAATAATAATAATAAATGTTTCATGAACAGCAAATCAGCATATTAGAATGATTTCTGAAGGATCATGTGACACTGAAGACTGAAGTAATGACTGTTAAATATTCAGCTTTGCCATCAAAGTTATAAATTACATTTACAACTCTCTCAAACCTTTTAGGCCTCAAAACTTAATCGAGTTCATTCAGATTTACTTGACATAAATACCCTGGTATCAAACAACTTAAAACTAAGATTGAGCAGAAAAGTCATGCTTTAACTCTGAAAAAGAAAAGCCAATAAAGTCTGTGTACTTATGTTTAGTTATGAAGATCATTTTTTTGCTTTCAGCAACAGCTGTACATGCTGTCTAAAGCACTTTTGATATGCTGATATTAGTTATGGTATCAAACATTTTCAATGGCAGTGTGTGGCTGTTTAAACAGTAGATACACAATGCGAAGCCTCTCAGACAGGTGAATGATTAACTGAGAGGAGGGATCAGACTGAGACAAAACACACTCACAACACGGCAGCGGATGAAAGGGACAAAAGCGCAGCTCAAATTCAATACAACAAAGACATGTTTTTATCTTTACACCTAAAAGAAGAAGACAGCACCTGACATAAGAGGTAAGAAACAACATTTACAAAAACTAAGTATTTAAATGGGCTGTGAATGAAGGCTGTAGAAGATTGAGAACATGCAAGCAAAGTATGACTCCTGTTTTAATTAGTATTTCATAACTAACAGGCGTAGTTGGGACTGGACTGGGAAAAATGGTGACACTGAAACACTTGAGTGTTAATGATAATGACGAAGACAGCGTTCCTCTGTTACCGGAAGCCAGCAGCTCGGAGAGCCCAACCACCCAACAACACAGGGCAGAGTCCAGGGAACTGTTCCTCAGCCGGTGGGTTTGACCGAGATAAGCACTGACACCACGGAAACATGCTTCACTGGAGATTTAGAGACGCATTCCATTCAAATTAATGAATGAGCTTTTAAAACACCATAAGTCTGCTGTGTTATGATTTCAGGAGGAACAACTTAATTTTAAGCATTGTTCTGTTGTTGAGCTGTTACTCTGCACTTCTGGTTCCTGCGTATCTGCCAACGCCAGAGCTCACCTGGACTAATGACAGTTCTGCTGAAACTCTGGTACTGTAATCCACTGTTTCACCGTATGAAGCTAATGAGATGTGCGCCAGACTAAATGCATGTTTGAGTTGTTTTAACTTAAAGCAACTTGCACTGACATATCTTAAAATATTTTTTGTCTCAAGATGCACACCAGTAATGTGTTTTTCTAAAGTACATTTATAAAAGCTACTTAAATATCCAAATTAAACTAAGGGCTAATCTTGGCTTAATCTAAACCCTGTCTGTGAAACCAGCGGGCTGTTCCATAAACCAAGATTAGAGTATAAGCCAGGCTTATTTCGGTTAGTCAGGCTTATTTTTGGTAGATTCGGTTTCATAAATCAAACTTAAAAAAGTTCAAACTCAGTTACCCTGGCAACTTATGCTGGTAAACTAGCCTGGTCCAGGGCAGGCTAAGCCTCAGTTGTTACACAGATCCTCAACACTGACCGACAAGAACACAATGATATTACCACTGACACTCTCTAATACCATTATTGGACTTTATAAATACACAGTATACAGAAAATCAACTTAAATAAGGCTACAATATAGACACATATATAAGGCGTTTTAAAGTTGTCCGTTTAGGACATGTCATTTTTGTAATAAAGACATTTTAATTAAGGAGTGCCTCGGTTATCAGAGAATTCTTTCTCTACACTGTCTCATATATATATATTATATAGTATGTACTTTATTATGTCTTTCAATTCAAACACATTTAACACAATTATACAAATGGACAGTTCCTTTAAAGACATCATATTTTCCCCCAATAAATATTCCTTATTTTTCCTTCTACTTTTTTTCTTTTGTGATAATACCCACCAACACATACATATAAATAAAACAATAAATAAATATTAATAAAAATATAACATTCACATATATCAAACTCTTATAATGAATGACACATAATTCCTAATAGTTATTCAAGTAATATTATTTAAATATCAAATATTCAATATTAAATAAGTAAATAAATAAAATAACAAATAACTAGAAATAAAAGGGAATGTTACATAAAAATGTAGTTAATGTAGGCCAATATATATTCCTTTATTTTATGGAATATTCTTTGATTTTGAGTATTCTTTCTTTTAGAGTTGCACATATCTTTTCAAAATGTATACATTTGTTCTTAATTTAATGTTATCCTCTCCATAATGTACTTTAGAAACCAAATCTAACCACTCATTTAAAACTGGGGATTCTTGCTTTCTCAAAAAAATTTTGCGTTAAAAGCTGTAATTCTCAGCATTCTAAATAAGTATACATCATCTTTATAAAGTAGCATAGATCCTATACCCAAAACTATATTTTGTATCTTTATATATTTAGTTTCTTAAAAAAAATCTTCCCTAAATTAGGCTACTTCTGTTCAATTTCTTTTTTTTAATTAGAAGTATAAAATATATGTGTAATGAGCTAGAAGTTCACTGCAACTTATCCAACATCCTAAAGAGAAATTATTATAATTAGAAGATATATCTAGTGTTATAAAATATCGCATATTAATTTTCCAAGCAAAATGTATATTTTAGTCAGAATTATTGCGCTCCTATTTGGCGCGCATGCGCGCAGCAGCGCTCGTTCAATATAAAGATTAGCAGCAAAATGGATACATTTGCACGACTTTTCTGACATTTACAGATGGAGAATATAACTGTAAAATGTCATTTTTGCACTGAGGGGGGA
Source organism: Chrosomus eos (assembly GCA_036326025.1). Lineage (NCBI taxonomy): Eukaryota > Metazoa > Chordata > Actinopteri > Cypriniformes > Leuciscidae > Chrosomus > Chrosomus eos. The sequence continues at coordinate 29,132,136 of CM070833.1, read as the reverse complement.
AAAAACATGTCACAAACGCATAAAACAGCACAAAATATACGCTGTTTGATGGTGGATCGATTTGATCCACGATCGACCTCTAGGGCTGCTTCAGAAACGCGTGCACACGCAATTATCTAGACTAGATAAACATGGCTCAAATTAGTGAGATTGCGTGAACTTCAATTACCTTTTATGAAACCACTTTAGCCCCAACTTCTTTGTTAGGCTCATTCAAGTCCGGTTTTGGAGTTTAATCCCCGCTTTTCTAAGCTTCATTTATGGAACAGCCCCCAGGCCTATTCAACTGTGAGTTTACTTCAGGTTTAAGATGATTCAAATAATCCATGTGGAGTTCACATATAATTTTTCAAACCCCCCAAAACTTCTTTCTACAATAAAAAAATAAATAAATAAATATCCTCTAGATATTGTAAACATGTACATACATTTAAAATAATTATTATAATTCATATTTTTAATTTTGTCATATAAATAAATATACAAAAAAGAAAGAAGTCTTTAATGCTCATCAAAAATACATAGTAAATGATGTGCAATATTAAAAATCTTCAAAAATTTAATGAATTATATTGATGGCATGCTGAATTTTCATGTCTTCATGTCACATGATCCATCAGACCCTTCATTTTAAAATTCTGATTTGAGCTGCTTAATATTTTCATGGAAACCATGACACATTTTTATTATTTGATGAATAGAAAGTTCAAAACAACAGCGTTTATTTGAAATATAATTTTTTCTAACATAAAAGTCTTTACTATCAGTTTTTAATCAATGAATTCCCTTATGTTTCTAAACATTCACACGGAAAAACGGTTATTTTAAATTGTAATAATACTCACAATATTACTGTTTATACCTTATAATCGTTTTCATCAAACGAGAGAGCATAAGAGACATCAAAAACACTTTACTGAACCAAAAACTTAGTTTGCAGTGTGTCACATGATCCTATAGACTCATCAGATCCTTCATTCTAATATTCTGATTTGCTGCTCGACAAACATTTCTTATTATTTTCAATGTTGAAAATAATTGTGTGCTGTTATAACAGTTGTGCTGCTTAACATTTCTGTACAAACCATAATACAAATTATTCTAAATAAAATGATTTCTTAATTTAATCTTAATTTCTTACAAACTTTTAAACAGTATATAAAGTGTGTATGCAAATAAATAACATACTATAATTATGTCTAATAATAAGGTACAACAAGTACAACCCGATATGAATCTTTGCTACTGCAATGAGTATGTTGTGGCCAGGTGTCTGAAGGCTCATGTGTACACACCTCAGGCTCTGCTGAATCAGTCAGCGGCTCTGCTGTCTCGGTCGTGTCGCAGTGGCTGGAGCGTGGAGAGGGTGATGACGCTGCCTACTCCTGCGGGCTGCTGAAGATCCCCGTGTTCCTGGAGAATAGCACACAGGGACTGGGCACTGCCTCCTCCTCTGGGTCTGCAGGGTAGTGAGGAGATGGTGGCACGGGCCCTGAAAACATTGCCTTATACTGGTATACCTACTGGCACAGAGACTGCAGGAGATGCGTGGTGGTGGGAAGCGGTGGCATTTTACGTGGCAAAAATCTTGGACCTCATATAGACCAATACAACATCATCATTAGGTTAGTTCATTATCAAGCACATATGGGTGAGGTGGTGTTACAGTGTCAATTATGCATATTAACTTGCCTGAACTAATTGTATCGATATTAATATTTGAATCTTCATACTTACAGAGTGAACAACGCTCCAGTATTTGGATTTGGAGAGAGACGCTGGCTCTAGAACTACCATTCGGCTCATTTATCCAGAAGGGGCTCCGTCCCTGTCACATGAATACGAGAATACTGAAATGGTGGCTTTGGTTGCGTTCAAGAGCTTGGATATAGCATGGCTCATCTCTGTAGTAACCAAGGAACCTTTGGTGAGTAATGTTAGAAGGGTTTCAGGAGGGACATTCTCATTTTAGAGAGCATTTTGTTGGACAAAGATTTGTATATGCCTTTGAGTGCAGGATGAGTCATAATTTTTGGAAAACAGAGGGACTGTGAATATTAGATGTTTTTGTCATCTCTTAGGTGTGCTATAGCCTAAAGATAACAGAAATGGCCTAAAAAAACTAAAATAGGAATATGGCCTAATTGTTTACATGAACAGTGTAGTCAATGTCTGTCCCTGTCTTTTTGAAGAGTTGGTGGTCTAAATTGTGGTTCTGGAAGCATGTAATAGACACGATACCTCTTCAACCAGAAAATGTGCGCATCTTGAATCCTGAAATCATGTACAAGACAGGACAAGTGCTGCAAACCTATGCAGAGCAACAGAAAAAGGTCAGAACTGAGATACTTTTCAATTGTGCAAACTCGATAGAATTACTAAATAGATTGTTGCTCCTAAAACGTGCACACACACACACACACACCACAAACACACACACACACACACACACACACACACCACACACACACTACACACACACACCACAATATATGTAATTAAAAACAGTAATATTGTGAAAATGTATTTCAATTCAAAATAACTGTTTATTTTTTTTTAATACATTTTAAAATGTAATTTATTCCTGTGATGGCAAAGCTAAATTTTCAGCATCATTACTCCTGTCTTCAGTGTCACATGACCCTTCAGAAATCATTCTTAATATGCTGATTTCTTAATTTCTGATTTTTGTCTAAATTTTTGATTAAATCAGACTCCTACTAAAAGTTTTGGCACTAGCATTGTTAACTGAAGTCAGTTTTATATGTTGTTTGTTAGATGGTGCCGACCCTGGGTATCACGGCAATAGTTCTGGCGCTGCAGGTGTGTGATGAGGTGAGTTTAGCTGGGTTTGGATACGACCTTCAGCACCCTGGAGCTCTGCTGCATTACTATGGGTCTGTCCGCATGGACGCCATGAAGGCACAGGTGGTTCACGATGTCAGCGCTGAGACCATCTTACTGCGGAGCTGGTTAAAGCCGGAGCGGTGCGAGACCTCACAGGGGCATTGCGATGACGGCAGAGACTCTGAAACAGCTACATGTACAAGTTAAAAAGATGACAAACCACAGAAACAGACGATCTTATAAATTTCAGGGCAAAATGTACTAAATTGTGTAATTTTGGGGTAAAATATGACAGACATTACCCAATAATATAAATTATAAACAAATGCATTTAAAACAAGTGAAAATGACAACTAAAATTAAAACCAAAGCTTACTATAATACACATTTAAACATAGCTTTATTAAAGATGACAAAAGATTTATTCAGATAAATTATTATTTAAGATTTATTTATCTTGGAAAAATGATCACATGGTGTATTTTTTTTTTAACAGAACATTATATCCAAACAATACTGTATCCAAATATAAATGACAGATTCTTGTTTGAGTGTGATAATCGGTCCTGTAAAATATCACATTATATTTTTAAAACAAAGCAGTGGGTTAAAAACAAACACACTTTCCTTCTCAATCTACTTCGTCTTTAACGTAATCTCTACAATTTAAATAATGAATGATGAATTTTTAATAATGAATTTCAACACAATCATTATCATTAATTACAGTTCGAAAAGTGCTGACATTATGGAAGGAGAGAAATCATCTACTATAGGATAAATAAATTATCATTCTCCCTTTTATAAATTAGATTTGTGTATTTCAGCTTTAACTTTACAACCATTAAACAATTTAGATTTTTTTTGTAATGTACAACATTTTTACTATTAATTTGTTGATTCATTCATTCAGCCAAAATTAACTGTTTCACTGAATCATTTTCCTGTTATCACTGTAAAGCTGCTTTGAAACAATCTGTATTGTATACAGCACTATATAAATAAAGGTGACTTGACTTAAAAAAAATAAAAAGAGTGTTTCCTATAATATTGTGTTTCCTAAAAATAATTGCTAAATAACAGACACATGTTTTGTTTTGCGAGCACCTTAAGAATGTCTGTTTCTCACTGTTCACTTGCACCCTACATTCAGTTCATTGGAAGCACAAGAAACGCAATGTTTAGTTTCCCGGCACAATTTTCTGCAGTTACCTGACCTGAAATAAGAAGTACTTGCGCAGAAAGCACAGAAATCTCCATCTAGATTATAGCTCATGCAGCAACAGAAGAAAGAGCACGGCTGCACGGAGCGTATTCCTCTGACTCTGAGGACCGTGTTGGTCACAGGAGCGGGATACGGGTGGGCTCCCACAGCTTGCGGGCCAGCTGACTGCAGTGCTGAAGAATATATTCATTGGGGATTACGCCCAGATGCACAGTCAGCAGTTCATAACACTTCACCACTTCATTCTGATGTCTCTTGCTGTAATACCGCAGCAGTTTCCTACGACACAGTCAGAACAGAATAGACATGTGTTAAAGAAAGTTCAGCTTCCTATCACCTGGCAATGATCTAGATGACTCTAGCAGAATCCATTTCCATTCAAACTTAAATATTACATGGCTACCTTTAAGTATAGAATAATTATGTACAATAACCTTCAAACTGTCTCGTTTTAAAAGCCCCATTATACTATTTTAAAGATTCCTAATTTTATTTTTGAGGTCTCCTACAATAGGTTTACAAGCATCCAAGGTAAACAACAATTGAATTTTCTCATAGTATAAAATTGCAACTTCACACATTTGATCAAAGTGGGTGAAATGGTTCAATAATGGATCCGGTCTCTAAACCCCTCCTTCCTGCAAGCCTATTCTGAATTTCAGCTCCAGATCTTTCTCAGCACAACATGAACCATTACGCTAATCTGTTACAAACCTATAGGTTCATGTAGGAAGTGAGACTGGAATTACTGATGACAGTTCAGAATCAGTTCTTTTTAATTAGGAGACAATATCTCCATTTATCGTGAACTTTGATCTTTGTAACTTTCCAGACCTTTTACATTCACAAACAGCTCTACTAAACACTGTATGAAAGATAATATCTGAAAGCGCAGAACAGGGGCACTTTAAACTCTTCAATCATTCTGAATGATAAATATGCTTCTAACTGCGAGTGATGTCCTTGTTTTATGTCTTACTTATAATAATCACAGGTGAGCATTCCTATTGGAGCGGTGTCATCTGGGAAACTGGGTATATCTATCACTTCCAGTTTGTAACCCTGTCAAAACAAAATTTAAACCTGATCACCACATATAACTTTCATTATATGTATTATAGTACATGTAAAGAAGATGCAAGCTACCATTTACCGTTTCATTTTCAAACCACAAAAAGTAACAGTAGAAGTAATCTCCATATCGGAGTGTGACGGTGGCGTAACCCTTGTGTAGGTATCGCCGTGTTGTTGCCACAAGATTCCAAACCTGCACAGATTCATGATGAGATCATCAGTTACTAATGAAAAATACACAGTATTGTTACAGTATATAATATACAGTAAAGTTTAGGATTGCAAGATTTGGTTAAAAATACAGCAAAAAACAGAAATACTATGAAATATTTTTAAAAATAACTAATTTATCCTTGTGGATGGCAAAGCTGAATGTTCAGAAACATTACTCCAGTATTTAGTCACATGATGCTTCAGAAATCATTTTAATATGCTGATTTGCTGCTCAAGAAATATTTCCTATTATTATTAAGGCTGAAAACAGTTCGGCAGCTTAAAAATGTAGCATGGTTTCCACAAAAAAATATTTTATGGATTCTTTAATGAATAGAAAGTTCAAAAGAACAGCGTTTATATTTTAAATAGAAATATTTTGTAACATTATGAATGACTTGTATATTAATGAATGGTAGTGTATATTAAAAAAACTTAATGAAAAATGTCCTTAAAAGGATAAGTAAACAGATTTATATCATATACTTTTATTTAGGGAGAGTATATATATATATATATATATATATATATATACAGTGCTATGCATAAGTTTAGACACCCATACTAAAGTTGACTAAAAAGAGGAATAAAAAATCATCTTTTGGAAATTGACCTTAATGCCTTAATTTAAAAAATTAGGAAAAATCCAACCTTTAAGGACACCAATTTTCTTTGTGAATGAATAATGTATCGTAAATAAATAAATGTTCTTCCTTAAAATACGGGGTGCATAAGTTTGGACACCCCTATGTTAAATTCCCATAGAGGCAGGCAGATTTTTATTTTTAAAGGCCCGTTACTTCATGGATCCAGGATTCTATGCATCCTGATAAAGTTCCCTTGGCCTTTGGAATTAAAATAGCCCCACATCATCACATAGCCTTCGCCATACCTAGAGATTGGCATGGTTTTATTTCAGTTAGCCTAATTGCTATAGCCAAATGCATTGAGAGATGATCTTATGGAAAGTACGCCATGCCAATCTCTAGGTATGGTGAAGGCTATGTGATGATGTGGGGCTATTTTAATTCCAAAGGCCAAGGGAACTTTATCAGGATGTATAGTATCCTGGATCCATGAAGTAACGGGCCTTTAAAAATTAAAATCTGCCTGCCTCTATGGGAATTTAACATAGGGGTGTCCAAACTTATGCACCCTGTATTTTAAGGAAGAACATTTATTTATTTATGATACATTATTCATTCACAAAGAAAATTGGTGTCCTTAAAGGTTGGATTTTTCCTAATTTTTTAAATTAAGGCATTAAGGTCAATTTCCAAAAGATGATTTTTTATTCCTCTTTAGCATGGGTGTCTAAACTTATGCATAGCACTGTATATATATATATATATATATATATATATATATATATATATATATATATATATATTACATTTTGATTTTATGAAATATTTTTCAGCTTTTGACAACATTCTGTATCTCTACTGAAGAATATTTGATTAAAAAATTATTTGATATAACAATACATAGAAACAAACAGCTACATTTACTTATACTAAAACATTTCACGATTTGATACAGTGCATGATGGGCGAGACACAAAAACCTTGTTCTTTATGAAGTCAGCTAGAGGTCCCTTTCCCAGCTCAGAGACGGTGCGATCCGTCACATTTAGGGAAGGCGCTATCATTTGACCACTTGAACGGTCCACGTAGATAAAGTGGACGAGACCAGGAAACTCTTCCAGGTATGTGAGAGCATGGTTAAAGACTATCACAATGAATTCTAGATAAATTCCTTCCTGGCAACTACTGATCACATCGAACAAAAAGACTCAATGTTAAAAAAAAGGATATGACACCATTGTGATATTTCTTTTGCTTTTCACCAGCAGAAAATCCTTCCAGTCCATCAACTTCTCTCTGCAACAAACGTGAAAGACAGTTAAAAGTGACTCAAAAAGAGTATCTGCTTTAGAAGTATCTGTTCATACATACTGGACCATGTTCAGAGCTCGTTCTTGCAGATGAGGAGCCAATCGCTGACTGCTGCCCATGCATTCAGCTGCAAAAAACTGCCTGTACACACTACACAACTGAGTCTTCATGTTTCGACAAGAGGGCAGCAAACTGCAACAATACATAAAACGTCAGTGAGTGAATTAAGCCACATCCAACACAGAAAAGACTGTTCATTTTGTTAATAACAGAAACAGCACTTACTCCCTTGTGAATCCAGATCCAGATCTGGTGAAGGCCTTGCTCTTAAAATCTGTCCACACATTTTGAAGATGGGAAGTCTGAACACAAAAATTATATTATAGCGACAACATTCCACTACTTCTGGTCAATGAATTTCCAAGACTTTTCCAGTTGTTCCTAATTACTGGATAAAAATATTCAAAACTCAATTTATGGAGATTGCTGGGAATGATTTGACAATATTTTTTTTTCTTTTTTATATGTGAGGTGGTAATTCTTGGAATTGATAGATTTAAATGAATTTAAATATACATTTTGGGTGTGTAAATGTCTCCAGTAGGACAAAAAAAGACATTAGATTAGAATATGACACACCAAACAATAAATTAAGTTGATCAAATGTGACAGCAAATACTATATATTATATTATATAACTATATAAATATTTACTTTATTACAAATAAAAATTCTATTTCAAAAAAATTCAGTGCTTTTGAACTTTCTACTCATAGAATCAACAAGTATCACAGTTTCCACAAAAATATTAAGCAGCACAACTGTTTTCAACATTCATAATAATAAGAAATGTTTCATGAGCACCAAATCAGCATATTAGAATGATTGAAGGGTCATGTGACACTGAAGACTGGAGAAATGATGCTGAAAATGCACCTTTGCAATCACAGGAATAAATTTAAATTTTAAATATATTCAAATACATTTGTAATAATATTTCACAATATTACTGTTTTGACTGTATTTTTGATCAAATAAATACAGCCTTGGTAAGTGTAAGAGACTTCTTTTAAAAAAAACATCATGATGTTTCTTTAAAACATCAATCCAAAACTTTTGAATGGTACAAAAAACAAAACAAAAAACACCACCATATTCACCATTTTTTTTTAAATATAATGATTATAATAATAAAGCAATTTAAAGTGTAGTTACAGAACATGTTTTCATTTTAATGAATGGTGTTTTAATAATAATAAAACAAAGTTACTAAACGAACTGAATGAAAAAGCACTAAATTAACCATTAATGCTATTATTCAGAATTGAAAACTGATGCAGAATCATTGAGTCCCTCATGAGTCCTAATGAAAGCACATTGTAAAGTGGATCTGACGGTGTGCTTTAAGGATTAAGAGAGTGTGCTCGGTTCGGTTGTCCACACTGACCTGAATGTCCATGCTGGCCCAGGCTTTGATTAACTTCTCCAGTCTGCCCCGCTGCTCCGGAACAGAGTGCTGACCCCGTGTGGCTGCGGACCCTTCATGCCCCTCACACAACCTCTTCTCCAGCTTCACAAACGCTTCCAGAAAGTCATAAACAGACATGGCCACATGACTGTTGGGGATCTATTGAGAAGCGAGACAAATAGACTATGTGCACGTTAGCATATGCTACTTCCGGCTGCGAAACCGATATGGGGTGTCTAGTTTCCGGTAGCCTGATGGACAACGTAGATTATGTATATTTCTCCAGATGTCTTGGACATTAACCGAAGATTTCAGTCGATATTATAATATAATATTAGAGTCGATGATGTTCATCGACTGGTTAGTGATTTTTCTCCAGCTCCCCAGAGCAAGAGAGAGAAAGGGGTTTAAATATTACATCTCTCAGTATGTCATACAGGGAGTACACATGTAATACAGGGAGTAAAGGTATCCGACGTTGGGAAAGGGAACTAAAAAAAGTCCTCGCTCTAGACTAGGTACTGAAAGAGTTATAGGAACTTAGTCCGGTCGGAACACGCGAAAAAAATGGTTATAGGAAGGTTCTAGGCACTGCAAAAGTCCCTCCGGACGGAAAGCGGCTATAGACACCGTGAGTAGTGACTTTTCCCTTGTCAGTGGTGTAAAATATGTAGTTGGATTGTTTCATGTAACTTAGTTCTTCTCCCTCGCTGTGTTATGGCTTTGCTATGTGTGGATACATGTGCTGGTTACGTTCGTGAGACAGCTGATTAGTACTCTTGTCATTGACCGGAAAACAGTAACGTTACAGGAATCACCAACCCGTCGATCGCGGTCGACAAGTCGATCTATCTTGGAAGCATTTTAAGTCGATCACGAAGAGTTTTCAAAATCAGAGAAAAAAGCCTATTGTGTGTAGTAAATGGTGTTCTAATCCATGTTGCTGTTACAATCACGTCATTTTTGCGGCGCGCACCTTTGGGCTCATGCGGACCCGTCGAGTTAAATAAGGCTTTACGCTTTAACCATTAAACCAGCTCAGCCACAGTAAGTTTTTTTATGTTTTAGGTCCATTGCGAACGATTAAACTAAGTTAACGCCGGTCCACTGATGTAAACAAGACGGCAACCGGAAACGAAGTACCCAACGTCCGCCCTCAAGCCGGAAGTTAGCATTTTTCTCGTGCACAGAGCGAATTAGCTGGGAACTTTACATGATCATGTTATTCAGTATGATTTGAGAATGATCATCTTGTGCTTCAAAGGAAGCAAAATCATTGTCTAAATATGCTTATTATATGTCTAATAATATATAAATATGTATAAAACTTTTCTTTGCTTTAGAGGTCTGCTACAGTATGCATGATATTCAGAAAGACTTCACCTTGGTGAGCAACACTAGTGTGATTCCAGGCCAGAGAGACAGGCAATACATTGAGTGAGGCATCATGGGACACTCTTTGGCTTCCAGGAATACTCTGAATGGGGCTGAGGGATCAGGGGTTGGAACTTCAAGAGTTTTCAGACTGTCCTCAGCCATCTAAAATCATAAGAATATATGAAAAACCTCTCTATAAATACACATTTCACATCATACACTACCGTACAAATGTTTGGAGTCAGTAAGATTTATGCTGCTAAAAAAAGAACATTATGTTCACCAAAAATACAGTAAAAACAGTAACAGTGTGCAAATATTACAAATTAAAACAACTGTTTTCTATTGAATATTATTTTAAAATGTAATTTATTCCTGTGATCCAAAGTTGACTTTTCAGGATCATTACTCCAGTCTTCAGTGTCACATGATCCTTCAGAAATCATTTAATTATGCTGATTTGATGCTCAATAAACATTTCTTATTATCAAAGTTGAAAACAATTGTGCTGCTTAATTTAAAAAAAAAAAATTCTCAGGATTCTTTGACAAATAGACAGTTCAAAAGAAAGTTTTAAGGGTAAAAATATTATAAGGTGTCCGTGATACAGAGTAATTACTTAATTAATTACTTAGTAGTAGACATTGTAATAACATGTAACAAAATGTAATTAACATGTAACTAAGTTATGGAACAGCCTGTACTTACAGATTGTAATTACACTCATGTAATAGGCAGCTACAGTTACACACATGTAACAGGCCGAGTCGATTACATACGTGTTACCGACTTGGTACAATTTAACAAGTACTTAAATATGTTACTAAGGTAAAAAGCCTGCAGTTACACATGGTCATTTTGTACCTTCTAAAATAGTGTATCAAGATTGTACTTAAGTGCACTTCATGTGTATAAGGTATGTAGATAGACATGAAGTACACTTAAGTACAATCTTGATACACTTTATTTTACGAAGCTTATCCCTGTGTAATATTACGTAATTGCAATGTAATTAGGAAGCTACCGCATGCATTTATGTTGTGAACGAGAGAGTTAGGCCTAATTCAAACTAAAGTACAGATATGGATAAGGTTTGTAGATACACATGAAGTACACTTAAGTACAATCTTGATACACTTTATTTTACATAGCTTATACCTGTGTAATATTCTTTAAATTGAATGTAAATAAGAAGCTACTGCATATATTTAAGCTGTAAACTAGAGGGTTAATTCAGATGGATAAGGTATGTAGATACACATGAAGTGCACTTAAGTACAACCTTGAGACACTTTATTTTAGAAGGTACAAAATGACCATGTGTAACTGCAGGCGTTTTACCTTAGTAACATATTTAAGTACTTGTTACATTGTACCAAGTCAGTAACACGTATGTAATCGACTCGGCCTGTTACATGTGTGTAACTGTAGCTGCCTATTACATGAGTGTAATTACAATCTGTAAGTACAGGCTGTTCCATAACTTAGTTACATGTTAATTACATTTTGTTACATGTTATTACAATGTCTACTACTAAGTAATTAATTAAGTAATTACTCTGTATCACGGACACCGTAAAATAAAGTGTTACCATATTAGGGCTGAGGAACACACACACACGTTTATATTATATTAAATTTATATTTTATAAAATGTTTTTCATCCTTTTAATAACATTCTCTCTCTTAAACTTCCTTTAGAAATTCTAATGTTCTGATTTGGTGCTCAAGAAATTTATTATTATTATTATTAGTAGTAGTAATAGTAGTAGTTGAAAAGGGTTGTGCTGCTTAATGTGTAAAGTTTAAATAACAGCATTTATTTAAAACAGAAACATTTTCTAACATTATAAATGCATTTACTCTTATTTTTTATAATCATTTCGATGCATCCTTGATTATTTAAAGTATCAAATATGTGCAAAAATTATGTAGTCTCAATACGTTTATCCCTTAAAACTCATCTTTCATCACTAAAATGACATTTAAATTTTTTTCCAGTGAAAAAAGATTCATGCCTTAAAACAGCTTGAATGTAACTACACCCATGCTTCACGCAGATCCATGAATATACAAATGAGATCATATGACATTAGATCATATTACTTTTAGGGCAGCAGAGATGGACAGGAACAAATAGCTCACCTGAACATCAGGATCTAAAAACTGGAAGACAGGAGGACTGTCACCTCTTGGTCGGACTATGCATTAAAAACACAAATACGCAGCTTGTTTTTATACAACACTTACCACTTTTGCTGCATTTCAAAGTTCAAGTCAGAATGTCATTGCATTACACACAAAGTCTATGAAAGTCTACTCATTTCTATCACCTGATTCCCGTTCAGGAGGAGAGGGCTCTGGTGTGTAGAATACCTCAGGAACTGAACTGCTCTCTAACTCCTAAAAATACAGAAAATACTGTCAGGGCACAATGCTAAATAAAACACTGTGAGATATCAAGAAGCGATATCAAAAACAAGACACATCAAACCTCAGGAGTGTCATCTTGGTCGATGTTGCTGGGGTAGAGATCCTGCACGAGGATGATCAGAGCCAGGAGATCAGAGGGGTTTAGACTGCTGGCATTACGACTGCACAAAGAGATACAAAAAGTTCTCTATAACTTCCTTCGGATTTATTTTGTGGTCAAAAACATCTTCTCCACCAGCGTTTGCTGTACCTGGAGTAGAAGGCCAGCAGTTTGGTGTGCACCAGTATGAAAGCGTGCAGCACCTCCTCTCCTGCCCTGTCCACGTGACTGTTGATCTGCTGCACCAGCCGACGCTCCAGAAACTCGATGCACTGCTCACAGAGGGTCGGGTGGATCAACCTCTTCCACAGCCTGAACAGAACAGAGACAGAGAACTAGTCATGTGTGAACTAAAACTAAACCTAGCATACGACTAATACAAACAGCACTTGCACACACCTCCACTAAAAAGCTTTGGTCGTGCTCTCGTAAGCGGCTGTACGTTTCCAGGAGGCTTTGTAGCTTCTTCCATAACCGGTTCCTTGGCTCAGTCTCTTGAGGGCGCAATCTGACAAATAAATTTGACTATATGAGAGTCCGTTAAAAATGCTTTTGTTTGTTGGGTTTAAGGTCAAAGTCGAAAAATAATAATATGAAGTGAAATGCAATGAGACTAGTTGTTGAGCAAAGTGCAGTTCTCACTCTTTCCTCAAGAGGGCCCCGCTAAGAGTCACCATCCCAAACATGATTTCTGTGAGTTTCTTCATCACATAGATCTTTCTCTTCAAATCCTCTTCGCTCTCATCTCCATCTCCATTCACAGCGATGTATAGACATTCCTCAAACTGCATGATAGAAAGCACAAGTGTCATGTTGGTGGCAGATGAGTACTGGAAAAATGCATTGAATTTCTTGAAAGAGGGTTATATGTTAAATTCATACTGTTACTGAAGGTGATTTAATTGACTTTGAACGTGGCATGGTTTTTGGTAAAGTATTTCAGAAACTTCCTGAGCTACTGGGATTTTCACACACAACCACACTAGGGTTTCCAGAGAATGATCAGAAAATGAGAAATATCCAGTGAGAGGTAGTTTTGTGGGCGAAATTTATAGAAGAGTGGTAAAAAAAACAGCAAAAAAGCATTTCATGAGACAAAAAAAATATTTGGGAGAAAAGTTTTCATATCAATAGCAAAAAATAATATTTAAGACAAAAAAAAGTTTTGAGAGAAAGTATTTTCTCATAAAACATAAAAAAAATATAAATTTGACATTTTTAAAATTATTTCTGAGAAAAAAAAATCTCTCTCATCAGCTGATTTTGCTTTCGCTGTGAAAATTGTGTCATGGGCGGGGCCACGTTCTTTTTTTCCTATTGGAACGTTCCTTTTTTTCTCAGAAATAATTTTAACAATTTCTATTTTATATTTTTTTATGTTCTACGAGAAAATAGTTTCTCTCAAAACTTTTTTTAGCCTCAAATATTATTTTTTGCTATTGATATGAAAACTTTTTCTCTCAAATATTCTTTTTTCTCTCATGAAATGCTTTTTTGCTATAAGTGTGATAACTTTTTTTTCTCTCAGATCATTTATTTTCTCGCATGTAATAAAGACACATTTCGAGCTCCATAGATCATCAGCTGTTTTTAAACAATAATGGCTTTTAATTGTTGGCCAATACATATGTGCATCCCTCAAAACATAGATATTAAAATATATAAAACATATTTAAAAAAATGTATTTATTAGTGTTAGATCAAATGATACATTCATTCTGCTGTGCTTTACCTGATGCAGAACATAGATATGATTGTTTTCGGTGTTGAAGGAGGTGTAATTGTCCCCGAGTCGGTCCACCATGGTGCTACAGGAGATGATGATGGGTGCGAAGAGAGTGTTGATGCTGTCTTCAAAAGCGGGCAGCTAAGAACACATACAAAATAATATTAATAATGTCTCATGCATGTATATTAAAATTATTTTTTTTAAATGTCAAACAGCATTAATTCTCACTCCTTCTCCTTCCTCCTGGGAAACCACATACTGATCCTGAATCCGCTGCTCGAACTCGCTGTCAGTCCAGTAGAATAAAACCTCTGCGCTCTCATTGGCCACCAGTAGACACTTCATTTTACCTGAACACAAATGCAGTTATTATAAGAATAGTTCATATTATTCACACTGTGCATAACTCTCTAACATGGCTTCCTATAATTATCTCAGTCTTTCATAAACCTCTTAATGCAACTAAGTTAGTCAAGAAAATCAAAATGCAGTCATATTAATTTGTAATTTCAACAAAACAGAAAAAAAAAAATACTTCAGAAAACAGTTTATAGCCAGTATGACTTCTAATGGGATAAACAAAAGACAATCTTTAAGATTTTTTTTTAAATCATATTGCTCACCAATGCAGCTTCCTTAAACAGTTCAGTAGTAGTAGTTGTGCAAATACAATACAATACAATACAATACAATACAATAGAATGCAAACAAGTTAACGACAACAGAATAGGATGATATGATAATCTCGTGCAGCAAAAGCCCAAACCTCTCAGTTCCTCCTGAATGAAACTAGCTGGTACTTAATTCACACAGAAATAAACATACAGTTCAAGTAAATACTTGTTGCACTAAACTTCTTACCAGTTTACGTATCAACAAAGTTAACTTAGAATTTTAGGTGTTCGCATCTAGAATAGAAGAGTATCATTGCGCCCGAAATCCTGAGCCAGTTCAACAATCACAGCACAATAAACAGTTTGACAGATTAAACTAAACTACAGCAGCGCTTCCGTGATGTGCGTGTGCGCGCGCTCGAGTCACGTGATCTGATGATCATCAGCGCGAGCGCGCGTCACGTCTGGAATTCAGATCATGTGCGGCGGATCGGCAGGCAGCGCGTGATTCCTTTATTACTCTTTCATTTAATGAACTCATTCATACTCACTTCTTTCTTTTTTTCTTTCTTTCTTTCTTTCTTTCTTTCTTTCTTTCTTTCTTTCTTTCTTTCTTTCTTTCTTTCTTTCTTCCTTTCGTTCTTTCTTTCTTTCTTTCTTTCTTTCTTTGCCTTCATTTTTTGGTTTAATAACTCTATGTTTAATAAATAGAAACTCAAAATGTTATGTTATCTGAACCACATTAATTAACTAAGAAAAATGATTTGACAAAATAAATAGTTTCGATAACAAATCATGAAAATATTTTTTTATTACATTTCTTACATGAAATTCTAAATAAATGTTTTGGAGCTTTGACCTTTCCTCTGTTGAGTCAATGACACACACATGTAAGAATTTACCATTGCCAACTTTAACCCTCTATGTAATTGGCTTATATATTGTGTAAACATCATGAAATCCACCATCTTGGCTCAAGGGGGATGGGTTCTGAATCTTTCAAATAGGGTAAACATTTTCACGCTGGGTTTGGTTACAGTGTGCATGGCAAAGCAAGGGAAGTCACGCAAAGGTATAGTTTGACTCTTCGCAGAACTCCAGTCCACAGCATATGCAGAGAAAGCAACGTCACACTTCATTATGTCTGTATATGAATACATGCTGTTGATTGTCAGCTTTGATCAAATGACAAAGACCTACCTGCTTGTTTCACAACGATCATGCATATTTATAATTAAATCAAGGTTACAGTTCAGTCAGGACATTTTGCATTGGAAAACAACAAAACTCCAAAGTTTGGAAGTAGCCTACATATTTATTTTTAAGTGCAAAATTCTCCTTTTCATTGCTCAAATTCTCTGAAAATAATAATCTTATGCAATTTTTAATCTCAACTAAATTAATGTTGGTTTGATATTTTATTTGGGTTGATATTTAAGACAAAAATGTTTAGAACATTATTTTTTTTTTTTTTACTTTTTGCAGTGTAAGTTAGTGACTACTTTTATGGTTCTTAGTCTAAATTTCAGTAAATAGTTGATACTCATAAACACTGGTGTTACTAAAAAAGTAATACAATGTTACTCCCATACAAAAATAAGTAATTGTGTTAGTTACTTTTTATGGAAATTAATGCGTTACTTTTCCTCACCTGGGCTGGGCTTACTTTTTTTTCTTTCTTCTTTCTTTACTTTTTTTTTTTAAAATAAAATAAATAAATAAATAAATAAATAAATAAATAAATAATTTTTTGGCAAAAGTAAAGGCCCTTTCACACCAAAAGTGAAATCATTAAACCTCAGGCTGAAGGAAATGCGCCAGTAGAGGGCAGAGTAAAAAAGTTAGCCTACATATTGCACCTTTAAACTTTGATTCGTCACTCAAACCTTTATCTAAACAGCTCACCATGGGTCATGCATATCCGACATGTTTTGTGGGGGTTTTTTTTTTATCATGTTTTTGTAGTTTGTAGTTCCTCCACAAATGGGTTGTGGGTCTATTAGACGTTATACTGAGCACAGATTTACACTTCAAAAATCCACCGAAAAATAGTAGACCATCCGGGGACTTCTGGCATTGGCTCTTTTCAACATACATGTGCTTTGGGACACTTTAATCTCACATGTTTAGGATGGATAGGCTATGGACATTAAGACGCAGGGATGTTCATCTTGCCATTCAATTTTGGTTATTAGTAGGCCTATGGCTGAATTAGATCATTGAAGGTCAGCAGCAAAGACATTGGTTAATAAAAGTGAGATTAGGCTAACCTACATCAAATATATTTGTGTAATTTAAAATTTAATTAGGCCTATTGCAGGTTTGCGTTTTTTCATGTCACTGTTTTTATTCATTTTGAGGGATACTGAATATGTTTTTGTGTAAGTGAGGTGAGTAAATGCCACATTTATTCTAGAATTATTATAACCATCATGTTTACACTTCCGGTTTATCTCAACAAGAAGAGGTGTCAATCAATGGAAAAACAAAGTAACTTCTGCTACTTATTTGAAGTAAATTTAAAAGTAATCCATTATAGTTGAAAAAGTAATCTGATGTAACTCGGGTTACTTGTAATGCTAATGCCCACACTGAAAAAAAGTGTGTTGGATGCATGATTTATGCTGCCTTCGTGTGCAATAGGAATTATTATAAATACTATGTAGTTGTCTAGTTAAATAATTGGTCATGAACGCCCTCTCAAGTCAAAATTTGAATGCGATGAGCTTGTTATCATGACTCCAGAAAAGGAATGTTGGAAATTTTTTAATTCAATTTCATTTTTATTGACACACAACTGAATTATAATATGTACGAGTTAGTTAACAAACTTTTAGCTAACAGCAGCACACATTAGCATCTTAACCCTCTGATTATCTTCATTTAGGGTATACACTTGTTATCTTTGGGGTCTCCAGGGACCCCAGACAATAACATTGCATTTTGTAAAAGTATAATAATTTTTTTTTTTACAAATGTAATTTTACTCTGTTTATTAATGTTTTTAATCAACATTTGTGCAGTTTTTGGAGGATTTTTGATATCTTTTAAATTTCTAAAAATAAATAAATAAATATTTAAATAAATAGTTTTTTTTTACAAAAACAGCATTTTATGTAAAATTCACTTTATAAAAGACCCAGATTTCTAACTTTCATTTATGGGGATAACATGGATAATTGTACATGATTTAATGTAAGATTTTTGCCCTTTTTTTGGAAAAATGCAGTTTTAAAATAAAAAAAAATCCACTTTAACCACTAGATGGCTATAGAGCTCCATTATATGCTATTTGCTGTTTGATTAACCAAAATACATCTTCTCACAAGTTGGATTCAGTTGGATTGAGTTGGATTCATATATAAATATTTTAAAATCAAAATTACAAAAAAGAATTATATACTTTTGGTCGAAGTTTAGCATATTTTGTATTGAAAAAAGTTTTTCAATAATGTTACTTTATGATTAGAATCAACCCTGAACAAGATGTTACAAAGAGATGTGTTGGAGTCTTTAGATTTTAGATTAAATCAGATTAGATTTAAAGATTGTGTGTGTGTGTGTGTGTGTGTGTGTGTGTGTGTGTGTGTGTGTGTGTGTGTGTGTGTGTGTGTGTGTGTGTGTGTGTGTGTGTGTGTGTGTGTGTGTGTGTGTGTGTGTGTGTGTGTGTGTGTGTTTGTGTGTTGCATTTTAGTTGTGTCAGTGTCACCAATTTATATTTGTGGTGGTTCTGAACTTTTTGACAAATTATAAGCACTTTTTTTATAGCCGTACAAAGTATTCCTGTGTGAGTGTGGTGTGTGTGGTGTGTGTGTGTGTGTGTGTGTGTGTGTTGTGTGTGTGTGTGTGTGTGTGTGTGTGTGTGTGTGTGTGTGTGTGTGTGTGTGTGTGTGTGTGTGTGTGTGTGTGTGTGTGTGTGTGTGTGTGTGTGTTGCGAGCATGATCATTTTGCATTGTGGATGTTTTTTACATCGTTGGAAGTGTGCCATTTCATTTCTGTCCATGTGATCTGCGTTGTTTCTGATTTTGATGATGAATAATTATATGTTTACTATGCGGGGTCTCCAGGGACCCCGAAGACAACAAGTGTGACTATTTTTTTCACGCCAACATAATAACAGATATCATTCCAATTTTTTTTTTTGTAGATCTATGAAGTGTTAAGAGCTGTAGAAAGTTTCATACCATTTGGACAAAGAGAACATTTTTTTTTAATTTGACCAAAAGTCATGTGCGGGATAAAAAGACCCGGAGATAACCAGAGGGTATGTTAAGCAGCTTCATCAGCAAAGCAAGCAGTTGTGCTTATAAGCTGCTCCACAATGGTATTATTTAAATTACAACATACTTGAACATTAAACACTATTACACACTATCAAGTCTCCCCCTTTTCTCATCTTGCTCAAAAACACATAAAATAACACTTAATTTTAAACCTGAATGGATTCATTAAACTTCAATTTTACATACATATAAGTTTAGGAAAAAATGTTGCTTTAGCTCATTTTAACTAAGCAATTTGAACAAGCAGCAAAAAAAAAGTGCATAAAGGCCTGCTGGGTCATGTTAGACTTTGTGACTCTCGACCAAGTGTGAACGAGCCTGGATTATGTTTATGAGTGAACCACGTTAATCTAAGATGAACCATATGTGAACTGCAGACATGTTTCCTTTTAGAAAATAATGTTATTTTTTGTGCATTAAGTCCAGTTAATATAGGCAAACATATTTTGGTTTGCTCCAAATACATTATGCATTTACTATATAATTTAAAAAACATAATTTTGTGCAATTTAGATGAGAAGAGATCCAAATCTCCCCTTTATCTAAATCCGAGTCTCATTCAGGTGCAAATGGTTCTCATCACTTAGTACTGCACACGATTGCTCTGACACCACAGTTCGCTCTCATTTCTCAACAAAGTCTTGTCCCAGCTGCTTGGAAAGGGAACATCTGCTGGTGTGCGATCTGCAGACGGGCTCCTTCCCCGTGAACCCTCCAGCGCTGGGCTGAGGACCCTGCCGGGCCTTTGAAGACTCGGGAGTTGATCTTCCCCCCCTGACCTGATGGAACATAAAGCGCTCGGTCTTGGGTTACCCATTACAGCGTACTGTCACAATTTATTTCTGTAGTACTTTGTGTTCAGGCCCATTTATAAATCACTGAGTTCATTGCTTGCAGAGCTTTTATCCTCCTATCTTGCACTCCTGAACATGTGCTGGAATTCAATTCAGCCTCTATCTGTGTCATATAGGACAGTCTCTCTTCCAGGGTTATAGTTTATACACACGCACACGCGCACGCACACACACTTTGAATTTACATTCATTATTGTAAATAAGAGGTCAAAACCTACTTTTTTACTACTATTTTATTTATATATTTTGACAAAAATAATATTCAGACACAAACATTTCCATAATAAAATAATGCTCTTTAACCGAAAAAATATTAACAACTCTAAATTTGCAATAAACACATTCAAGGAAGAAAAAAAATAGCTTCTAAAAGTGTAATTTTACAAATCAAAGACCAAAATCACAAAATAAATCACAAAATAATCTAATAAAATATGATAATCTTTGACTATACACGCTGTAATAACCAAATAAAAAGCCAAAACTTTCCCAAAAATTTCCACAGAATTCATATAATCAGTTTGAAAGCTGAATTGCTATTTTGGCTTTGTGATTGATTGACCAAAGGACATCCAATGCAAAACATTGACACACACGTGTGCATACTGTGAGCAATTCAATACATTGAAAATAAAAGGCTATTTTTATTGTCAAACATTAACATCAGTCTGTGCTGTATGTTTTACAAAAAATTACCTCATTATTGTAAAATATTATCTGACAAAATGTTGTGACTTAAATAAAAAAAAGTCGTTTTTCTCAAAACAATTGTACGCACACACACACACACACACACACACACACACACACACACACACACACACACACACACACACACACACACACACACACACACACACATAAATAATATGTATAGAGTGAGGAAGCACACTGTTTAAATCAAAAAACCAATTGTATGTACATTTACTAATATAACAAAAGGTTTGAACCTGTACAGAAACATTTGTCACTCATCATGCTTATAACTATTATTTAGTCGGCTAGCAGCACAAAGGAATCGCTGTACATGGGATTTATAGTGGCTCTTAAAAGTATTTGGACACTTAAGCAACACTTAAACTTACAACATGCCAAGTGGCATTTTTGAAATGTTATTACATTTTTAAGCGTGACTTAACTGTCCAACAGTTTTACAGCCCCTGTATCAACACAGAATAAGGTAGTGTTTAATATAGCAAATTAAAACTGGAGAACTGTAAGCTCAGGTTCATACTGTTATAGCATACATGTATACATGACACTAAAGGACAACAATTCCTGAGCTCCTCAGCAAACTTCAAAAACTCCCTACTCTTTCCTTTCAGGCTTCAAAAGAGCAACAATGGGAAGTCTTGTAAACATTATAAATATAGAGCAGTATTTCTCAGTGAACCAATGAATATTGAAATGAATAAAGACTGTTTTGTGTGATATGTGATTCCTTTCAAATTTAGCAATGAACTATAAGGATGTTTTAGTAAATATCTGTATCTTCTCATCATACCTTAACAGTTGTAGGTTGAATGTATAAAGCAGCAAAAAAAAAAAAAAACAAGACTGAAAGATATTAGTCAGGGCATGGGTCAATGTTTTATGGCAAAGTTAGAAAGATGATGTATGACAGTTTATATTTAATGTCCTGCGATTGCCCTTTTGGCTTTAGACCCTAGAATCAAAAAGTACACGAGACAGAAAGATCAAACTGATATTTATGCAATGTGATTTTGCAGGATTATCCTCCGCTGTTGGTCCTGGGTCAACATTTCTAGCAAGATATCGCAGTCCTAACACTTGAAACCCTACTCTTAACATCCAAGGGAAATGATTGGTAGAAAAGAACATTGTTCAGGCCCCTTAAATCTATCCCTAAAATTTGATTGGTTGACAGACTGGAATGTTGTTTAATAACCAACACGGATGTTGATCCAGGAACACGTTCTACTCGGCTAAATCACATTAAGCTGACAGACAGGCCCACACAGAATCTGCTCCCACAGAACTCCAGAGAATTGGAACGGCTGTCATTTACATCTTTCGCCCTGTGCATTTTCATCATTCAAATATTTGGGTTAATCTGATAATGTTTCCAGCGACCAATAAGAGCGTTGTTCTGTCGGTTCTGTTTAACAAACTTCACCATGTTTAAATCCGTTCCACACAC
Organism: Chrosomus eos; assembly: GCA_036326025.1. Classification (NCBI taxonomy): domain Eukaryota; kingdom Metazoa; phylum Chordata; class Actinopteri; order Cypriniformes; family Leuciscidae; genus Chrosomus; species Chrosomus eos. Next base: position 29,109,859 of record CM070833.1, on the reverse strand, counting down.
TCTTAAAAAGTAAAGTTTCCAAGAGGCGGTTTTGCAGCGATGCCATTGGAGACTAATTTTTTGGCTCGCCAAAGAAACTTTCAGTAAACAAAAAAAATAAAAAAAAACCTAAAAGAACCTTTTTCCATGATAAAGATCCTTTTGTGGAATGGAAAAATTCCATGGATGTTAAAGTGCCCCTATTATTTTTTTTCCGGACATTATCTGTCATGTAGTGTTTTATATAGTTGTGTGTAAAGGTCTGCAAAGTTCAAAGTGCACAAAGAGCACTGAGGAAGCCATAATGTCTATGGTAATGAACGTTTCGTTTTCGACACGTGCTGTAAGTGGTAGACCAATCACAACAGACTGGGCTCAACATCTGACCAATCAGAGCAGAGTAGGCTCGCGGAAAGAAGGGGTTTAGAGAGACCAGATCCTTGATCTAACTGTTTCAGACACTGAAAGTTGAGGGGAAGATGCAATGTAGCCTATATTATGAGAAAATTCAAGTGTTTTTGACTTTGTTGGATGCGGTTTTGCCTATTGTAGGAGAACTCCGAAACAAAATTAGGAGCCTTTAGAAAAATAACATAATAGGAACACTTCATGGAACCATTATTTTTAAGAGTGTAGTTTTCTCCAAAATCACAGCAGAAAATGTAAAAAAAGAAAAAAGAAAAAAAAAGAAGAAGTTTGATTCAGCCTGGGCCTACTTCAAAATGATTTCACCACATCTGAACTGCACATTAGCACTGGGTTTGTAGGTTACGATGGTCTTCAACATCGGATTACAAAGCTCTCAGTGACACCATGCTGGTGAGAAGAACTGCGATACAGAGGATGTTGCGTTTTGGTCGATCGGATCACAAGTAGGCGAGGGAGACACATTCCCGTTTATACCTGGACTTTTAATCTGTCTCTTTTGTCCACTTTCAACCACTCCTGTCCTGATTTCTTCGAGGGGAGGGTCTATGGTAGGTAAATTTATCAAAATAAGCTTGAGCAATTGACATATGAATGACCAGACCAGAGACGACGGAGAAACACACACAGAGCAGCAGCTTTAGTTTCTGTTCGGATAGCCGTAAGTTCACGCCGAACGCAGTGAGTGTGTGTTAGAAATCAGAAATGGTGAGAGAACATTGTGCTTGGTACATTTTTCGTCTGTAAACCAAACTTGGGTCTTCATCCGACAAAGTTTCAATCCTATCCGTCTAGTGCGCTTCCGCATTAGGTCAGTAGAAGGAGAGAAGACGGTCTTTTGTGGCTGTTCGAACGCATTCAACCACATAAGCGTTTACAGTACGAAAGCAATCCGGTTGAATGAGTTTTAAAATACCTCTAGAAGTGGTTGAAAGTAGACACTTTCAAAACGCTTTAGACCTCGTTTACACCTGCATTTGCGATCCGATCCGATCGACCAAACCACATCTTAACACCAGGTGTAAACACAGGGCCAGAGACTTCATTATATGCTCCTGCGACCAAATGCAGCAAAAACACAAAAGGGCAGCCAATATACATTCACTTTCCACAAGTCAAGCTGCTCTTGTGGGGGAAAAAAAGAGAAAATGTTGTTGGAAGCATTCAGTGCAGCCCTTGCTTGAATGAAGGGGTCTTTTCCACGTCTCTGTGGGCTTACTAATAGAGAAGGCCATGAGGAGCTGGTGCATTGAGCAGAAGATCGTCTGAGGTCGGTCAGTGTGTGTTATCTACGGCAGGCGTATGCGTTAATGTTCTTGATGACGTAGAAGCCGATTGAAACAGGTGGCATAGCTATCGTTCTTCCCGCCCTGAGCGTCCGTGGCTTCAGCTCAGGGAACGTCTCGTTGTCCACCATACGCAAGTGCTCTCCGTTCAGCTGCACAGACCTGCAGAGCAAAGGGAACTGTGTTAGGATGCTGCAGATAGGAGGATTGACAATATATCAGTGTGAGAGCGGCAGACACTCAATGAAGAGTCGTATTCTCAGAGGTTATACAAAATAATTGCAACAGGCTTTCAGATACATAAATGAATTCATTTTAAATAAAAAATCAGTCCAAGTTTAATTTTAGACAAAACTGCTGGTTTTAGGACCCAGTTACATCAAGGGTAAAGGATGTCTAAAACAACGGTAATATCTCTGATGGTGCACTAGAGGGCGCTATAGCTGCATTATCAACCTTATAGAAAACAAACATCACCAGTATGAGCTCACATCACTACCATTCATCATTTTTTCTGTTTTTGAAAGCCTCTTATGCTAACCAAATATGTTACATAAATGCAATTTATCCCTGTGATATAAAACAGAATTTTCAGCAGCCATTACTCCAATCTTCAGTGTCACATGATGCTTCAGAAATCATTCTCACATTTCTTCAAATCATAGTTTTTATTGTTGAACAATTGTTGCTGAAAGGTAGCCTACAACCAAATGTAAATAATGAGTCAAAATCATCAATCCTTCTTCCAAAACGTTCTCTTTAGTCTCACCCTGATTCACTAAGCCTATTTATATTTTAGACCTGCCGGGAAGGTTTTTGCAGGAAATTTTGCCCGTGTGTGTCTATTCACATCCGTAAATAGAGAAAAGTACTTTGACGCGTGTATGGTGTGGCAGAGGTTAGTTGTTTCAACAAACGGGAAAGGTAGACATGGAGCCGCTATAAATCTCAAACCTCCGGGGAATCATAAAAAGACAGGAGAGTCTGGTGGCAAAAAGAGACCCGACAGAGCTCGTAATAAATGTTGTACTAATAGTCTCTATAGTCTCACACAGTCACTAATAGAGTTTGTTGAATAGCATGAAGTATCATGACAGTCACGAAGAGAGGAAGCACAACCAAAACAATGTTCTTCCACAAAATGAATAGTTTTTTTTAAACCGCTAGAGGCCCAAAAGTTATATTTTAGTGGAAACCTTTGATTAATAGAAAGTTTTATTTGTAGGAAAATTGTTTTTGTAACATTATAAATGTCTTTACTTTCAATTGTCATCAGTCTCTATGGTCCACAAAAGCACATCTCGCATGAAAGATGTTGCATGCTAATCATAAATCTAATCACATTAATATTGTTTCCTAACAGGTGTAAAGCTAAAATGTTGAAATGCTTTTATGAAGCATTTTTCTACGTTCATTGTTGGTTTGGAGAAGCACCCGGAAGACCCTTCACTTATATCAGCAGACATCTGGATGATCCATCCCATCACCTCATCTTACAACGCCACAGACTGAACTGATCAGGAAGCGGAGTTTGCTTTGGGCCTGATTCTGAAACCCTTCTGAAGCGCAGTGTGACGGCAAGCATCAGACGCGACGGTGAGGAGCGATTGTTGATCTTCCCAATTAACTTTCCCTCGGGAAGAATGTATGCTCAGGAGATCAAAGCAGACAGAAGTATGCAAGAACACAGTCAGTGATGTTTTTGCTCAGGGCTTCTGCAGAAGAGGGTCTGCATTTCCTTTAGGAGAGGATGCAAATTATATGAAAGTCTCCAGATTCCAGTTCTGGAGCTTTAAAGGCCTCTGGCTACAGATGTAGGTATGTGTTTGAGAAATGACAAAGCCTTCAAGGCACAGAGAGATCACACACACATATCTGCCATGGTTGCACAGTTGGGTTTACGGGTGTGAAAAGCTCCAGGTCTAAGTTCCCAAAACTGTTGTATCTCAGACTCAAAAGATTAACGTTCAGATAAACTTGTACATTAAACAGCATTTAAGGCTTTAAAAAAGCTAACCAGGTTATGTACTGATTTTTGGGAGAGGGATTTAAAACATTAAAACTTAAGTGTTAGGCCTACTATTCAAAATATTCCTAATGATTTTCTGTGATAATGCAAATATAGAGCAAATCTTTTAAATGTTTAAACAAATATAATCATTACTGCAAACAGAAATACGTATTATTACAATTTAAAAAATGTTTATTTTAACTGTAGCCTATATTTTTTAAGTAGTTTATTGCTGTGACGTCAAAGCTAAATTTTTAGCAGGCATAGGCCTTTGCAACGGCGCATCGCAATTCTCTCTTCAAAGATACACACACCCACAAAAACCCTCGAACTTTCCATAAATTAATCTTATATAAAGTTCAAAAAGGTTGAAGCGAATTACAAGGGCAATCGTGTGCTTGTGCTGAAACGCGCTTTGCTTGACGCTTGCAATGTGTGGTCTCGCCCGCCGGTATTTCAGTGTTTTTTCCCTCAAAATGCTCTATGAACGCATCATTTATGCCTTTTGGAATCCAGTAGGTCTATATTCAATACACAAACTCACTTAGCTACTGACAGACGGCTGCTTTCAAAGGCTCACGTGCGCTCTGTGTGTGACCCAGTGTAAGCATTAAGGTCTATAGTTACACTTAATGTAAGCACAGTCAGTTATGTCTTAAGGGATTAGACAGACAGGACAAACATCTGATTTGTCAAAATAGAGCTGTGCATTAGTGGAAACGCGGATCTGAGAAAAGCAACCAAAAAAAAAAAAAAAGGCTGAGAAAGAGAAAAATCACTCACTGCTCTTGACTGAAACGTTCAGATACTGAAAGCACTCTTTGTTTATTGCTTGTAATATATATATATTCATTTCTCTTTACTATTTGCTTGTATGCAGCGTTGGGTAAGTTGCTCTAAAAAAAGTAGTGCTTCATTATCTACATCTTCAAAAGTGTATGCTAATTATTCTCTCTAAAAATTATTACCAATACTTCTAAATCCAATATCAACCTCAAGAGTTGAATACCAGGACAGACATGCAACTGCTCTTTTAATTCTTTCAAATAAATATTATAAAATTGCATAAATTCTTGAACTGACCAAAGTGAGAAGGTAACATTAAAAACACACATTTTAACATTAGATGTTACATTTTGGTGTTAAATCTATTATTGTTTTATATATACTAGTCTGAAGTAGCCTACATAAGAAGTAACTGTAGGCCTATTAAATAATAAAAAAGCCCTTGCTTAAATTTTTTAAGGGAAAAGTAATTTAATTACAGTAAGTGAGAAAAAAAAAATGTAGATCAAGAATCGTTTGAAATCGAATCGTGAGGTGCCTAAAGATTCTAGTACCCCTAATAATCACACGGTGAGAAGAATGAAAGCCTGTATAGAAAAAAATATGCATCGCAGCCCCATGAATCATAATCAAATTGAATTGTGAGGTGACCCCCACCCCCATATATTATATATATATTTATATATATATATAATATATAATGCATTGACACAGAGATTATAACAGCTGAAATTGTTATTAGTACTGTCATTTATATTTGAAATGAGAGCTGTCGTCTCTTATTTACCCAGCTCTTCAAACACCCCTTTCTCTCTTTGTTTCCATTTTGAATTACAGAATATGATGCAAAACAGACAACGACAGATCCACCAAACACACAGGGAAAATTTTAACCTTGAAAAAGAGCAACTCTGTCTGAGAGTGTTTAAGTGTGACCCCACAAAACGAGCAGTTAATTTCCCTGCATATGTGTTACAGAGGATTTAAGCATTGGAATGTGTCATGAGTAACTTTATAGTGCGCCTGTATATGTTACTCACTGAATTTGCTCAGGAACACACTGATTCAGCCCATATGGAGCTGTGGGCATTTCTGAAGACACAAATACTGCGCATGTTTTACTACTTCTCACTTCTCAGACACAAGAATTAACCTAAAGCCATCCAACAACAGCTGAAATCAGTCAAATGTATAGAAAGTGGATGGGAAAATGCCTTAATTTTAAGATTCTTTGGAATCAGAAAGAAGCTTTGCACTATGAAAAATATTATCAAACATGACAAGAGGATGGTTTATGATTATTAACCGTGGGAATGGGTCTATCAAAACACACATGGTTATGGGTTTTTGTTTTTTATACTGGTCTATAATAGATTGCTAACTGTGATATAACTGGTAATTACTTTCTGCTTCTTCCGAATATTCCTTTCTATCCTTTATTTAAACTTTTCCTCCTGTTGTGGGATGAAGGGATTTAAGAGCAGACTTATTCACGGAGGTTCTGTTTCACTGATCAACACCATGATCATGTTTTCAAAGTATCATGCTTAACTCCCAATAATAGACGTTTAGCTGGCCCTCTGGATCCCACAATTCCTCAAAAGAAAACAAGAAAAAAAACCAGAGGAGTAGAAAAACTGGTTGAAATTCAAGCTGAAAGCTGCTGACAAAACTATTGCCAACATCTGCCCCGAAGGAAGTTGCATTTCACTGTACTCTCAGTTTAAATTGAGCCTCAATAAACCAAGACAATGTTATTACGCTAATTCAATTGGATTGTCCGTGTTTAATGGACGTTTTGATGTTTTGTTTTTGGCTTCAAATGATTTCTAGTGGAAAACTCAAAACAGAACACTCTCTGGTGTTTTCGTCGGCTTGAGTGAAAAATATGATGCGTTTCTTAACAATCGAAGCAGTAAAAATACAAAAAAAATGTGAAGCGTATCAGAGTGAATTGGGGTGTTTGTGACCAGCGAGGACATTTGTCAAGTTTCTCACTCATGACTAACGTCTTGTTGGTTGAGCAAGACACATTTAACATGTCAAGACCAAAATAAGTAAATTGCTGAGCCAATCTACTCGACACTGCGTAAGAAGCATTAATGTGATAGAAAACATTAAACAGGAACACATTAACTGAAAACATATTCATACGAGCAGATGAATTCAGTACTTTAGGGGAGCGAGCGGGAACAAGATAATCTCATATCCCATTTAAGAGTTTGAGGAGATGCACAGACCGTGTTTTCATGACCCGGGTCTCTCTTTTGCCCTTTATATGATTAGGTTAGTGTCGGCGAAACGGGATCCCGTTTGTGGAAGAGTTGAATATTTAGTCAGAAAACAGTTAGCTCAGCTGTGTGTGTGTGTGGACAGTTATAGAGCACCAGATTTATCTCCGTTCCGTCTCAGTTCATGTTTAGTAAAGTAACAACACTCCACTGATTATTATAGTAAACCGAGAACAGAAGCATAAACCACATTCTTAAATAAGCTGAGGTCAGAGATCTGCGATAAATAGTATTTACGTATATATAATAGGCTATAACACAATATTATACAAAATATATATATAATACAACTTTATTATTATTATATTATATTAATTACTATTTTGCTTATGGGGAATCCTGTTTCACGGGTATTACCCAAACCATAATAAGTTTAGTAAAGAAACAAAACACCAATGATTATTATAGTAAATCGAGAATAGAAACAAAAAACACATTCTAAAATAAGCTGATGTCAGAGATCTGCGATCTCAATACTTACATTATAACTTAAAAAACCTCTTTCACCAATGGAAAATCCCATTTCACTGGTACTAGTGAAAATATAATATAAAAAAGAACTTTATTGTATTTATAATATTTGATTGTATTATCATACTTAATTTAAAATATAACAACATTGAACCTTTGAAAAGGGCAAAATAATTGAACAAAATTTAAATGTATTAGTCAGTTCCCCAAATAAAAAATTATATATACTATATATTAGTGCTGTCAAATCTAACATACGTTTTTGTTTATTATGTGTGTGTGTGTGTGTGTGTGTGTGTGTGTGTGTGTGTGTGTGTGTGTGAGGTGTGTACTGTATGTATAGACACACATTTATACATATATATTTATATATATATACACTTTTATATACTTTATTTATACACATACACACACACACACACACACACACACACACACACACACACCACACACACACACACACACACACACACACACGCATACATACATACATACATACCTACCTACCTACCTACCTACCTACCTACTACCTACCTACATATATATTATATATATATATATATATATATATATATATATATATATATATATATATATATAATACACTGCCCCTATCCCTAAACCTACCCATCACAGGAGACGTTCTGCATTTTTACATTTTTAAAAAAAACATAGTTTTTTATGTTTTTTTTAAGCTATTTGAAATATGAGGACTCATGCAATGTCCTCATATATCACGTGTAAGTTGTAATACCAGTGTAATACCCATGTCATTATACACATTTGTGTCCTCATATATCACAAAAACAAGAGCACACACACACACACACACACACACACACACACACACACACACACACACACACACACACACACACACACACACACACACACACACACACACAACACACACTATGTAAACAAAACAAAAACAGATGTTTACATTAAGTATACAACATGTTTTTGTGTTATTATTTTGCGTGTCAGTGAAATGCTGTCACAGACGACAATGACTTACGTGGAGTGCAGTCCAGCAGTGCCGAAGGGCTGTAGCAGGTATTGGTGAACAGTTTTATTTCGTAAAGTCCCGGCCAGCTTGATTTTCTTCCGTGATCGATGCAGGTTGATGATGTAGATTGTTATGGACCCTCTGACATAATCGTGACTGCAGGAAAAGAGAAGAATCCATTAAAAATGTATGACACAGCAACTCAACTTAGATCCTAAGATCAATTAACTTATATCATTTCATCAAACTCATTTTAAAAACTCAATATTGATAAAGTAAACACTTTAAGCTATGCTTACATTTGACTTGCACTGATGTACACTAGCATATACACTACAGTTCAAAAGTTAGGATTTGTTTATTTGAAAGAAATGAATAATTTTATTTAGCAAGGACACATTAAAATGACCAAAAGTGACAGTAACAAAAGATTTATATTGCAATTAAACTTTTAAAATGAAACCTAATTTAAAAAAAAAAAAATAAGCAGCACAAACAAACAGACTTAAAGCCACACAACTGCAATACTGATAATAGAGTGCACACACACACACACACGAAAGAAAGAAAGAAAAAAAACATGTGCAGATAATGTAACTAAAATATATATAACTAAATAATATATAAAATATATAATCTGGTTGATACTGACAGAAACATTGAGCTTGTTCCCAGAATTCCATTTACAAGAGACAATGTGTAATATTTTATACGAATCCAAAACCTTCTGTGATTTAATTTCAGTACACAATAACCGAATAAAAAAGTACTGTATATAAGCAACGGAGGCCAGGACTACGTCATGTAAAAGAGCTGATTGTTTTCATATAACAACTGTAAAAGCATTAGCTCCCCTCCCAAATTCACAGGGGTAACAAAAGCTTTATATGTGTTGGACGGTCATGCTTACGTTACAGAGATTCCAGCATACTTGTCCTTGTTTTCGGTGCCGCTGAAGAGCAGGCTTTAGGGAATATTAACTGAAGATAAGTATCTGGCAACATGATTAGGCAAACATGATAAAATTCAATAAAGATTCGAACGTAAAGGCAAGGAAAACATAGCTGTGGTGCATGAATACCACATGTTGTAAAGGGCCGACTGCACCGGTCACAGCTTGGCTTTAGTCAGACGAGCCTGTTAGTAATCTCACCAATCACGAGCGACCCGGGCCATGTGCATCTTTACACCTTGGCGCAGTGAATAGAGTTCAAGGGGAAAAATTCAGGAAAGAGACAAACCCGAGACAGTGTAATGAAAACATCTCTCATGTCATGTGATACATGTGTGGTGTCTCAGTTTTAATAGACTTTGGTAACTTGGGTAGATATTTTCCAGAAGGGCGCATTAGATCAGACGAACAGATCGAAAAATGATAAACATCGTCCAAGACTTTGAAACGATGTGCCTCTCTCCAGCATTCGCATGGGGAACGTAAACATGGAATCCTTTGTTTGATGTTAGCGACTGGTCCTGGGGAAATGTGGACCGCTCAAAGCACCGAAAAGCAGGCCTGTTTTGTATATGGGTGTTGTGATGGATTAGTGAAGATACTGAAAGCATATCCATGACTTGTCTGACCAGCCATTTTAACCACTAATAGAATGAAAAACTTCTAAGAGGTTGGAGGAATGAGACCCGAATGTCTGACTTTGGAATGTTTTTTTTGCTTTTGCACTAACACAATTCTCGGAATTAAATAATAACATTGTTGACATTTAATAGTGTCATTTTAATAAAAAAAAACACATTATAATTTAAACATCTGTCTATCATCACGTGCCACTGGACAGGCAAAGCAAAAGCAAAGCATTTAGTGAATAGGATTTAGCTGTTGACCAGCTGCTTTGGGTTTCATGGCATTTACAGAGATTACTTGTTCGATTTTGTGGTGGTTTCGGTTTGATGGCTGAGACACGATGTGATGAAATTTTGAATGTGGCCCAAAACTCTGTCATCTTCAGGCCAAGAGGGTCAGGAATCGGCTGAGTTTTGGAACCAGATAACATCAGTCTACTATTCAAATATCTCCTGGTTGCGGACTTGAAAGCCTGAAAGCCTCTAAACTAAACATTTAGAGAAGAACATCCAAGTGCAATTTCACATATTTGATGTCAGAGCTTTAATCCAATTATGCAATTACAAATCAATCTTAAACTTAGTGATTCAACTCATTATAGTGATTCAATGAATCATTTTAATGAGTTAATGATTCATTCTAGTGATTCAACGATTCATCTTAGTGATTCAAAAATTAATTCAAGCTTCCAATGTTATCTTTTTATGTAGCAAAATATTTAGCTAAATTATTCTAGACTAAATGTTTTGACTTATACAAATTATGACATTTCTAGTTGCATTTAGCATAAATGTATTAATGTTGTCACATAGATGATAGGATTTATCTGTTCAATCTATCTATCTATCTATCTATCTATCTATCTATCTATCTATCTATCTATCTATCTATCTATCTATCTATCTATCTATTATCTATCTATCTATCTCTCATTAGTTTGTGTTTGTATATATATATATACAACACACACACACACACACACACACACACACACACAACACACACACACACACACACACACACACACACACACACACACACACACACACACACAACACACACAACACACACACACACACACACACACACACGTACACGCACATATTATATAAACACAAACTTTTGTTAGATGCAGGTTTTTCAGTGTTAATTGATTTGACAGCACTAATGTATATAAATACATAAATAATATATATACTTTTTAAAAAGATGAATAATTCATTTAATTATTTGATAATTACATTAATCAAAAGTTACAGTAAATACATTTTTAGGTTAGATACAAAGTTTTCTATAAATAAATGCTGTTCTTTTGAACTTTGTTCATCCTGGAAAAAAGTATCAAAAATATTAACTAGCACCATTGTTTTCAACATTGATAACAATAAGAAATGCTTCTTGTGCACCAAATCAACTGCATTTTAAAATATATTAAAATAGTAACATTGTGAAATATCATTGCAATTTAACTTTTCTGTTTTTATTGTATTTTTGATGTAATAAATGCAACTTGGGTGACCACAAGAGACTTCTTTCAAAACATTAAGAAATCTCGCCGACCCCCACCTGTTTGAACGGTATTTAAAAAGATACACTACCTTTAAAAAGCTCCCCTTTTTTTCTTGACTGCACTTCAAATTATGAGTCAAATATTTCAAAGTATTTTCCCCAACACTGTTTTCGTTCCAGCAAAAGCGCCTGTCCTGGAGGAATCCTGAAGCCAGGGGCCTGTGCTAGCACTGTAACTGAGCTGAGACACAGTGATCTGTAGAGCGTAAACCTACACTGCTGCTGAAAAGCTGGCAGGTCCCGCTCACATCATTCTGGGGTAATAGATAATCATCAAAGGGAACGATGGCACTTTTTATCTGGCCCGGGTACAGACCTTCCTATTGTCCCGCGCTTCTCCTCCCCTCACCTGCCTGAGCCTCTGGTGTCTTTCAGCGCCTCTCGCACTGTAGAAAGAGACTCCGCACACTTGACAATTGATACTTGTTAAATTTTATGGGCTCTCACTCTGAAAGAGTGGCTGTCTGGACTCAGTAATTTATGTGTTTGAGAATGAGCAAGTATAAGCCTTAAAATCCTCACTATGGCTACGTACTCCGATGACGGGAGTCTGTGTGGAGATAATACAGGTCAAAAAATGTCAATTTACGCACATACACTCTTGTTAATGTATTCAACTTTCGTTGTGTATGCTACCGTTCTGTTCCAAAATCTATCAAGCAGCCGAACTAGACTGAGCTTCATAAGCATGTTCCCGACACCCAAGTCAATATTAACATTACGCTGACTTATAAAACATTGGTTCTTGAGTCAAATTTTACATTGGGCAATCAAGTGGCATCCCACCACAGTGCTAAAACTGTTGATTGTATAAAATTGAATTACAGTGGTTTCATGCTCTGTGCATCCATTATTACACCACATAAAACACTGCGGTTGGCACAAACCATGTTTATCTCTAATTAAATAGAATCTGAATTAAATGTGGTCTGGGTCATATTTTTTTTTAGTTTTGTTGGTTCTCAAGGACACACGTACCATTCAAAAAGTCAGTAAGATCATGGTTTCCACCAAAATAAGGTATCACGGTAGATTACACAGCAAAAAAATTGCTGCCTTACATTTTTAAGTACGATCAACTTGGATGTTTAAGTCATTTCGACTTAAATGACATTAAACTAACTTAAAAATTGAATCTTGTATAACTATATATTCAAATAAAATGTGAAAATTGCTTCACTTATTTTGACGATGAGTTAAAGCAATGTAAAAACATGTTGTCATAACTTATTGACCATATCATTTTTTTCCAGTGTACCTAGTTTTGAAATTTTTTACAGCAGACAGAATGAACCTACTTGTGAAAGCTGGTGCAGTGCGCATAGATGCGGAGTTTGTCTCGGATCACCCGTCCCGGTCGCGGTTTCCTCTGGAGTCCCGCGACGTGCACCGCGAGCACCCTGGGGCCCACCAGACGTTTAAAGAGCAGAGATAACCAGTAATCCTACAATACCAATGCACAAAACACATGTTACAAACTAAAAAGCATCACTGAGGCATTTTTACTGGAATCTGGCCATGTCAACACACGTGTTAGGTCAAGCCGTTCTGCCATTGAGTCGTGTTAGCGCGGTGCACCTTGGCACAAGAAAACGATTCATGCAAGATGATTCTGGCTCAAATACACTGGACAGATGAGGCATCACTTCGCCAGCAGACATCCAATGAATTCCAGCATCCATCCGTCTTTCCAAAGAGGTTTAATTTTAGAATTGTTAGCTGTAGAAAACTGAATTTGAAAAGTGAAAAAAGAGGGAATTGTAGGCGTAACGCAAGTTTCTCATATCTGCCTTCACTTTAGCAAGAACGACTCTTCTTTTTTTTCTCAGAGATAAAAAAAAAATGCACATGTGCTTCAGTCTTTTATTGAGAGAGACATTTTCTTGGATGCTCGAATGGAGAAATATAAGCATAGTTTTCCTTTGCAAGCCTTTCCTGTTAAAACTGAAAAAGGAAAAAATAACATTCTAGATCATAAAGAACAAAATGGCTTATAGAATTGAGAGATACACACTATATTTTTATGTTTAGCCACCTGGGGAACCTAGAACACCTGCTTTATATCTTGCATATATTTCAGCTATAGACATTATTACTAAATGTGTTACCCAAAAAATGTGTGTGTGTTCATGGATTGTGCTCATAACAGCAAATCAGTTCATGTAAAATGTTATCATGGTCTAAAAGTCAGTATTTTAAACAATATTAGCACATTTAACCTACTATCCGCTAAAACTGGACAAAGAAGTACAAAGAGTCGTCTAAATTGTACAAAGTACATTAACTGGGCAACTGTAACCAGATAACTGCATTCTATGAGATTACATACCTTTTTATTGCATGGAAAAGAGTGACGGCTACCTGAATTTTACATGCATGACTCTCATCAGTTCCTAGATTCAACACCTAATTGAACTGGTTCAAAGCAGCATGTGTGCATCAGGAAGTTCCCATGCAATCCTGCATATGGCAGCATTTAAAGGCTTCTTTTCCAGGGAAACTTTAACTTAATTTGCTCCGGCAGTGTACATTGTGCAGCATCTGCTATAGGCAGTGGGGAAAAAGAGGACTCAGGGATGGGTGGGTCTCTTTCCACTGCAATTTATAAAAAAAATAAGTTTTAGAAACTTAAAAACATAAATCTCAAGTATGTTAAAGAAGGATGATCACAATCGAATATGAACTTTTAAAATGATCAAATTTTGGTTAAATGCAGTTCGATTCCAAAAACTGATTTTAAATAAATGATGTCAATCCACAATCTGACTTGTGATGCAGCCTGGAATTAAACTATACTGTGTTCATCCATCGGCCAGAGGAGAACTGGTCCGACTAACCTGGCTTCTCCCAAGTCACTGAATCTGAATCAACACTGAACTGATTTAAACTGAATAATGTTTACAATTGTCATTTTAGAGCTGCTTTACAGCAAAATTGAACTATTTTGGTGTCATTGAATCATTATTTTCCTGTTCATCAGTGTAAAGCTGCTTTAAAACAATCTATATTGTATAAAGCACTATATAAACACCGGTGACTTGACTTTAAAAATGCAAACGCCAACATTGTAAGGCCCCGATTTTCGTTCTTTTTAGTAAGTTCTTTTTCGTTCTTTGTTTAGGAGCGATTTACTTTTAATGAATATCTGACTCCGCCCACACTGATGAGAGCGACACTTCGATGAATATGTAACTATGTGCTGCGTGCTTTCCTCTCAATAACAAAATCACAACAAAATTGAGAAAACAGCAAGCAGTTTAATAGCATTAATAAAGCAGAAAAGCATCTGATCATAGAAACGTGGATATGTTTGCACAAGCTCTACGGCACTCGATTAAAGTCATGTCACCATTATTTATATCACTTATACAATAGAAAGTTTAGTTTAAAACCATGCAGCTTTACCATATTAAACATGAAAAAGGGTCTGTCTCGTTTCCTCAGAAGTACAACTTAATTTACTACTATAAAGCAGTTCTCCAGTGCGTTCATGCTTTCACTTACTGACGTCTGACCGATTGAACCAGAAAAGCTAAGCCAAGGGTCCAAGGGTCCATGGGTCCAGTATTTGTAGGCTATCAAAAGGTTACGCATGTGCACTAGGCAACTACAGTCAACACTATAATAATGACAAACCTCAAGAGTGGCCACCTCACAAACCCATTACATCAATTCCCTTAATGTGTGTTGGCAGATAATACCAGCATTTCTCAGCCCATCCAGTAAAATTGAGAAAGTGCAGCGGCTATAATCACTGAATAACATAAAAAAACCACTTTAATAATAAATAAATTAAAGTCAAACCACTAAAGACCTGAGAGATTAAAGGATATGACCAACTACTTGCCTATAATACCAAGAGGATATAAGCAAATGCCATGTTCTGAGATGCCAGACTGACACATATTAACTTAACGTGAGAGTGTGCAACAAAAACTAAGCAATTTTAACCACATAATAAACAACAGGGAAGCAATATGAACCTACACTTTCAATAATACTTAAAGGTGAAGTACGCAATTTTCGCACCACTAACCACAGACACTAAACTGAATTGCAAAAATAACTGTACGGGTACATTTTCTGGAGCAGATGTGAGTGGTGTTTGCCAGTGAAAAACATTGTGCCAGGATGCAGGAGTTTGCCAAGCCCGCCCCGTGTGCGTTTATGATATTCTGATGTTGCAATAGTACACCTCTATTCAATACTCTAATATTATTATTCATATCCATATCCATCAGTATTAACTATGCTTCATTCTATTGTTTATTTATTTATTTTATCTGCCGGGTGAAAGCTATAGTACACCACTCTTCAACAATTAATGATATAAAGAAAATACTGAAAGCATAGTTAATACTGATCTGAATATTATTAATAATATTATTGTGCAGAGTATTGAAGAGAGCTGCCCTATTAGTTTCACCCAGCAGATGAAAAGACTAAATAATAATAATAACAATAAAAATAAATAACCAATAAATAAATAAAAATGACTGTGCAGATTTTTGAAGAAAGGTGCTGCTTTCCCCCCATAAATAGAACGATAGAATAATAACTAGTAGACAGAAACCTTTTTTTTCTACCCATTGTATTTCATGTCGCATTTTGATTAATATTGATTTCTAGATTAATAGAGTCTCGCGAACGCTCCACAGAAGACCAGGATTTTCATTAAATAATACAATAAATTTCAGTTTGCTTTTTACCAAACTCTATCGTATACACCTAGAAAGGTCCTAAAAGAAAGAAAAGCTTACTGCATTAGAACAACACTGGGGTGAACAAATTTTAGGGTGAACTATCCCTTTAATATTCAAAAGGACTAACTATATGGGGCTATATTAATGACAGAAGACATTATTATTGTTCTTGTGAAATCTCCTGGAACGATGGATAAATGGTTCTAATTAGAATCCAATCAAAAAGGGGTTCACCAGGGTGAAGGAGAAGGGGGGAAAAGCAGCAAAGCAAGAAGAGGGGATGAGATCTTCTGCTGAGGTGTGAAAGGAAAGAAACGGGAGACATGAGTCAGTGAGGGATTAAAGAGAAAAGGTTGGACCGTAAATTTTCCACGCAGGCCGACAGGTTGCGGCTGTTGCGAATTCTCGCTGTGGGGCATCTGGCAGTTCCCACAGACATCCAGCTATGTTTAAAGCATTGCGATCCCAGCAGGGGGCGATTGGTCCTTGGAATAACTAGAGATATTGAACTAGAAGCAGGAAAAAAAGATGACCGTTTCGAAAGCTGTGTGGAGTGCTTGACGAAAGCGCAGCTCAAAGTGCATTTTCTGGGAAGATGCTCATTCTGGCTTGTCCTGTAAGAACATACTCCTGGTGAAATTCTGGATGGGAACTCTCACATCCCCTCAGGCCATTCAGTGAAGCATTTTATCATCAAGAATTTCTACCATTTCTGTATTTTTTCAAAAGATGTCCTCATGTCTTCCTTTGATTTTACTACTTACACGGGAACACATGTTATCCTGAGCAGGTCGACAGGTCATGGCTCTCCACCGCTGGTGGGCTGTAAAAGAACTGAGGGCCACGAGCAGATAATGTATCTATCAGCATCTGGAGTCAGTGTGGATTGCAGGAACAGTAGGAACGTGAAGGTAAGCTGCATGTGAAGCAAAAATCATTGGGACCGTTTCAATGTTAAGCGCGGGAGCAGATTAAAGCTGGTTATTTTTTTCTATGTGAAAACATTGGGGTCGCCGATCACGCCGGCGTGATCAAGTCACATGACAAGTTTAAGACCATAATTTTGCTGTATATAGTTTGATTTTATCTCAATTTTACCTTTTTTTATGTTGTATTTGCACTATTTGGGAACCGTCATGGAATGCAAGGCCTTAAATATAGCTCTCTGTATAATTGTGTGCACAACATTTTTTAAAAAGTGGCAAAGCTAAAAAAGAAAAAAAAAGCTACACCCACTTTTTTTGTAAATCATATTTTTTGTATATAGCTTGATTATATCTGAATTGTACCTGTTGACATTTACAACTTGTGTTTACATTTTAAACTTTTCAAATGCTTCATTGAGCATGTTTGTGTTTTTTTTTAGTAGAAAAGCTATAATCTTTCTATTCGGATTTTGTGTTTTTTGTGTGATTTTGGGTCCAGTATGAGTCCAGTTGAAAAACT
Organism: Chrosomus eos; assembly: GCA_036326025.1. NCBI lineage: Eukaryota > Metazoa > Chordata > Actinopteri > Cypriniformes > Leuciscidae > Chrosomus > Chrosomus eos. The sequence goes on along the minus strand of CM070833.1, from coordinate 29,092,303 downwards.
AATTGTCTGGTCATATAGGTGATGTTGTGCTGAAAAAAATGATACCAAACATTGGTATGGTAAACATTTGTTTATGTCGCAAAATATATATATTTTTTTTAAATGTACTCAAAAACGGCCAAAATAGCCCAAGACTCCGATACTGGTTCTTTATTTATATTTAATTTGTAGTCACATATAGCCTGGCTAACGCCAGACCCAATTCTCATTGAGACTTGGGTCTGGGAACCACATGTACATTTTCTCGTATTTGAGGCGTGGTTTATGAATGCCCGGCACCGTTTATTGGGTGCTAAGAATGTCTATCAAATGCGCCTGTACGTAGCTCATAGCCAACATAGATGTCGTCATCGTCTTGCTGCTCCCTCCCCGTTCTGTGATTGGTTCCCTAAATGAGGCGAAAATCTGGACCATGGTATCCATACTGCCTTTCAGCGTGAATAAAATCGCGCTGCGGAAAGGCAGCATGGGAAACCCAGACTATGTCACATAGGCATTAGTGTTAAATTTTCATTTTATGTTCTGTTGAGATTGATTAATCTTTGTGTGTGGTTTCCCAGAGAAGAAAATAATAATGGCAATTTTGTAGAAAAGAAACCTATTAAATAACATCTAAATTATTTTCATATATTCTTTCACAAACAAAACCTGGAAGATTTTTTATACTGAAAAAGATTCTGGCACTGCTAAAAGAAAGATTTTGGTTAATGTGACCTCTGTTGTTTTATACTGTATATATATTAGAGCTGTCAACGTTAATGAATGTGATTATTATTATTATTTTCATCCAGTTGAATGCGTTAAAATATTAATGTTACAAATTTATATTATTTAGTATGATTGATATACTATTATAGTTTTTGTTAATATTTTGAATTAGATTTTATATTTTCTGTTTCATTGTAGTTAGAGTTTTAAGTCATTTAGTTGTGTTCATTTAGTAATTTTTATTAGTTTTAGTTTTTTATTTTATTTTATGTGTGTACATAGTTTTTTTTTTTATCAAGTTTTAGATTTGGTTTTCATTATTTTAGTACTTCGCTTAAACTAAACACAAATGGGAAATGTTGCCTGAAATAAAATAAGTTTGTCAAATTTTATTTTAATCAATGAAAAAGATTTTTTATGTTTTTAGTTTTAGTTAGCGATATTAACCCTGTATAATGCATTATCTGTTATAGTAAAATATTGTTGATTTTTTATTTTTGTTCATTTAAAATTAAATATGAAATAAAATATACAAATTGAAATTTAGTTTTGAATCAGATTTTATAATATTAGTCATACCCGGTGTTGGGTAAGTTACTCTAAAAAAGTAATTAATTACTAGCTACATCTTCAACAGTGTAACTCGATTACTCTACTAATTGCTTTCTAAATCTCATATCAACCTCGACCAATTTAACAATACAAGAATAGACGTGAAACTGCTCTTTTAACTAATTCAAATAAATATTATAAAATTTCATAAATTATTCTTGAACCGACCAAAAGGAGAAGCTTACATTAAAATGATCAATTTTAACAAGACGTTACATTTTTATGTTAAACCCACTATTGAAAAGAATCGTTCTATATTCTATAAAGTATTTAATTAAATTACAGACAAATTGAGAGTAATCCCTTAATTTACTTTTTCAAAGGAAAAAGTAATTAAATGACATTACACCCAACTCTGTTCCTATGATGTCTCCTAAACACTCTCCTACAGTCGTGGCCTTTCATACAGGTTCTCAAATCAAACTGAACTGAAGTCTTCTGTTCGTCCCGTCTCCAGGGGTCTGACCTGCGGACACTGAGAGAGTGCGGTCTCCATAATTCAGGATGAAGTTGGCAGCGGGCTGGAGGGTGGGGCTACGGTACCTGAGGAGTGCCCTCGTCTTGGGTTGCAGTGCTGTCAGCATCTGGCTGTCCCACACATGTAGAAGGGGTGGGAGACAGGTGACACTGTCTCGGGCTTGAATTTCAGTGCAGTTCGCCTCAGCTGCCTAGTATTCAACACCACTAAACACCTTTCATCTTGGCTAATAGGTCCCACGGGAAAAGCCGTAAGGTGCCTGGGCCACATGCTAAAGACAGACTCTGTCTAAAGACCATTTTTAAGACACTGCATGTGGAAAAAAACTACGCTCAGGTCATTTTTACGTATGCCTTTTAGGTGGTTTTACAATACGGTAACGAGCATACCGCAAATATCGCTGCGTATGGTGTTAATTTGCGTAACCTTTAGTGCGTGTGGTATATGACTTGAATCAGTCTTCAAGTTACGGCTGACTGTTAAACAACTTGAGCTGTATTTGGACGGACTAGTTTTCCAGGGGGACGTTAGAGAAATTCATGTTTCACAGACGTGCTTTTAGATTTTAAGCCCCAAGTCAGTGTTTTTCTCACAAAACCTTCAAGGCAAAAATTCCAAGGCAAATTAAATGACCTACTGTTTTTCGGCAAACTCAACGGTTCTCTGAGAAATCCAATCCTGTCCGAATGCGAATGTCTGATTGCTGATGTTGTATTATTACACACTTCTCCTCGTGTTTTTTGATCTACCTGAGCTACTGTTTACGCACCAATCTTCGGTATGCTATAATTTAGTTTCAATATGGATGGTATCCGACAAAAAAATAACATATACAATCAATAAATATATAGAGCCATAAACTGCGAAGACTGCTCACTTTAATATCAGTGTCAGGAAAGAGTGAGATTTCTCTGCTCACTTATTCCAGTTTATTATAAATAGCCACTGCTAATGTATAAACTCGTGAAGAATAGGGTTTTTATAATAAATAAAAAATGATATTAACAAATAATAAATGAAGAGACATATATGCCATACGTGATGTAATCAAGCACAATATATGACCTTCTGTAACACCTACGTCTAGAAAACACACACTCCCACCTCTGTAATAAACACGGAGATGTTAGTCCAGTCCGAATCGGTACATGAAATCACAGACGTCGAGTGATAAGAATTGTAACCCAAACGTTTTTTTTTTTTTTTTTAGAAAACTAGTACCATCTGAATAGGGCTTTTGACTGATATTGATTTGGTTTCTGTTTATGTGTTAAAACTTACAGGTAAAGGGTTGAAGTTCTGGTCGACGAGGTGATTGTATCCGTAATCAAAAAAAGAATGTCGGAGTACAACATCAATCCCATGAGCTGCAGCGATGCCAAGAGTGTTGAGCCATCTAAAGCAAAAACAGAGTTCAAGCAAATTACAGTTTGAATATCAGAACATTAGGAATGCACCTGGCAAAATACATGAAATGTTATACCTAAAAGTATTTTTTTGGGTGGAATCAGCAGACCAAACAAATTCAGAGTCAAGGTCCACTGAAAAGCAGTGTTTTGCTGACACTAGTCAACATTAGTCAATGGCATTTTTACATTTCAATGCACTAACCGGAAACATAATTGCAGAATATTTGTTAATTCACCCTTAAATACATTCCTTCAGTCTTTATCGACCCGGGACATTATTCACTGCCCTCCCTCTCATTCATTTTCTAAAGTTAGACATAAACCTTCTTAGTCAATCGATTCATTCAAAGTAATATAACAAGAAAAAAATATATAAAATATATAAAATATATTTTATATATATATATATATATATATATATATATATATATATATATATATATATATATATATATATATATATATATATATATATATATATATATATATATATAATATGTGCGTATAGGGTCGCTCTTGCTATATGTAAGTATTTATACAATAAAATATTAGTGGTCCCTATCACTTACCACCTTGGTGGATCTGGTGAAGAAGCTGTCAGTGATCAGTGATGTCAATTTTCCTTATATTGATATTAAGTAATATATCTGAGATTGTGAATATGAGCCAGATGCTGAATGTACTGGGAAATGAGCTCAGACGATGACAGAGATGATGGTATAAAACATCTGCTCAAACTGAACCCTTTCAAGCTCCAAAAAGTAACAAAATATGCTTTTATTTCATTATTTTGTAGTTGATGTAGTTAAAATATAAGGAGAGTTTTATACTAGTTAGATACAGATCCAGGTTATGGACCCAAATATGAAATAATGATTGGTCGAAACATTCATGCATTTAAGGGTTAACTGATTATAACATGAATGATTAATAAAGATTCCCACCCAGATGGAAGGAGTAATCCTTCAGACATCATCGAAACGCCACAAAACAAGTATCTCCAATCAGTGCCTTGTGTGTAAATGCTGTGAATAATGGTAAGGTTTTAGCACTGAAGATACTCAAAGATGAACTGAAATCCTTGCTTTTTTTCTTTTTGTGCACAGTCACGTTTTTTTTCTTGGAGCACTTTGGTATTCTGTTGTCACTTTATATGCGAATCTTCAGTAAAATACTACTTTACAATGGATCTTAAACTCTGAATTTCAACTCTTTTTGTTTAACATTAGGAATCCAACAGGGATTTTCAGTTTGTTGGATTTGTGCATTTTTCACAGACAAAGTTGTCACTTTTCAGTTAATTTAAAAACCAATTTCAATAAAAACAAACAAACAAACAAACACACGACACAAGTCACAAAACACATGCCGTGAGCTGCAACAGAAAACAAGTGAACAATTCAAATTGTGCAAGGGAACTTTGCGTTAAACTATTCAAAAAGGCCATGAGAATATAGTTTGTGCAGTTTGGACTGAGTTCATATGGTTTGGATAAGTGTTTTGATAGAAATGCGGTTGAAAGAGGTTTTTCACCTGGTCGAAACTTACATTCACTGTTATATTCTGATTTACGAGTATTTTTATAATACAGCTTATCTTAAAGGTGGGGTATGTGATTTTCTTTTTTGACCATTTTTTCAAAATCACATTCCTAACCCACTTACTGGCTGTAAATTAGAAGCACTGAAATGAAAATTAAGCAATTTAATCATCTGTGGAACGGGCAGGACTCGAAAAACTCCAGCCAATCATTTTCAAGACCGTCTAGAATCATTGGACAGATAATGCGTCAATCAAACGGTTGTACCACACCTCCTCCCCCCACCCCCTCGCACGCGTGTCGTGCGCATTCTCAAAGCTCGTGACCCAGTCACAGGAATGCAAGTCGCCCCGGTACGGAGAGAGAGAGAGAGAGAGAGAGAGAGAGAAGAAGAGAGAGAGAGAGAGAGAGAGAGAGAGAGAGAGAGAGAGAGAGAGAGAGAGAGAGGAGAGAGAGGAGAGAGAGAGAGCGTGCATTTGAGTTTTCGCTCGTGCTTGATTGCGCGTCCATGTTTTTCGAATGGGTGGAGTCAGGGCCAGCATTGGAGAAGAGAAGGTAGGACCTTATGTGTTGTTTATTTTCAAAATCTGCCGGCCGTTTTGCAAATCACATACCCTACCTTTAACTGGAATTATGCAATTAATACTTTACAGACAGTTACAGATCATGCATCTTTGTTTCTGGACTTAAATTTAAGTTAACTCTATTATATGAATTAAAATTCTATATGTAATGCCAATAATAACATTATTATATGGAATATTATTGGCAAATTAATTGAAGAAGAAAATCACAATGGTTAATCAGAGAAATAAATGAACTGATTAAATGATCATCAAATTAGCTGTAAGTTAAGGCCCTGGTATACTTAATTATCTGTGTTCAGCTCCGTCTTTCAAAGTATACTCTTTTGGTTGTGAGGGCGGAAGAAGGCATGTGCACGATTCATTCTTCACGACATTGCACCATTGTATGCGCATTGTCCGCACGGACACAAAAAAATGGGCTGTGCACGGACGTCCACGGACCTTCCTGATGAAGAAAATTGTGTCACATGGACAGTGTGTGGACCGGCGTGGAACGCAGAGAGCCAAAGTATACTTTAGTCTTTAGAGCCCCTATAGCCAATGTGCTTTACTTACAGAAAACCAGCAGCAAATGTGTCGGACAAATTATTGGTGCCGCCTGCCCAAGCCGGACCAACTCCACCCAGCCACACACGCTTCTCAGGAGCATGAGTTTGAACAATCTGAAAGAAATAGACAAATCTTTATCAGATGAGACAAACTATAAATAGTTAAGTGATGGACGGTTGTTCAGGTTTGATTCTGATTCTCGAATCCCTGAAGAGGTTGACGTCATTCACATGCATATTACGTGTTCAGTTTATAGTGTTTCATCGTCATCTAATGGCCTGGCAGCAGAATACAGGGGTTTTTAGTCGTTTTCGCAGATCTGTGTGAATGGGGATAGTTTTGACAATAGTGTCGCCTGTATGATGAAATCTCCATTCTGAGCATATCGTTGTCGTCTAAACGGACCCCGAGTTATCATGGACTTTTATTTGTTTTCATTCATTCTCATGTGTTCCTTTGTTTGACTTTCCCGCCACTCATTTGTTACCATGGTCACCGTCATTATGAGTTTGTTTGGTTCAGCTGTGTTCAATTATTCATCTTATTTGAGTTCCTATTTAAAGGAGCATTGCGGAAGTTCTGAAATTTCTAACCGTTACTGACACCAGTGGCCGTTAGAGAAACTGCAGCCAGTCTCATGCTCGTTCTCGTGTGGCGCACGCTTGTTGGCCGCACTAGATAAGGCTTTTTTTTTTAACTTACAAGAGTTTCCGTGGGTGTCTGGATTGTGCTGGAGGCTGGTCGCTTCTTTCCGTCCGCAGAGTCCATTTGAAACACTACTGCTAGCGATTGCCGCTTCTTACTAATGGCTGCTGTACGGATGTAAGCACAAGTAGACGAGAACGCGTGTGACGTCACATTTTGTTAATTTTCACGCCAATTCGGGCCCGACTCCTCCACACACAATTGAGCTACAGGCTGAGGAGGCAACCGTGGTGGACAGACAAGGTGTCATTCTTTATATTACATTATGGTTGGCTCATAAATGTACAAATGAAAACTCTATCTTACAGATTTTTTTAAGTAAAAAGCTACACATAGCCCCTTTAAGGGACTGTTTACATGACACTGTTTTCAACTAAAAACATAAAACTTGCTATGCGTTTTGGCCGTTCGTTTACACAATGGCATTTTGCGTGCCTGAAAACGCAAACTATTTGAAACTTTTGGTCTCCATGTAAACAACAAAAACTTGAATCTCTGAAGACGATGACGTCATGCACATGCGTATTATGTGTTCAGTCTATAGTATTGCATCGCGATCTAATGGCCTGGCATTAGAATATAGTTTTTTTTTGGCGTTTTCACGGATCCTTGTGAATGGTTTTGACAATGCTGTGTCTGTACGCGGAAAACTCAAAGGAAAAAACTTCTCAGTTTTAAGCATATCGTTGTCGTGTAAACGTACCCTAAGTTGTAGCCGTTCATTCTCGGTCCGGTCACGTTCACATTTACTGTGAGTTGCGACCTTCTGGTAACCTTGTGGATATTTTATATTAAACTCGTTGAAACCTCCTTCTTCGTCTGTTTACCTGCTGTAACCACCCGTGACATTTTCAACAAATATATTAAAGGTGGGGTATGTGATTTTCTTTTTTGACCATTTTTTCAAAATCACTTGAAATCCTATTCCTAACCCACTTACAGCCACTGAGTTAGAAGCACTGAAAATGAAAATTAAAAAATGTAATCATCTGTGGAACGGGCAGGACTCGAAAAACTCCAGCCAATCATTTTCAAGACCATCTAGAATCATTGGACAGTCAGTGCGTCAATCAAACGTCGTACCATACCCCCCTCCCCCATGCCCCTCTTAGAATGGGTGGAGTCAGGGAACAAAGGTAGGACCTTTTGAGTTGTGTATTTTCAAAATCTGCCGGCTGTTTTGCAAATCACATACCCCACCTTTAATAATATAAGTTTATTGTGCACCAAATCAGCATATTATAATGATTTCTGAAGACTAGAGTAATAGCTACTGAAAATATGTTTTAAAATAGTACTAATATTGTGAAATATGACACTTTACTGTAATAAGAGAGTGACAGTGCATGGAGACATTTAGCAAAAATACAAATATATATATCTATACTTTTTTGCTAAAAATGAATTATTTAATTTACACAATTAATTTAATAAAATTATATGTACTACTGAAATGTAATAATAAATGTTGTAAAAGTCGTTTTCCCCCCATGCAGCTGACTGATAAAAACCAGCATCTTGACTCCAGTTTTTGCTCAATTTAAATCAGACTGTCCATAAACAGTCCATGGCCATGATTTGAGATCAGATCCCAACTCTGCAGCATAATACACAACCGACTGCCGTCCAGCTGCAGGGTCAGAGTCTGGTTATAATAGAACACATGTTGGGTATTAGGCATATTCCATAATAAGCCAAAGAAAAGCTCTCCTCATACTCTTCACTTGTGAGTCAAACACACTGTGAACCTCGGGACCTGCTATAGCAAGCGACAGCCAGGGAATCAACTCTAAAGCATAAATAATATTTCAAAATAAATCTGTTAACTGTCACAAACAGCAGGAGGGTACATATGCCGCCAAACACCTGCAGATCCACTAAAGAAAAAAAGAAAGACGCGAATTCCATCTTTTATGACTTATTTTATGTTAACGGACCGCTGGACCTGAAGTTTAAAAGTGGAATAAGCACTTGTTCATCTGACATCACACATGTAATTGGCACTAATCACGGTCCCACTGGGTTTGGGAGTGAACAAAACTTTGGCGTCTTTTGTTTGATATCTGTGAGGAGGGTCCGTTTTCCCCTTATTCACTTTCAGCGCTAGGACCAGATGTGTCAGTTTGCGATGCATAAAACAGGAGAGCTATGTATTTATAGATTGGGCCTCCTGAGGGAAGTCTTAAATGTTGTGAAACCTGGTACTGCTTATTAGAGCAAAAGGGGACCGTTCCCAGAGCAGCTGAGACATCATGAGTCTGAGGGGGAACTTGTAAATTGTAAACTCAATCAAAAGCTTTCCTTCCTTACTGTGGCCTGACCCACGCTCCCTTAACACTAGGCCACCTATCAGACCGACGACAGCTTGTTTGGAAGGTGCAGCTGAGGATAAACCCGGGGCCCTTGAGATAAACACAGTTAATGAGCACTGGAGGGACTTACAACAACAACAACCTAACACATACCGTATATTAGTACATCTCTGACCTACACGTTCAAAAACAAAAGATATCTAGGCTGGCTGTCTTTAAAACAAACTACTGCACCTTTAACACCTTGGCAATCTGCTCAGACAGGGTGTCCAGAAGTCTCGTCTTCATAAAGTCTTCCACTTTGGTCACCCGCCTGTCAATGTAGTAACTGCAAAAAACAAATTAGATTAATATCCTGTTGTTCAAAGGTTGGGAGAGTATGTTTTAATATTTTTTGAAAGAAGTCTCATACGCTCAAAAATGCTGCATTCATTTGATAAAAATAGTAAAAGAGTAATATTGTGAAAACTGTCTACAATTTAACAAAACTATTAATTTCTTTGGTTATAGATGCATATATACAGTCATGTGAAAAAGAAAGTACACCCTTTTGAATTCTATGGTTTTACATATAAGGACAGCAGGTGAACAACACATGACATATTACACAGTGTCATTATTTATTTAACAAAAATAAAGCCAAAATGGAGAATCCATGTGTGACAAACTAAGTACACCCTATGATTCAATAGTTTGTAGAGCCACCTTTAGCAGAAATAACGTAAAGTAATCGTTATCTATATGACTTTATCAGTATCTCACATAGTTAGGGAAGAATTTTGGCCCACTCTTCTTTCCAACGTTGCTTCAGTGCATTGAGGTTTGTGGGCATTTGTTTACGCACAGCTCACTTGAAGTCCCGTCACAGCATTTCAGTGGAGTTTAGGTCTGGGCTTTGACTGGGCCAGTGCGACACCATGATTCCTTTCCTATTCAGCCATTCTGTTGTAGATTTGCTCGTGTGCTTGGAATCATTGTCCTGTTGCATGACAAAGTTTCGGCCAAGCTGGACAGATGGCCTCATATCTGACTCTTGAATACTTTGTTATACAGAGGAGTTCATGGTCGCCTTAATGACTGTAAGGTGTCCAGAAGATCCTGTGACTCCAAAACAAGCCCAAATCATCACCCCTCCATGCTGGTGCTTTCAGTTGGTGCTGATATGCTGTGTTTGGTTTTCACCAAATGTAGCGCAGTGCATTATGGCTAAACATCTCCACTTTGGTCTTTGTTCCAGAAGTCTTGAGGTCTTGTTTAGATTTTAAACTTAAGCTGTGCTGCCATGTTCTTTTTAGAGGGAAGAAGCTTTTTGTGATGCGCGTTCATGTGACGTCACGTAATACGCAATTACGCTGAAAAGGTCACGAACGAACGTCACGAACAGAGCAAGGCGAGCATTTGTGCTTATAAAACCTAAACTTTTATTTATTTATGATATGACGGATCGTTTCGCTAGATAAGACCCTTATTCATCGTCTGGTATTGTTTAAAGCCCTTTGAAGCTGCACTGAAACTGTCATTTGAACCTTGAACCGTTTGGGCCCCATTGAAGTCCATTATATGGAGAAAAATCCTGGAATGTTTTCATCAAAAACCTTCATTTCTTTTCGACTGAAGAAAGAAAGACATGGACATCTTGGATGACATGGGGGTGAGTAAATTATCAGCAAAAGTTTTTTTGAAAGTGAACTAATGCTTTAATTCCTATGGAAGCAGTGAAGTTGTAATTAGTTTGTGAAACATGGCTTCACTAATTTGGCTGTATTTTTGTTAAATACATAATGACACAGATGAACAACAGATAACTTATTAAACTGAGTTTGTATTTACCTAATTTTAAAGAGGTCATCGGATGCCCATTTTCCACAAGTTGGTATGGTTCTTTAGGGTCTTCATGTAAAGTTTGTAACCTACATTGGTTAAAATTCCTCAATGGTTGTGTAAAAAAACACTGTTTTTACCTCCTCAAAAACAGTTCTGCTCAGAGCGACCCGTTTCGGTGCATGTCTCTTTAAATGATAATGAGCAACTGCTCACCCCACCCCTTTCTTCCGTGGTGGGTGTCGACAAAAGACTGCCTTGGGAACCTTCCTTGGCAGACATGATACAAATGGCTGAGGGCGGAGATATGCTAATGTCAGTGGTCGTGGGCTGAGTATGAAAATCCAAACGGCTTGATTATTGAGAGTGTTTAGACTTTTTGAGGATTAAAAAAAAGGAGAGAATGTTTTTTTTTCATTGTAGGGTGGTTGTGTCCACACACTGCAAAGACACATTTATATGCAAACACCATGTAAAAATGAATTTTGCATCCGATGACCCCTTTAAGTACAACATTTTAAAACAGTTTTTGTCTCTTTGTCGTAAACAGACAACATTGTATTCCATTGCAAAAACTTTTGTGTTACTTTGAGAAACTCAGTTTCTTGAGGGAACGCAAAGGTTTCTCAACCAAACACAACGATTTTCAAAGCATTGACTTATTTTTCCTCCCATCTCATATTTTTTTCCACCATCATGTCCCTTTAAGGTTTCTTTTTAAGGCTTTAGGGCAGTTGCCACAGTTCTAAATAATTAGCTTAAACCTATTTTTTTGTGAACGTGCCTAAGACTTTTGCACAGTACTGTATATACACACACACAGTCAATATTGTGATTCAACAACTGATTACTACATTTCTAACTAACAATAATTTAAATGTCAAAATAATAACAAAACATTTTCCCTTGAAAATAAAAAAGCCTGAGACTTGAATAACATAAAATAAAAACAAACCAAAACGGCAAAGCTATCAATCTGGAGGATTCCAGTATATGAAATAACACAATCCACATTTTCCCACTCAAGTGAGCAAAGTTCAAATATGAATTAAAGGCATTAAAGGCCAAGTAATCTGCACGTTTACACACAAAATAGGTAACAGATTTAGCCCATGAATTATATTAAGATGTAAAAGACAGCGACATCAATACGCAGAGCTCTTTCTGGTCAAAGAGTCGCTACAGCGAGCGTGTGTGAGTGTGAGCGTGAGAGTGAGAGTGAGAGTGTGAGAGAGTGTGAGAGAGAGAGAGAGAGAGGAGAGAGAGAGAGAGAGAGAGAGAGAGAGAGAGAGAGAGAGAGAGAGAGAGAGAGAGAGAGAGAGGAGAGAGAGAGAGAGATGAAGTAGCTGTGGGCCGGCCATCTGGAGAAAGGTGTGGAAAGAGGGTATCAATGAACTGCACCATTGTCAAGCAATAAGTCCTACGATCTTGACGGATCTGAAAGAATAGTGGTTCTCTCTGGACACTGACCTTCAAAATTTATAGTCTCTAGGGATTAAAGCTGCACAACTCTAGAGGCCACAAATCTTCATTATCTTTGGATCTCGAACAGCAACGAGCAACTCTCAACCTCCCTAGTATCACATTTAGCTAATGTGTCTGCATTTGATGTTTTAGATTCCACTTGTAAGGTATTAACCGCTACTAAACAAAAAGACTTCTGAATTTAGCATTGAAAGAGGAGACGTCTAGAAGATGAGTTAAAGAAAAATGCATCTGTCTAATGGAAAACAGAAACTCCTAATGTAACAGATAAAGAATACATTAGAGGAATGTTTTATTGCTCAGAGGCTTTTCTTTCGTAGCTCAGGACACTTAATTGAATTCTTATGGGGGGTTTTTCATATCAACTTTGCTTCGGATGTTTCTCCTAAAAAGAAGAAATAAACCAATAATAAATAAAATAAATAAATAAATAAAATAAAATAAATAAAAATAAAAATCAATTAAGGAAAGGACAAGTTGGAACATTTTTCAAATTGTGTAATTATAAAGAGCTGTTCACATAACTTGTGATGTTTATTATTCCTGGAATTGGGGGTGGGTGATATGACCAAAATCTTATTTTACAATATATATATATTGTATATATATATATAGCTTGAGAGTGTTTTTTTTTATTAGGCTAGTATTCTTTTTTTGTGATATTAAAATTGGTGACAAGAATTATGAAATTTCAATAGTATCAACAATTTTGATATCATAAAAATATATTTAAAGCAAAAAAAAATATATATATATATATATATATATATATATATATATATATATATATATATATATATATATATATATATGCTTTAAATATATTTTTATGATATCAAAATTGTTGATACTATTGAAATTTCATAATTCTTGTCACCAATTTTAATATCACAAAAAAGAATACTACCTAATAAAAAAAAAAACACTCTCAAGCTTACTGAAGAAAAGTAAACCGTGATAAAATATGAACAAACTTATTACAAGTATATAGGAAAACAAACTACAACAGAACAAAGACAGAAATGAAAAATAACCCTGAAAAACCCCAAGCACTAGGAATTAGAAATACTACATTATATAATCAAATGTATAAAAACAATGCATAGTCTTCACTGTGTTACAAAAAATTTGAAAAGTGATTCAGTCAAGAGCAGTGAGACAGTGTCTGAAATCGCATCCTATAGGGCACTATTTGAGGGGAAAGCCATTTGTAGTGGTGTCCGAAACGTTATTGAGTGCCTTCATTTAATCCCATAATGCACCGCAATAGTGAGTGTACAAATGATGTACACTCAATGGTAGAGAATACCAATAATGCATTGTGAGAGTCACATGCTAAATGACTTCCCGTGTCTCGCCAGAAGATGTCGCAGTGAATTTCCCAAACTACTGGTCCAAAGTGGGTACAGCATAAAATCATAAAAGTATAAATTCCTTTTTAAATGATTATTTAATTGTTTATTTAAGATTTACACATGCTAGTAGTTTGCATTATTACTGGAGCTTCCAGTTTGGTATATTAGGCTGTCGTCACTTTAAGATCGACTGCACGGATGCATTACACATGCATTTTTTTCTCAACTGTATTCATTCACTTAAGACATAAACGATTCTGTTTATTTGTATTTAACCGTTCAAGCTCAATTATTGCGACAAAAAAATAATTTTAGTACTCGGTTCATGTGCGCGATTCTCTCAGACAGCACCGCATATAGCGATACGAGTTCTCTTTCGCTGCTTATTGCACTTCAACGATAAGTTTTGTGATAGCGCAGCACATCAAAGTCATGTGAGAGGTCAAAAAATCTCTACTGGTGAGTATATCGTCCACCCCTACTGGAGTCATCCTTGACTGTAAAATGAGAATTACGCATCAGAACGTGTGATCGCATATGCTTGAGTCTGACTAAGTAGGTGGTGTTTTTTTAATAAAATTCTCCTCTCTGACACCCTTTCCTACTTCCGTTTCCTTTAATCAGGGTTGACCTCTAGATGAATGAGTCTGTTCAGCCCACCCTCTCTCTGCAGACGCAGGGGGGCTGTCTAATTGAGGGAGAAAGGCAAACTTGTTTATGCCCTTATAACTTTTAATGACCGCAGCTATTGCATGCACTTGATAAAACACTTGGGGTTTCTCATTACTGGATAATTCAAAGCCACTCAGCATGGAACTAATTAAAGTCATTGAAAGCACATCCAGCCGTCATTGTTCTGGGAGATAAAAGAGAGCGTCCGTTCGCTAATGAGCTTGTTTGCCATATTGCAATGCAGTGTTGAGCAAGTCAAACGCTTTCTGAGTGCGAGCTTATAAAGCGACAGCACATCTGAAGGGAAAACTCAAGAATGAGATGTAAAAAATGCCCTTCATATTTCGCTGACGCTCTCTGAACACAGCATCTGTGATTCCTCATGATATCACACAGGAACAAGAAAAAAAACCTCTTGCTGACCTCGTGTCAGATTGAGCTCGACTCTGCACTCCTCTCCAGACAAGCTTGTTCAACAATAGATTTTGTTTTCTTTTCTTTCTTTTTTTCCCTGATGACCCAATCGGGCCAGTTCAGAGTAGGGTCCCAAAACAATAAATGAAAAAAATAAGTAAATAAATAAAAAGATTAAAATCGGTTTTCTAACAATGTGTTTTTATTTTTAATATTAAATACTTTAATAAGCTGTGGCCATATTAACTTTTATTCTAAATTTTTTCGTTAAAATGCAGTCAATTTTCTTTCCTACAGTATGCAGTTTTGTAAAGAAAATGAGAGAAGGAATTTTCTAAAAATAAAATAACAGAGTATATTGTGTAAACAGGACATTTTGTTCTATATTTTTTCATTTTATATATGGTACATTTTCTTTATTTTAGGCAGTTTTAAAACTTAATATGAAAATAAATTAAATAAATAGTTAAGCCAGGGCAAAACAGTAAATACACAGTAAACCAATAAAAATATATATTATTTCATTATTACAAGAGCTGTTCGCTGTTCATTACTTTTGTAAACTGAGAAAGAAAATATTTTTACTTAAGAAAATACTTTATTTATTGCAACTTAAACTTATTTATTTATTTATTTATTTTACAAAAAAAGTTACAACAAATGAATTATGGAAGTTCTGCAAGCTATATCTCATGTCAATGACAGCTATAAACTCATAAAACACACTTTGCCCAGACTGTGCTTTATTTATTATTAAAGCCATTCTATTGGATGCTTCCAAGTTCCATACCAGATCATTCGCAATTCAGACAAAACATTATTTTTCTTAGCCAACAAGATAACTTTACTTTGGAAACATTAATCAACAGCATTCATAATACAATACTTGACAGAAAAACATGGGCAACCAATAGTATCATCAACTCTGTTACCGAGCAATCGGAGACAGACAAATAACCAGATGTCCAGACTTCCAGCCAAATTCCATTTACAAAAAAAAAAAAAAACACCATTTCATAAAATATCCAGAGCTGTGTCTGCGATAATCAGCAAAAATAAAACTGGGGGAAGTTCCACAGAAGTACACACATCGTTCACTGTTAACCCTGATAACAACTTCCTCTCCGAAAATTAATGACCTGATATCAGGCATTACATCATTTTCTTGTCTAATGCGTCAAACTGGGAATTATGGCTAGATTAGCAGTGCAATTTGTCCACGTAAAACACACATCTCTATTTGAAGGATTTGGGAATCTATGATGTTGGTTCTTGTCCATTCTGGTATTCTGGTTGGCTTTTATTTTTAAGGTCTTTTTCATGTTCTTGGCTTTTATTTTATTTTTGTTGTTTGGAACTTCTTGGAACATTGACATTTTTTTTTGTTCTGATTTTGTCAAGATGCAGATGACCTCATGCGAACCTGGCAGAACCCAGGAAGAACATCATATAGTTCAAGACAAACATTTGTTTTTACGCAAAAGCAACGCATAAATCAGTCAAAGCCTTGACATCACATGATTCAAAATCCTGTTTGGTACAAAAGCTGACAGGTGCATGACACAAGGTGACTGATAATCACACAAATCAAATCGCAGCATTACATCACATCATTTCTCGTCCTCAGTGTGGTTGCCAGAAGACCGCTTTGTTGTCAATGAACACCTGCCAAGCTAACTGTAGCATTGCCATTTTGTTTCTTTACACATCATCTTCCAAGCATTGGGCCGGTTTTATAGTCAGAGATATCGGCTGCGTCTAAAAGCTTAAAAATGCGTCGGAGGATGCATTAGGAAGGCATAAAGCCACGTTTGAATCCTTTTTTAGCTTGATTTTGAGTCTTCTGAAATACCTTCATCTGATCGATTTTTAAGGCAGCAAAAGATGTATCATTCGCTGCCTTTGATATCCCACAATCCTGTGCGTTCCGTTCGGTGACAGTTGAGATAAAAATTAAAGATGGCATCTGAAAGTTGCAGTTGGTGGTCAGTTTGTGTGTAAATGTAAGTTTTTGACCAACATTTTCCACTTCTGATGTGATTCTAGCGAGAAATTAAGAGTTGTAGTTAGGGGTGGGCGATATTCGGTAGAGATTTCGCTCACGTGACGTTGCTGTGTTGTGCCGTAAGCTTATTATTTGAATGTGTTTTTAAGCATTGCAGTTTAAAAACCAAGTCATTTTAAACCGTTGGAGTGCAGTAAGCAGCGAATATATGAGCTATATATACTGTATATCTGAGAGAATCGCGCACATGAAAGAGCTAAAGTGAGTACTAAACAGTGATTTTTGCTGCCTTATTTGGCTTAACGGTTAAATACACAAACGTATGTGTGAACATTCCCATATTTGCAAGAATCATCGTAAACAGTCGTTTATGTCTTTAGTGAACGTAAACAGTTGAGAAAGAGAACGCATGTGTAACAGTATATTGGATTCGTGCAGTCGATCTTAAAAAAACCCAAGAAAATCTCCCACTGTTCTAGATTTAATTTGTGTCTTTGCTCTGTTGTAGTTTGTTTTCCTATATGCTTGTGATAAGTTTCTTTATTCTTATTTTATCACTGACTAATTACTTCTGTAAGCTTTTAATTAGGCTAGTTTTATTATTTTTGTGATATTGAAATTTGTGGCAAGATTTCTGAAGGTTAGATTGTATTAAAAAAAATTGTATAAAATGTTTTAAAGCAACACTATGTAACATTGTTTACCTTAAAATAATGTTTCCAAAATCTTATCAGTGGTTCATCAAGTCGTAACAGGGTGAAAGGCACTTCTGCCATCGCCTGACGGGGTCTGTATCGCTTTTACTCGCACTAGGTAACTTCGGGGTTCGAGTAGGAACCCGACCCAAAAAGAACTACAAAATTCGACTGCTTTACAACAAGCGCTACAATAGTCATTATTTCGTTTTTCTTCGTTTCTGATGTCGCAATACATCATCCTTTCATGAAATCATGTAACATACTCTACCTTGTCTGTGGACATCGTTCATTCTAAAGCCGGTGCTGGATAAACAGCCAGCGTGCGTGCGACGGTAGGCTAAATTATTTACGACAGCGGCGATGGACAATTTCGTTTCCAACCAGTAGGGCGACCGAAGAGGAAAAGTTACTTGGTGTTACTTTAATATAAAAACCTTATTTCATGCAAAAATAACTATATTGTGATATATATCGTTATTGTGAAATAAAATTACTCATAGTGAATTAAGATTTTGGTCCTATCACCCACCCCTAATTGTAGTAATTAAATATTCGCAGAGTTATCACCAAAGCTTGCTCTATTTTGTTGTAGATCATTAAACAGTTTTTTACTGCCTCATAAGTCTGAAATGAGTTGTGTGAGCAAACGCTGCCTGCAAAGTCATTGCCTGATAGAACAGTGAGTCAACAAGTCAGCAGCCTAAGCTAATCCCATATTTGACTAAAAAAGGCAGCATTAATAACTCTAAAACTAATTGGGACACACCTGGATTCAATCAGGATTAGAGAACAAAGACATGATAACAGCATAAAACAAGAGGTTCAAAACTAAAGTCACACAAGAGATGCCCAGTCCCTTACGCTCCACAATCAGAACCCTCTGAATTTACTCTCAAAGTAGAAAACACAGTCCTCGCCCCCATAAGAAGTTAATAGGATAGAGGGTTTTGACATAAGCGGTTGTTTATAGATGAATACACTACAAGTGATAATCCTTTAGCCTCAGGAACACAGCTGCTCTAATCCCTAATAGAGCGTTACTGTTCTGTCGTTTAATGATCTGAGACTGATCTCACTTATTAAAAACTACCATATTACTCATATACTGTGCACAAGTGTAAAGTATTTATATATATTATTCTAAAACAACAATTCATACTTTTGTTAGCAAGGTTGCATTAAACTGATAAAAAGTGACATTTCTAATGTTCCAAAGATTTATATTCCAATAAAATGCTTTTCTTGCACATTTTTATTCATTGAAGAATCCTGAACAAATGTATCATGCACTGTAAAAAATTAGTTATGACAACATATGTTCATCAAAATAAGTTAAGCAATTTTGTCATACAAGATTCTCATTTAAGTCAGTTTCGTGTAATTTAAGGTTGAAATGACTTAAACATCCAAGTTACTTGTAGGTAAAAATTTAAGGCAGCAACCTTTTTTACTTACTTACATTTTACACCTTTTTTACATTGTGGTTTCCACAACTGTTTTCAATATTGATGATAAAATAAAAAAAAATCTTGAGCAGCAAATCAGCATATTAAAATGTCACTGAAGACTGGAGTAATGATGCTGAAACATGAATTACATTTTAAAATATAGATATTTTAAATTAGAAAACTATTTTTTAATCAAATAAATGCCTTTGTAGGCTTAAACTAGAATAGTTACAGAATATAATGTTTTCATTTTAAGCAAAGTGAAAAGTACTATTGAACATACACCAACGTTGACGTCTTTTATGATGCTTCTCAGTAATGGTACTTAACCAGATTAGGGAAAAAGCCTCAATTAGAGGCCTGGATGTGTTTGCTGCTAGGAGTGTAAATTTACCTTCCAGCACATTATCCCACCTCAACAGGTGTTAGAAATTAAGGCGGAGGTGGGGAACTGCACTCATGTTTGATTAACAACAGAGCAGGACGACAAACTTTTTGTATGCTGATGCCTAGAGAGCAAGGTAGCCAATGACAGATATATTACATGCAGTACAATTTCAATAAAAGCAAATGAGATGTACTGTGCATAATGACTGTTCAAAATGAATATTGAATGATTTGAATGAATATTGTGTAAAATGCTCATTACAAAAGATCTGAAAACAGGAAATGGGTCAATCTTACAGGCGTCGAATTTGAAAATGACACTGGTTTAACTAGTACTTCTCATAATTGACCAGTTAGGTAACATTAACCCTCAACCCTTACCATAAATGGCTAAATATCATCAGTTAATTGGCCTGGCCGATATACGGCCGGATTTGGCAATAGCAAAGAAAGTAAAATGATGAGCATACTGTTACTAACGTTAACTGACGGTAAAGAGAGAAAGAAAAGAGAGAGAAAGAAAGAAATAAGAGAGAGAGAGAGAGAGAGAGAGAGAGAGGAGAGGAGAGAGAGAGAGAGAGAGAGAGAGAGAGAGAAGAGAGAGAGAGAGAGAGAGAGAGAGAGAGAGAGAGAGAGAAAACTGCATGCTCTTGATTTCAGTTTTCACCCAGCACACATGCGTCATATGAAATAAAACTAAATCGTATGTGGAAGTAAAAACATGAACTGTTACATGATTTATGTATAACAAGTGGTTCCCTACATTATTACAGGAAGGCGGAACAGTAATATGATAGAAATATGATAGAGCAACAATATGAATACTAAAAGTACAGTAAGCTTCTACAATAAATTTTAACAGGCATAATCAGGTATGAAAATAACTGAAGGAAATATATATTTGCCAACTAATTTGATTTATATTCTGTGGTTTCTCTGGACAATATTTTAAAAATGCAATGAAAATACACGTATCGGTACTTGATAATACGCAAGTACATATTGTATAAGTGCATAGTGTGTATTGAAGTTAATTTGACGACACACAAAATCAGGACACATCACACACACACACACACCAACACACACACACACACACACACACACACACACACACACACACACACACACACACACACACACACACACAGTGCTTTTTTTCAATATTTGCACTGTTTTTTTTGCAACAGACCTGCATCTCATTTACCCACAAGTTGAGAACAACTGAAACTTTTGTATTCGCATTCTGTTTTGGTTTCAAACCACTGCAAACCTGCATTGCATCTTTAGAGAGATGATCTCAAACTTTCCATAAACAATGGAGAATAATAAAAAGTTGTAATTTAAAAAAGGTAAAATACCTACTGTTGCCACGTTACTGCGTCGACCACAGAACCACCAGTTTTCATAAACCTGTGAAAGAGAGAAAAATTCAGTATTGTTGAAGTCAATAGGGAAGGTTATTATTGCATTGGAAAACAAATGATTCTTCAGCAGTTTTAGTCAGCTCCACCATCATAAAAGAACTGATAGAGCCGTAAGGAGGTGTCTGTTTATTTGCTGGTGACACTGATCTCTCATGCGGAGGAGAGGATAGTTTACCAGGGAGCTGAGTAATCTTAATCAAACGAGGGAGCAAAACTCCTTATAAGGAGCAAAGTTTCTAAACAGTTATTCGTGTGACGGCAAAGCAACGTTCCGCACAGAAAAATGGCGACCACCCTTCCAAAACTCCACGCCGTCCCGTAATTCCCCTCTCGTCTCCCTCTCTTTCTGAGTTAAAACTGCATTTATTATTTCCATCTGAACGAGACTGGTAGCAGCAAGGGGTGGCGTCTCGTTCTGAGGAAGACCTTCGACAAAGCACTTGTGGTTGTAATACCAAGTTTCATTCCAGCCTGCCAAAGTTATGACTGCTCAAAAAGCCCCGCAGGAAAACACAAGGCGGCTTGTGGCAGAAAGTAATGGGGCGCACCTACACTGCAGTACAACTCACACAGAGCAGAGAAAGGCAAAACTTAAGCCAGATCGCTCAATTGCTGAGAATTATAGGCCTCCTTGTGGGCCCAGGTTTTCCTCCTTAAAAAATAATTGACTTGAGAAGCAACAATGTTACAGAGACTTTTATTTATGGGTGGGCATCATGACCAAAAACTTCATTTTATTATTTATTATTGTATTAGTTATTTTTTACTGATTTGATAAATCAGGACTGATTTATGACTGTAGTTACAATGCCATAGTTTTAGATGATGTTGAAATTTTGCAATCATACATTATACTCAATACTAGCCTACTGTAATACAAGTAAAACGAGCTCAAGCTTAAATACAAGTACACAATCAGTAATACATTTTAATTGCAAGCAATGATGTCAGATTTTTCCGCAACTGCTAGTAATAAAATCACAATTACGAGAAATAAAATTGCAATTACCTTCTTTTTTTACTGAGGCAAAAATGGGCTTAAATAACAATATATAAATGATTATATTAATTTAAATATTTAAAAAAAGTAAAGAAATAATGTATACAAAAATATAATAATATTAATACTATCTTATTATATATTAACTAATACATTGTCATATAAAATATTATTATAATATTTCACATTATTTAAAATCTTTTATATATATATATATATATATATATATATATATATATATATATATATATATATATATATATATATATATATATATAATATATATAAATTGTTGCATCTCAAGTTACTTATGTTTCAAAGACTTTTAGATAGTTAAGAAATGATTACGAAAATTACTTTCTGCAGTAAATGAATACGTTCCTGCTCTTTTTTCTTTCATTTTTGCAGTTTGTTCTCTCCCATTGTTCATCCCAGTGTGTGTGTGTGTGTGTGTGTGTGTGTGTGTGTGTGTGTGTGTGTGTGTGTGTGTGTGTGTGTGTGTGTGTGTGTGTGTGTGTGTGTGTGTGTGTGTGTGTAGGTGTGGACAGGGCCCATTGGTTGCAAGAATGAGGAAGCACTGGACAGGCATTGATAGATTTATGTCTGGCTCTGTCACACAGGAATTACAACCAATTAGTATCAACTCACAAAAGCCATTATTCTACGAAACCAGTTTTTGATGAACAGCACGAAAGCACAAACAATGTTCAATGAATACTTACAAATGAAACCCAGAGGTATTCATCTCAGAGATTATTACAAGAACAGAATTAGAAAAATGTGGTCTTAATACTAAGCACATCAACACTGGCACTGCCTTAATAAGAGTCTGTCATAAAAATATATGTGTTTAGAACCATAGCCGGACTGCTCAAATCCTCTTTAAAAACCACAGGCTGAATGATTGAGACATGATTCTCATTTTAAAGGGAATTCAGTTATGTGGATTTCCATTAATTATTTGTCCTTTATAGAAACAATTCATTAAACGGGTCATATACTGCGATTTCTTGTTTTCCTTTTTCCTTATGAAGCTGTTAGTTCAAGTATAAGATCTGCAGACTTACAAAGCTCAAAGTGTCAAACCTAAAGAGATATTCTTTATAAAAGTTAAGGCTCAACCACACCTTCCTAAAACGCTTCATTCAAACCCCAACCCCTACAAATCTATGTCAGTGTGTAAAGAAAGAAGTCAGAACTTTTATTCTCTCTGTATTATTGTTGCCGCCGGTGCCACCACGTCGTGGAGACGTTGTGTCTTTTTCATTGCGAAAGTCAAACTACTTCGTTACCCCTGTTCCACCAAAGCATTTTGAGAGCCGGTTCCAGGAAAATTGGTTCCAAAGCGGCACCAACTCTTTGCTGGACTAGAACCGTTCTTTTACCGCGTCATGCTTACGTGGGGGGCTGGTGGCGGGGTTTAGAACACAAATGTGTTCTAAACGTCTTCTTCTGGCCCTAATATACGATCGCAAAGCCAGGAGAAACATTGCAGAAAGACGATGTAGTCCGCGATTGTAATTGTTATGCTTGAAGTTGGCGCAAGCGTTTCTAGCTAAGACGTAGGGCGACGTACACAGTGATGTAACAACGTAATTCGCTTGGCTCTTTAGTCAGTGGAAAAACAAACAGGTTCTGAGAAGGTTCTCAAGTGGAACTAACTTTGAACCAGCACCAGTTCCGAACCAGTTATTTTTTTGGTGGAAAAAGGGGTATGTTTGGCCTTCCAAAAGAGGACACAATTAGAAAACGGTGCTTGAGCTTTATTTACAACACTGTTCCAAGAACAGTACAACCAAAATATTCGACTGTGTGACGCGGCATTTTTTAGAGGACTGGATCGATCAGCTTGGTCCTCTGCATTTTACGGTTCAGATTTGGGCTTGAATTGATGTGGTAGTACGACATTATCACCTGTCATTATTGCTTTGGGAGCTGATGTTCCAAATATGGTGCATTTGGACATTTCCGTCACAAGATTAAGGTTTGGTTTTTGGACCAATCACAATGCACCGGATCGCTGGCCAATGAGAGCACACCGAGCTTTTCAGAACGATGAGCTTTGTAAAAATCAACGTGTTTCAGAAAGGCGGAGCATAGAGGAGCAACAATACTGAACAGTATAACCTAAAACCGCGTACACACATTGCATTAAACCAAATACACAAAATAATGAACCATCATATGACCCCTTTAAAAACACACAAAAAAAACACTGGACCCTAAGGATTTCATGATTCTTTTCTGACATTTTGATGCCTTATTCTTCTGAACTGTAAAAAAAACTCTTATAAATCATTCAGAAAGGTTCAGTCCATTGACACTAACTGAATCAATCTGGGCTGCATTTCCCAAAAGCACTGTAAGCCTAGTTGATCATTGGTGGCAATTGTTCTACGATCAACTTAGACTTACTGTGCTTTAGAACACCTAATTTCTTATACTGACTGCAATATTTCTTTTATAATGTCTCACTGGAATTAAAATATGCTATTATGTTGTACTACATTCTCAAAATTGAGAGCTGCCGTACTGAAGCCTCAGCGCTCTTGCAGGAGAGAGTGGGAGGAACAAGTAACCACAGGTGGAACATTGCTCTGTCACGCCATTAATAGAGTGACACTTTATTTATCTGACGGTGAGTTTCAATGGTGCTACAGGCCCCTGGACTAACAATCCACATGGAGCAACATAAACACGGCTCAGCTATGTGCTTCTCCAGGCAGGCGGACGGTACAGCGCTCTCTTAAACAATGTGATTCGGTGATCTCTTATCCGAGCCATTAAAACAGTCACACATCAGATAAGCCCTTCTGCCAACACCATGTGTGAACGGTCACAACGCCTTTCTACACTGAAAGCAGCAAAACGCCACATGATGTGACAATCACATCCAATAAGAACATAATTTAGTAGTCACACTGCTAAACTGCTGCTCATCTACAAAATTACGTTACAGCCTTTATCTTCAGTAACGTTACAGCCAAGAACTGTGATTTGCTAAAATTTCTATTTTAAAATGTAATTTATTCCTGTGATGGCTGATTTTTCAGCATCATTACTCCAGTTTTCAGTGTCAATTGAAAAGCATCAAGCATTATAAAAACAGCCAAAAAAACAAACCTATTTGGTTTATAACTAATCAATCTTCACGTATGTCAAAGATACAAATAAGTGCATGCAGGGAGACTGTAATATTTCTGAACAAATGACAGAGATACTCACCCGTCTAGTAACAGGATTGCGTTTTTTCGAGGATGGCCGACGTTGGGCCCATAGAGGTTAGCTCGGCTGTAGAAGCGCACCGACTGCAGTAACGTCCTCAGAAGAGCGTAATCCTGAGCCAGACGAGAGCTGTTGACTGAACGAGAAGCCATTGTGCGGTAACTGTTGGGCTCTGCCGGGAAATAAAAGAAAGTATGAGACTCTGCTTTACTAATTAAAGGGATACTCCACTTTTTTTGGAAATCGGCTAATTTTACAACTCCCCCAGAGTTAAACAGTTGGGTTTTACCGTTTTCGAATCCATTCAGCCGATTTTCTGATATTTAGAAGTAAGCAGACAGTTTCTGGTCTCATTGACTTCCATAGTAGGAAAAAATATATACTATGGAAGTCAATGAGACCAGAAACTGTCTGCTTACTGATATTCTTCGAAATATCAGAAAATCGGCTGAATGGATTCGAAAACGGTAAAACCCAACTGTTTAACTCTGGGGGAGTTGTAAAATTAGCCTATT
The DNA here is from genome assembly GCA_036326025.1 of Chrosomus eos. Taxonomy (NCBI): domain Eukaryota; kingdom Metazoa; phylum Chordata; class Actinopteri; order Cypriniformes; family Leuciscidae; genus Chrosomus; species Chrosomus eos. Next base: position 29,066,951 of record CM070833.1, on the reverse strand, counting down.
TCCAAAAAAAGTGGAGTATCCCTTTAAGGATGAATTCATTTAAAAAGGAATTTGTACAAAAGTTAACCCTAACCCAATTTAAAACAACTGTTTTCTATTTAAATGTATTTTAAAATGTAATTTATTCCTGTGATGCAAAGCTGAATTTTCAGCATCATTACTTTTCATCATTATCATTACTATTTAAATTTTTAATGTGAAAAAACCTAAAATGGCCCTTTTTATCAATTTAATGCATCCTTGTTTATATAGACACAGTAACGGTCAAATGTTTGGAAACATTAATACAAGTCTCTTATGCTTATTAAGCCTGTGATTAAAAAGAGTTTTAACTTTATATTCATCAAAGAATCCTGAAAAAAGTATCACAGGTTACTTTATATTAAGCAGCACAACTGTTTCCAACATTAAAAATAAATCAGCATAATTAGAATGATTTCTGAAGGACCGCGTAACACTGAAGACTGGAGTTATGATGCTGAAAATTCAGCTTTGCATCACAAAAATAAATTATATTTCAAAGTATATTAAATTAGAAAATCATTATTTTAAATTGTAATAATATTTCACAATATTACTGTTTTTTCTGTATTTTTGATCAAATAAATGCAGTCTTGATGAGCAGAAGAGATTTCTTTCAAAAACATTAAAAATAGTAATGTTTCCAAACTTTATATATATATATATATATATATATATATATATATATATATATATATATATATATATATATATATATATATATATATATATATATATATATATATATATATATATTTTTTTTTTTTTTTTTTTTTTTTTTTTTTTCGAAACTTGACAATTGTGGCAAGTAAAAAAGTTCATTTTTGGGAGAACTATCCCTTTAAGACTTTTGATGCAAGCTGACACCCAATCGCAAGCGAACAAGCAAACTGCCTTTGAATTATGACCTATATTGTGGTCAGCACTTTGTAAACTATTTAAACAAGGCAACACTTGTGGGAGGTGCACACTTGAAATCACAGTGAGGATGTTACAGAAGTCAAGTGGTGAATTTTATAAACATCACAGCCTGTGTGAGTGTGTGTTTGTGTAGGGAGAGAAACACAGAAACGCTCAGCTGTTGTGTCAATACAGTACCGGGCCAGGCCGAGGCCAGTGGAAAATATGAGACATTATTATTAACCATTAAAATATTATCCAGATCCTATCATTTAGAAAAAGCACAAATAACACAGTCATGAAATAAATCATCCCAGTGCCCGTGCATCATTTTGAAAACTTTGTGTCACGCTGGCAAGACCAACTCAATAAACATCCACCCACAGCTGAAAATATTTCCCTTTGTTTCATTTGGCCTCCTCGTTCGTTCGAAAGAGTTTGTTTTGAATTAACAGCTTCACAAAATCTGATTTAGCAAGTTATCCCTAACAGCTTTTCTTCGGACGTGGTTATTGTTACAGTTGAAGACAGAAAGACAAACATCCAAATGGCTGTTCCAGTAACAACATGCCTTTATTAGAATTTGGTAAATGGAAGGATTGAACTGTAATACTGGATACGAGTCTAGTTTAGATGACAGATATTAATTATGATAATATATAATTATTTTATGTATTTTACATTCAGTATGAGCAGCAGATTGCTCACTTTGAGCGTTCTGCTCCCTTCTGTCTCATATGACAATCTCAGACCAAAAGCAGCAATGTGCTAGAAACCACAAAATGTAGCCAATAAACAAACGATTAAGACAATATATGGTTTATGTACATTCTATATAGGTTTAGTGTGTAGTATGGAAAATGCTAAGTGTGCAACTACATGCTGTCAATAATAGCTATATACATACACACACACACACACACACACACACACACACACACACACACACACACACACACACACACACACACTGTATATCATTTTATAATAGGAACCCATTATCATCATATAATCATAATTTTTTGTCAAAAGTTTGTTTTGATGTTTATAGAGAGACATTTGATACAAGGGCATCATGAATAGGGCAATTTTCAGCATGTCTGGAACAGGACAAAAGATGAATGAGTGTTTAGAGCGGATTACAAAGTCACCAGGTGTCCTTTTGGATTCTGCTTTGTGATTTGTCTCTTGACATACGCCCTATTGGAATGGGATTAGTTTTATATGAAGAGGTGGGTAATGTAATAATGACCAGATCTTCTTGTATTGGCCATGCCAGTAATTTTTCCAGACTGCACAATATTCTACCGGTAAAGACTGCTTCTATAAAATATTCCTGCTTATACAGCTAACACTTTTCCAGTCTTTATGCTGTTGTACATCAAGCACTTCAAGTGTCTCAGTGGACTGGCAATGAAAACAGTGAAAGAAGATGCTTGTTGATTATGGATTGATGGGCCTTTTTTCACTTCTTTTTGTGGACAAATGAAGTCTCACAACTTGTTTCATGCTTATTTTTTCTTGTTTTAGTCAATTAAATTCAGATTTAATTCCTCCCTTATTAATCCTAATGTTTAATGTATACTTATCCAAGCAAAATGCTTATCATGATTAGTCAGTTACTGTGACAGCAATGTATAAATGTTGTACACACCCATTTTATAACTTTCTACAAACTAACGGTTATTGGTTACTGTACATCAGTGACAGTAGGAAACAGGGGCGGTTCTAAACCACATTTTTGAGACTGCAGTTAAAGGAGAACTCCAGGCAATTTTTAAGTTAATCTGATCGTTATACCTTTATGAGTACTGTCTATAGAAAAAAAAAACTAACCGGATTGGTGCTTGCAACACGGAGCTGCGACAGCGAATGCCCAAGCTTCCACTCAGCTAAAACGGCAGTTATGGGGGCATATACATAAAGAGGTTTTTGTGCCTCTTAACAGTCACAAAATGCAATTAAAATGTCTTTCCAACATGAACAGGGGCCTTACATGTGAACAAGATGTGTTTAGCAACTTAGCCATAGTTTAAATTCACCTAAATAGTGTTTTAGACGGCTAGCTGTAGTCTCGCGCTGAAGTCCCATAGGAACTCAGTTGTAGCCGGAAAAGGTAAATAGTGTCCAGGTGGGAGGAGCGTAGTGTGTGAAGAGTGATGATCGGAGTTGCTTACAACTTGAGGGTTTTCATTTTGAAATGAACTATTCCTTTTGTTCAACCGAATTCCACCTTGCAAGGTTAAAACCAGCAACCTTTTAGTTACACACTCCCACAAAAATCACTGCTAGATGGATGCTTTCTTTTTTCTTTAATAGGTGCATGAAGGATGTCACAGCAGAAAGGACTCACCATTGCCGAGTTCCCAGGAGATGTTGTATTTTTTGCCGGCGCTGTATTTGAGCAGGCTCAGAGCGCTGGAGGCGTTCCATGAGTTGTCAGGGTTTCTGTGCAAGGCATTCAGCCCAAAGATCAGGTGCAGTCCTGCGCAGTCGGCAAAGTTGTAGAGTTTGTCTAAAGACCTGGCTGGGAAAAAGCCAAACAAAGCTGTAACATTGATACTTGCATTTTTCTTTAATCATAACCATTTTACATTTTAGTTAGTTAGACTATTGCAGTGTTTGTCACCTGTTGGGTCTCAAGAACGTTTTGAGTGTGTTGCGGAGTGTGGAGTCAAAAATAAGAATTACATTTATGTTCTACTGATGCAAGACTTTTATTTTGAAAGACATGCATGAAAGCTGTTGACTCTTCAGTCAGATGCAGTTTAAGTAAAGAGTGCTTGATAAAAAAAGCATTGTACTGTTTAAGTATCTGTTGTCAGACGAGATGTTGACAGGCTATGTCAGTGTCATTATTCTAACATTATTTTCATGACAAAATTAAAAAGTCTTTCACCTAAGAAAAATGAAATTTCATGTCAAGTCAGATATACTGTAGGTTGACGCAAATGCGGAGGCGCACACTGTATATCACTTCACTGTATAAAAAGAGCCAAAGTTATGCAATGTCATTTACGTTGTCAATTAGTAAGTCATGAAATTACCAAAAATCACTTTGGGCTATTTTCTATATTTTTTATGACTGTAGCGGCTCATTAACAAAAACTAGTTTGGGACTTCTACACTGTAAATGCAAACATTGTATTTAATTAAAAATAGTAAATTGACCTTAATTAGTTTTTATCAACCTGCTATTAACACTCGCTTTTAATAAGTTACTAGTAATTTGAGGTTGAAAAATCTTACCAGCTCAGTTTACTTGAGCTGGATTAATTTAGAAAATGTAATTTTATGACCTGTGGGCATGCGCAGTTCAGTCCTCTCTTGGACGGCCCAACCCCAACCAATCAAGCTGCTTCGTAGGGCGGATCTTCTTGGCGTGGCGGGATTCGTAATTTTGCAGTTACATGTCACATCATGCCCGCAACTGAGCTGGACCTAAACATCGTTTCAACGGCACTTCTGATTATCTTCAGCATAACAGCGATCCTTGTGCTTGGCACACTCATTTGGTGAGTAAATATTTTACCCTTGTGCAGACCGTTTTGTTTCTGTAAGTCAGTGTTTTGTGCTTGCTAGTAATGATGTGTGTAGTTAACTATATGTGTGTAGTTTACATTAACTAGCTAAGTATATTATGGACATAACGTGGCTATCTTTTGATACAGCTTGGTCAATACTTTATTATTTTTTTAAATTCATAAGTTCCTCGGTTTTGAAAATTAGGTAACTTTCAAGAAAAAGTTTAAATTGAGGAAAAACTTTAGTGTAACGGTCGAGGGCGTGCTCCGCCCGCCCCCACCCATGTCAGTATCGTTCGTCGAGTTATGAGTAGGGCTGGGAATCGATTCCAAAAAGAATCGATTCCTCGATTCCGAGGCGTTGGGAATTGAGAATCGATTCCAAAGGTTGGAATCGATTCCATTAAGAGGAATCGACTCCTCTCTAAGATTTTTTTTTTTTTAACAAAAACCGCGGCCTGTAGCCGGTTTAATTTGTCAACACAATCACTTCAGACGTCACCTGTAAAGCAATAAAGTTCAGACTAAATAAATGATTAGGCCAGCTAGTTCACAGCCTTTTACAAACCACCAAACAGTGCTGTGAACTGAACTTACTGAATTACTGCCTGATGAACGTTAACGCGTTCATTCTGGTGTCTGTGAACGCGCGCTCTCTGTTTAACTTTGTTCAATAGGGTGCCAGATTTCTAGAGCCTTCCAGCCCAGGCGAAAACCCAGCTAAAACACACCGTAAACAGGCCTTAATATGTAGCGAAAAAAACACCCAATCTGGCAACATCAGCCACCAGTGTCGCGCACCGCCGCATGCGTCATCAAAACAAAAAGCAGCATGTCGTCGACAAAGCAGCGAGCGAGGAGGCGTCGCATTTAAACGAGTTTTATGACAAGGTCGGTGAGGATGGGAAAAATCTTACATTTCTGTGCAAACTTTGCCAGTCGATAAAATAATTGCTCTGTGGTTGTATATGGGCTGTGGCAATAATAATTGCTCGCAGCAACATATGGAAAAAAAAGAACTATGAACTATAGTTCTTTTTTTTTTAAGTAGGCTATATGAACTATGAACTGAACTAGTTTATTTAAAAATTTGTGAACTGAACTTTGAACTAGTTCATGTAGAAAATGAACTTTCCCAACACTGCCTTGGTTAATTGCAGAATGATCATCTCCACAGCTCTCGTGATACCGACTTGCACTGACAACATCCCGATGTCAGTGAATAAAATTCAGAGTCATTGTTTTTTTTATGCTTAAGAACTGTAAAACCTGTTTGTGGTGCAGTGATTAGTTATAAAATCTTACTACATAAATCCAATCTTATTTAATCCACCATTTGAATGTTTATGTGTTCGAATTATTTATATTTATTAAATAAGACATTTGTAGCCTACTGATTACTGTTGTCCATAAATCGAACTTCCGTGCCTCTTAAATAGTAATTATATATTACCATGTACCAATTAATTTCTAATGCTCGGACACTTCGGTTTCTCTCGTGTGTACGTGTGTGTAGGTAGGCCTATGTATATAAATAGAATCTACCATGTAGCTATAGTGAACATATTCATAGTCTTTACACTGTGTCTGTCTACACCTGACGCAGGAAGCACGCGTGACAAATCCCCGAAGTAAATGCCTCGTTTTATTTATGACAGAACAGCACGCAATACGTCTCGCTTGTCACGCCAGGTGTACAAAGTTTCTCGCTGTGTGGCACCGTGGCACGGTAAAAGACGTGACAATGTTTGACACGGTGTTGGTATTTAAAAAAAAAAAGAATCGAAAATAACAGTGTGGAATCGATTCTTGGAATCGATTCTTTTCGATTCCAGAAACAGGAATCGGAATCGGAATCGATTCCAAAAAATCCGGAATCGAACAGCCCTAGTTATGAGAGAAGCTCAGGCAGAACATCAGAACAAGTCTGTATGTAACGTTATCATTTTATTTTAAGATGGGCTGTAAAGTTAGGACTATGCTAGTTTAGCTGCCAACAATATGTGTTTATCAAAGACAGGATTAGGCTACCGCTGTGTGTCGACATATGATTGGGCCGGGGATATCACCACTAACTTAATGTAATTTTATTTAACACTCTGCACTTAAAACTATTCGATATTCGTAGCTGTGCCGTTACCATGGTTACCACGTGACCATGGTTACCACGTGTAGTACCCAGATCAGACTCGGTACAGACTAGACAAGAGTGTCTTCCCTGTCTGAAAAGATCATTACACTCAGTTTATCATAGCCTGTTATGATAGCGAATGTTGCTGGCATACTCCGTGACTTGTATTATTCTTTAAGGTCATCTTGTACATAATATGTACATTTTAATATTGGGAACTGCCTTTGTGGGTTACAGGCATAGACTGTTAAAAAAAAAACTGTTATAGGCCTATGTACAGTTTTTACATGTAGCGTTACTTGTTTGTGAGTTGTGGTGAGCTTTGGTTGTGTTAAATTATTATTATTTTTTTTTTAATGGTCCCCTTCCAGGCTCAAGCTGGTGGTAATCAATCCACAGATTATTCCATGATCCCAGCAATAAAAAGGTATTTTCAACTAATAACTGTATTATTATTATTATTACTATTATTATTGCATGCTAAAGTAAACGTTACGCTAACTTCAGAGCAATTGGATTACAACAAAAGCAAATCAATTTAAGAAAATTGTGTGTTAATTAATTCATCATTATAGTATATTTCATCATACAGAATATTTTGTGCATATTTTCATTTTCTAAGTTTTTTATGTAATTAGTATTTCTGGACTGTCTCTATAGATACTGTGGGTTTGATTTATAGTCCATCATACCCAGGACTACATTTCCCTTGATTTCTAACCACATAAGTGAGTAATTTACCACTTATTATTTACCATTTGTACTGATGTGTTCACTTGTCTTAAAGAAGTTCAGTGATTAAAAGCTTGATAATTAGATTTTTGCAAGGATTTAGTTTTTCCTATAGCTCCGGTATTTTAAGTTTAATACTGCATGTTAGTTTTTTTGTCTTTTTATGTTGCTAGGCTTGATGCTAAAATGATATTTTATTTCTTTTCAGATTCTTCAAAAAGACTGACCGTTTCCTATGCAGTGGACATGTAAGTACTGCACATTTTGTGCTGAAAAGAGGGGGTATTTACTTAAGCATTACCGTTTAAAACATGGGTGCCACACTCGAACATCACCACTACCATGCCTTCATAAGGAATGCCTGTGCACATTTAAATCTTTCAATGCACTCAAAGTCCACTTATCAACATGGCACACTCAAAAGGACCCAGGGAACGTGGGTGAAACTGCTTTCCACTGCCAGCTGTGTGACTTTGTGGAGCCTTGCTCTGAGGCTGACTTTTTTGCTCATTTACGAAGACATTTGAAGCTGAAGCAAAAGGTTTCTTGTCCATATCAAGGCTGTGACTTTCAGAGCAATGTTTATTCAACCTTTAATGCTCATAAAAGCAAAGAACATCAAGACCACAATAAGATGGCATTCAAACCTGAAATTGTGTCGCAAAATGAACCTGAGGAACCTCCACCTCATGTAAATATTCAACCCGAGGAAAGTGCCCCTGAAACTGATGAGGTTGAGTTTGAGGTTACTGAGCTTAGTGAAGATGTGGAGAACTTGGAGAGTCAGTTGGAACATAATGTAGCTGCTCTTTTTCTGAAAATGTCATCAATTCTTAACATCTCTGAAAATGCCCTGCAAGAAGTTATAGAGCAGATCAATCAAATTTATGTGCTTTCACAGCCATTGTTCCATTCATCTGTTGGAAAAATATTAAATCAACATTGTGGAGATGTTGATGACTCTTTAGTGAGTGAGATAGCTAAACTATTTACTGAGAATAATCTATTCCTGAAATTCACTTCTACTGGGGGGTCATTGTCAACCACTAGCAAGCGAACATCCTACATTTCAAAAGAATTCTCAGTGGTAACACCTGTTGAGTTTGTCCTTAAAAATGACAGGCAGACAGTTGTGTATATCCCCATACTAAAAATGCTCCAGGCATTACTAAACAATGGAGACATTTTAGATAAGGCCATGTCACCTGACTCAAATTTGTCTCAAGGATACAGATCTCACAGGGATGGTTCCCGGTTTAAAGACAATTCTCTCTTGACGGAGGAAGAATTCAGGATTGCTCTTTGCCTGTACATAGATGATTTTGAGGTGGCTAACCCATTGGGAACCTCCAGAAAGAAACACAAGCTATGTGCCATTTACTGGGTACTTGGAAATCTACACCCAAAATATCGCTCCTCTCTTCATACCATTCAGCTTGCTCTACTGTGCAAGGTGAGCAGTCTCAAAGACCATAGTTATGGTGAAATTCTCCACCCACTCATTCAGGACCTTGTTTTTCTTGAGCAACAGGGTGTATATGTTGAACAGTTAGGAGCCAGCATAAAAGGCACAGTATTATTTGTTCAAGCAGATAATTTAGCTGCCCATTCTTTGGGAGGGTTCTTTGAAAGCTTCACAGTAAGTCAGATGTGCCGATTCTGTATGGCCAAACGGGAGGAAATAAAACACAAGGAAGTGCGGACAGGCTCATTTGAACCAAGAACAAAAGAAAACCATGATAGACAGGTGCAAGATGTATTGCAGGACCCTACCATGGCTCAACAATATGGTGTGAAAAGAAGCTGCCCACTTACTGAAAGCTTGGAACATTTTCATGTTGTCAATGGTTACCCTCCAGATGTTTTGCACGATCTTCTGGAGGGTGTTGTTCCGTTTGAACTGGCCTTGTGCTTGAAGGCACTAATATCAAAGGGCTACTTCTCACTTGAAATCCTGAATGTGGCTATTAAACAGTTTCCATATACATTTTCAGACAGAACAAACCAACCCCAGATTATCGCAAAGAACTTTGCTTCCAAGGCAACCATTGGAGGAAATGGTCATGAAAATTGGACCCTCATCCGCCTTCTGCCACTACTGATAGGTCATCACATTCCTGAGGGGGATGAAACCTGGGAGGTCTTAATGAACTTAAAAGATGTAGTGGAATTGTCAGTGTCTGCAAGCTTCTCAGAGGAGTCAGTGGGCTTTCTTGACTGCAAGATTGCAGAACATAAAGATATATTTCTGAAAGTTTTCCCGGACGAGAAGCTACGACCGAAGCACCATTACATTGAGCACTACCCCCAACTAATTCAAACTTTTGGTCCATTGTGTGATGTGTGGACAATGCGCTTTGAAGGCAAACACAAGTTCTTCAAGAAAGCTGTGCGTCACATTCACAACTTCAAAAACATACCCCTTTCTTTAGCTCTCAGACACCAGCATATGATTGCCTTCCATTTAGCTGCTACCTCCTTTTTCAAGCCATCTGTTGAAATTAACAAAGTGAAGTCTGTAATGGTTGATTCATTTCCTGAAAATGTGAAGAACTGTCTCTATCTCAGGAATAATAACCAGAACACAGTCCTTGAAGCAGCTTCTGTTTGCATAGATGGCATTAAGTACAGTGCTAATATGGTCATTTCCGTTGGTTCGTGCTCAGGGCTCCCAGATTTCAGACAAATAGCAAAGATTGTGGTGATCAATACAGACATATTATTTGTCTGCAGACTCATGACATCGTGGTACAATGAGCATCTTAGAGCATACGAGCTCTGTAGCAGCCATTTGTCTACATTCTCTGTCACTCAGTTGTCTGAACTAAATGATGTTTTTCCCATTTCACTTTACAGAGTTCGAGACAAGCAGCTTGTCACACTTAAACGGCACATTTTATGCTGAGTCAAAAAGTTATCAAAATGGACCAGAGGTTGTTGCTGAGAGTCATCATCGCTGAAGATGATATAAGGAAGCTGACATTAAATAAGAGACCACAGTCCATTGAAGAATTCAAAGTTCAACTGGTGGATAAACTGTCACTGCAGTATGACTTTAAACTGCAGTATGAAGATCAAGACTTCGATAATGCCCTCTGCAATTTGACAGAAATGACTGATTTACCTGAAAGAGCTACAATCAAAATCATCCCTCTTGTGACTCTCCAATTAACAGCATTGTCATCACCCACCACAACATCAGACACTGAGTGCAGCACAGCAGACACTGAGATCCTGTCGACTGTAGGAGCATCACCATCGCTAAGACAACAGTGGCCGGAGTTCTTTGACATACCCAATTTCTCAGTTGACGTTGAGTATAGGCTCAGACAGGCAGATCTTGCCTTTATGAAAGATGAAATGCGCATGATTTTACCGCGAGATATGAAGCATGACATACTTGAAAAGCTTGCTGAGACGATGTATAGTTTCAAGGCTTACCCTGAAGATGGTGACTTCAGCAGTGTTGCAAAAGCACTGATTAGCAAACACCCCTGCCTCACTGAACCTGGACCACACGGATGGTATGGCTGGAAAAACAGCCTTAAATTTAAGATGGCCAATTATCGCACAAAGCTTCGAAAAGCTGGATGTGAGGAGGTAGCAATCAATGGAGGCAAAAGAAGTAAAGGGAACCCAGAGGGAGAATCCTCAAGCAAGAATATCAAACGGCCAAAAAGAGGTGAAGCAAACTACCTGCCTAACTTACCTGCAGGACATGACGAAACAAGCCTTGAACATGCCAGAATGGTTCTAGTGGAAGAAATGAAGAAAAAACAACCAAATGGCACTCTTGTTTCAAAAATGATGGACCAATCATTCCCACTACGCAGACAAGAAATTGTAAAAAAGGAGCCTGCTGTACAGAACATGGTTGAACGATGGCCAGCACTCTTCACCGAGAGACAGGTAAGCTATTTTTGTTCTCAACCAATAAAATGCAAAAAAATAAAATCAAAATAAATTCAAGGTGTGTGGCTAGAAATCCAAACACTTGTTGGAATGTTAATACCTCTCCATCCCTACCCACCCCTCTCTCTACATTTTCAGGTGTTTGCTGAGTTTAATAGAGTCGCCACTAAGAATCTTGAGGGAGACTTCTTTGAGGCTCTGGACCAGTATGCCCCACGTTTCATTGAACTTTTCAAAACAAAAAAGGGAACTGTTGGCCAGAAACTCAAGGAGCTGATGCAGCACGTGAGCTGGATGGTAAGTAGGTTCATTTTGCTTTTGATGTGTATGATAGTTCATCAATCAAGTTCTAAATGACTCGATCCAGGCCAACCTATTTTATTTCCGGTCTGCTTGTGCCTTGAAAATTACTCTGTTAACTGGTCTTTTCTCTCTCTGTGTATCATTAGACACCAGACGTGACGGTACTTCGCTCTGTTGTCCTCAAAGGCATTCCCATTTTACTCGGTGATGACTCCATAGAATTCTACAAGACCTGCTCTGTAAGTACTTGCACATAAGAAAAAGTTTGGTTCACATGAATATAAAACTATACCTGTGTTGACATAGATGTAATTCTATCTGCTTGATATACAATACACATTTTGTACAGTGATTGATGTATTTTTTTTAAATTACAGAAAATAACCAACACGTAAAATTACAGTAATTTTCCTTTATTCAAAAAAACAGTTCTTACACAGTTCTATTACAGTTCTATTCCGTAGAACTAAAGCTTTTTTTTTTCACAGGTTGAAAAGTCAGTGTCACTGTTAAAGAATGTATAGACCTTGTTGTAAATCCATATATCTTTAGTTTAACCATAACAAAAATATTTAGTTTGCTTTATTGTAAAAATTCAGTGTGAAAACATTTAAAGCCATATTCTCTGATACCATTACAACACTAAAAATTAATGTTTTATAATATAAAAAATTGCAATGCTGAAGAATGTGTGTCTTTGTAGGAGACAGCGAGAGACGAGGCCCTAAAATGCATCACTATTGGTGTGCTGACAGTTGTCAATGAAGATAATCCTCACGAGGGTCAAAGCTCAGTGGACCTCCAGCCCATCTCCACTGCCATCATTTTGGAGGGAGGTATTGTCATGGATCATATTAAAAACTTCCCTCAGGCAGTTTGTTTGTTGTTTGGGCTTACATATGCATTGCATTTGGATTACCCAAAATGCATGGCAAATACACTCAACTTCATTCAGACTGTGATGCTTGGACTGGGAAAGAAAAACCTCCCACCAAAACTGTTAACTCTGAAGAACAGTCTTCTGGGTTAGAAGAACAGTAAAGAGCCGTTAGCTGTCACATAGCACTTTGTAAGCTTTGCTGCCTGTTCTCCTGTTATCAGAGAAATTTTGATGCTTTCATGCAACTGTTCTCGCTTAATTAAAATTTCTCAATTAAAAAAAGAAAAATTCCATTAAAGTCAGTACCGTACCATGTTATGCAGGTATGCTAATGGTGGAAATATCGCCACCTTGTTTTGCAAAGAGTTGTTAGTTATTGGATGATAATGTCAGAAAAGAATCTTACAAGGTTGTCCTGTTTACATTTGTGTTTTCGGAAAACTTTTAATAGTTAAATACAAACCCCAAGGATTGATGTTTTTTTTTTTTTTTTTGGTTTAATCCTTGGACTACTCAATTTGGGACACAAAAGCATTTGTTGTGCTTTCAGTTTTGATCATAAATGCACTGATTTTGCATACACTGAATTCCTGTAGTTATCAGGTGTTTACCTGTTTGTGTGAGTGTGAGGATGTGTTTGAGAGAGTGAGAGGATGTGGGTGAGAGAGTGAGAGTGAGGATGTGTGAGAGTGTATGTGAGGATGTGTGTGAGAGAGTAAGTGTATGAGAGGATGTGTGTGAGTGTGAGTAAGTGTATTAGAGGATGTGTGTGAGTGTGAGGATGTGGGTCATAGTATGTGAGGATGTGTGTGAGAGTGAGGATGTGAGTCATAGTATGTGAGGATGTGTGTGAGAGTGAGCGTATGAGGATATGTCGTGTGTGAGAGAGTGTGTGTGAGGATGTGGTATGTGAGGATGTGTGTGAGAGTGAGCGTATGAGGAATGTCGTGTGTGAGAGTGAGTGTGTGTGAGGACGTGGTATGCGAGGATGTGTGTGAGTGAGTGTGAGAGGATGTGTGTGAGTGTGAGTAAGTGTATTAGAGGATGTGTGTGAGAGTGAGTGTGAGGATGTGGGTCATAGTATGTGAGGATGTGTGAGTGTGAGGATGTGAGTCAGTATGTGAGGATGTGTGTGAGAGTGAGCGTATGAGGATGTGTCATGTGTGAGAGAGTGTGTGTGAGGATGTGGTATGTGAGGATGTGTGTGAGAGTGAGCGTATGAGGAATGTCGTGTGTGAGAGAGAGTGTGTGTGTGAGGACGTGGTATGCGAGGATGTGTGTGAGAGTGAGCGTATGAGGATGTGTGTGAGTGAGTGTGAGAGGATGTGTGAGAGTGTACGTCTAAGACACAAAAGGACTTTCAGTTTTAATCATAAATGCACTGATTTTGCATGCACTTAGCCTAAATTCTGTAGTTATGAGGTGTTTACCTGTTTAATATTGGGAGACTGTTACATGCAAAGAATTATCTTACAGAAATGTGGTTTCATTTTTTATTTATTTTTCATTTTACAATTTTCTACAGTTAACTCAAACCACAACTTTGTTGTTTAGCTGCTGTTTTGTACTTGAATACTTGAATGTTCATTGAATAAATGTTGTAATTGAGCTGAATCAATCCAGTGAGTGTTCTTTTAAAGTATATGCTTGTGGTGTGTTTGCCTTTATTAGATAGTACAGCAAAAATAGATAAGATATGGGGGAGCGAAAAGGACCCAACCCAAACCTGGGCAACTGCAACAAGGATCCATTCAAGGAAATTGGTTTCTTTAATTTAAATGAACTTGAAAAATAAGTGAGCAGAACCAAAAGTGTTAAATTGTAGGTATTTAGTAATTCTAAGTGGGGTTAAATGTATATCAAGCAATCCACACAAAATGAAAAAATTAAGTTAACACTAAGCATGGCTATTAAGTTATGTGAACATAAAAAAAAGTGTTGGTGGTACTACTTGATTTAGTACTGCACACTTAAAATAAACAAGCTTTTCTAACTCACTAATCTTAAGATTACTATGCTTAATTTTTTTGAGGCAACGAGTTTGCATATTTTTTTTAAGTAAGGTCAACTAATTACATTTTACAGTGTATTTAATAGCCTTACCTTATACTATTTAGGCTATTCAGTGTTATGATTCTTACAATTCATGTGTAAGTGAAGTAAAGTGGGATGGTATACTTGTGTGCGGATTAATGATCATGGGAAAATGCAGATACCATAGTCAAAACATTTGAGAACCACTGGACTATTATATTAGCCTACAGTGTTTCCCCTACCATTGTTTTGGGGGGGCGGCCCGCCCCCTCAAAACTGCCCCCCGCCCCCCCTGAATGAAAAATTCCCCGAGAAAAAAAAAAAACTGGACGCAAGAGCTCCATGTAGTAACTTTAGCGGCTATGCTTTTCGCGATAGAGCAGTTTAGTACACTTGAAATCAAATCACGATAGACTAGTGTGTGAATATTAAACGGCTAAAATACTATTTAAATATGAATAACTGTGTGAATGAATGAACTGCAGAAGACGCGCAGTTTCATTTCACACACACACACACACACACACACACACACACACACACACACACACACACACACGCTCTAGCTGGTGCAGACGACGCGCAGTTTCATTTCACACACACATACACACACGCACGCGTGACGATCGACCTGTTGTTTTCATTGACAGTAAAAGGTTGTTTTTGCCTATATGAGGACACAAATGCATGAACTTCCTCTCCAGACTCTAGATCCGCTCTTAAAGTAACTCCGTGAGCATTTAACCGCTTCATTTGAGAAATCTATCGTCACGTCATAAACAGAAACTCAAAGGTCTTCACGCCACGGCAACCCGTCAAAAAAAAGTTCGGTTTAACTTGACAGAAATATATTACTGTTGTACAGTAGAATTTAGATGCATCTCAATGTAATAATAATACTAACACTAATACAAATAAATTATGATCTCAACTTTATTTTTAAAGGAATAATACATTTTTCTTCCATGTTTTAATTTTAACAGTAAAGCTCATTGTGCAGCACGTTGTTTGACAAAAAAAGTTTGTTCAATTTCATATGATTAAAATAAATGTAATTAATGTTTTGTCTTCATTTGGTTACCAGAAAAAACAACAGAATTTGTGTGGGAAAAAAAAACATTTAATAGATTTAAAAAAAAAAAGATTGTATAAGTTTAATAATTGTTTATAATAAAAGTTTTATGATTTCAATTAATTAGACATGATTTTTGATTACATAAAAATGTACACCAAGTATCCGTAACACGCCCGCTCCGCGACACTAGTTTCGGGGGATCGACCCCCCCCCCCCCCCCCCCTGAAAAAAATCCTAGGGGAAACACTGGCCTATGTATATTTATTTGATGCAGTCCTGGAATACTAAAATGATAAAGTATTCAAATTCTAAATCTGCCAGACAGACAGACATAATAATTCTGATTTTGCTAAAGGACAGCAGTTGGCTAATGTTTGGAAATTCTATCTGTTAAGAGCAGCAAAAATAAGCACAAATATTTCAGTGCCCTTTGACTTCATTTCCTGTGTTTAAAAAGAAGCAGATGAAACAAGAGAGACGCACAGGGAGCCCCATCTTGTCAGTGATGAGAGATTTTGTGCTAAGTGTCATTTAAAAGAAGTGGGTCCATTATTTCATGGACGATTATAAGTTTGACATGTTACCAACACTAAAACATAACCTGAAACTGTTATATAATGTTTTTCTAATTTAATAAAACATTTTTATTCTGCCTTTCAGCTGATACAAATTATTTGTTCTTTAGTCCCGTCCAAAAAACACCATTACATCACAATGAAACGTGTCTTTATTTTACATTTAAATTCAACATCACTGAGCCCAAAGGCAGCTGCAGGCATCATGCAGATAGCTATTTTTGAAACAGTTCTGAGTCCAACTAAAATCCAACAAAATTAATAATGAACAAATAAAATATAGACCAAAATGAATTTAGATAATTGACAATCTTCTATATTAAGAATATATTAAACCAAAAACGTTCATTTTTTTTTAGAAATGATGTGAATTGAAACAACCACATCAGGCAAGAAGTTGATCAATTCTGTTAAATTTAAAATTTAATTTACAGAATTATCAATTTGTTTTCTGACAGGGAACACATGGAACGAATCACCGCTCCACATTTTGATCGACAGCCGCCACAACCTACTAGTGACAGTGTTTACTCCTTTGCTTTCAACCATTGGATTGGATTTTAAAAACGGCCGTTGTATTTGTACTTCTGACGAAGCGCTGTTAAATACAGGTGAAAAACTACGCTGCAAAAAAATAAAATAAAATGCTTTCTTAAAAAGTCAAAAGAACGCATGCACGTTTTCTTAATATGATAATTAAAAACCAACAGACTGATGAAAATGCAGGACATTTTCTCAATATGCGACGTGCAAGACAATGGGTGAAAATGCTGTGCAGTACAATAAGAAAAGCTTCGAGGAACATGTTTTACTGTGTTTAAAACCTTTCTACAGGTTTCCCACTAAAATCAGCACAGAAAATGCAAAGAAGGTCTGCAGATTCTTTCTGGGACTAGCTAACATCATAAGGTAGTCTTGGCATTAAAAACACCCAGTTGCTATTACATCAGTTCAGAGATTATATTTATTAAATTCTTTGACAGCAACATTGGCAGAAGTAATGTTCCTCTCATCAGCATTTTTGGGTAGATGTGAATCCAGAGAAAAGCATAACAGAATCACAAGAACGCAACCAACGGCATGGATAGGAATGGAAGAAAAAAAAGCACACTGGCGTGACTGCTGAACTTCAGTTTAATTGTGTAGTTATCTTTATAGCTTTCATCACAATTTGAAACATCACCACTAACGGCAAAGTGTCGTTTCCTAAATAGCGTACGTAAATATTCTAATCACATGGACGGACGTACAAAGTCTCGTAAAAAGATCCAACACACAGCTTCCCTGGGTACCGAACTATAAAAACCGGTCTTTTAAAATCAGCACTTTAAAGCAGCAGGGAAGTGTTCCAATTACAGACTCGTTAAAATATTACCATAATGAGATCAAGATTATGTTTAATTCAAACATGCAGTGAAACACCAATGACAGACCTTTTATCACTCTTACTTAGCAGGCGCTCAGACATCAAACAAATGCAGTTATATGGACTTGTTTACTAGAATTAAAATGCCTTTATACAGTAAGCATATATATAACATAACATATATATATTACGTTGGACCACCTTGCCATGTCTATATGGAGTTTTGTGGGAGTTCTGCTTGTTGTGCAGCCTTTATCACCGCAAGGTTATTAAAACGACGCAGTACATCATCAAACACAGGTGGATGGAAAACATGCAGGACTGCTGTTAGGGCAGAGGAGGAAACAGATCCAGATGTGAAAATCTTGGATCAGGTAGAGTAACAGCATAGGAACCATGCTAAATCTACTTTGATCATTTGTAAACGCATGCCTAGTTTGGGATTTTTAAATTACGGTAATATTATTAAGCAATATCACATGAGCAAGAATGTCATTGTTCTGAATATAGGCACAACATAATGTGTCATGCAGTTCTTTATACAACAAATAAATAAGGTAAATTAAATAGATAGAATGATGAATAGTTAACGATACATAGATAAATAGACAGACAGCAATAGAATGACAGACTCATTGGAACGACGGACGGGTGGACGGATAGATAGAACAATCGGTAAATATATATAACGATCGTTTGAACAATCGATAGATAGAACGATAGATCAATCAATCAACAGAACGATAGATCAGGTTACAGTTCTCTTACAGTTACTGCTGTGCAGTAGTTTGCATTTTTTCTGTAAGGAGTACCGTAAATCTCATTGATAGAACAGCTAGTTTTCCTAAAAGCAGCTAGTTTGATCAGTTCCATATTGCTCAGCTACAGTAATAAGGTAATTAGTGTGTAAGCAGCGTCCTGAGCCAAACACTCCCTAGAGCTCTGGACGGACAAAGAACAACAGAGAACTCAAGTATTTCCAGAGACATCAGCTCTGTTGCTCTTTCTTTATCCCTCACTTTCTCTGGCTCTCTCATCCTCTCTGTTTTTCTCCTTATCAGTGGTAAAATAAAACAATGATAAATATCAAAAGCCAAAAGGAAAAAGCCTCCTTGGAAGGACTGGAAAATAATGTTGTTGACTTTGGACAATGTTGAAGTTTCTCTCACAGGTTATCAGCTCATCAGTAAATTACAATAAAAAAAAAAATCGATAATATAGAATAACAAGCATACATGTTTCTTATGATTTTACTCACACCAAACGCAAGACCACATCTGATAGACAGGTTTTGAATTAGAATTGGATCTTAAATGCACAATATGTTAACCTTTCACACAACAGACTCAGACAGTCTATGTACGTTATTTCACACAGTTGTAATTAATGGACGAAAATTATGCTAATTTTGAGCACCCTATATTTACAAATAATTGGAATATGATTCATTAAAGGCCGGGTCCCTGTTTTGCCATTTCATCATTTTGTTTTCGAGAGTTCCTACAATAGGTTTACATGCATCTAAGGTCAAAAAACACTTTAATTTTCTCATAATATACATTGCACTACACATCACCTAATTTCTCAAAGAACCTGAAAATGGTTTGTTCGAAGATTGTCTCTCTAAACCCTATCTCCGTGAGCCTTCTCTGATTGGTCAGATGTTCAGTCCAGTCTGTTGTGATTGGTCAACTACTTACAGCACGTGTCAGAAACGAATCGCCTATTACCATATCTAAATTTCAGCTCCAGAAGCTTCCTCAGCACTTGATACAAAGTGATACGAACAGTAACGATGGCGTCTGTATTGCCGTATCAATTAGCGTCAGTGTTCTCATCCTTTAGAAGTGCAAAATTTGCTTCTGCAACACAGAAAACAGCGTCTTCTCAACATGTCAACAGCACCTACCAAACTCTGCAGTCTCAGCTACAACTACAGGTCAAAGTAGACGTGGGCAGCCAATGAAGACCACTGGCATTATGCAAATTTGTTTTTGACAGGAAGTAAGACTGGAATTATTGACGACTAGTTTCAGGCAGTTCAGAATCAATTCTTCCTTTAGGAGACAATAACTCCATTTATCATGCCATTCGGTCTTTAAAACTTTGCAGACCTTTTATATCCACAAACAGCTATACGACACACTATATGAAAGGTAATATTCGAAAAAGCTTAATGGGGTGTTTTAACATAAACACATTTATGTATCAAATCTGAGAATCCAGAGGAGAGTTTTCAGGAAGGTCCATTCTATATGCTATTTATGTTAATTAAATCTATGAAAGTTAGTGACTAGTGCACTTCATCAGCATAACAAATCTCTTCACACCTACCCTGTGCACCTCTGCTACACAGCACTGTGTGAATACTGTAGTTTGTTAATATGGGTGCCAAAATAAATACACTGCTTTCATGTGCAGTGCCCAACAGGCGCCAAGAAGCTCTTCAATAACTTAAGCTAAAGTAGTGCAACAACTATGAGTACTGTATGAATGCACAGATGTATTTTTTAAAAATTGGTGCCTTTGAACTCGTTCGGAGTCGACTGTCTGAACTTTTGTAGCAAGTTCAGCAAACGCTGAACCCAATGAGTAGAACTAAAGTGCCGGATCCCCCCTCTCCCAAAGTAATGGAAACAGAAAGGGGTCTGGATTTTGTCAGGGTAGCTATCTGATCACAGACATAAGACTCCCATAACAAGCTGGACTGCACCAGAGCGCTACGGCTCATTTCTGAGCCAGCTTATTTCCATTTATGACACGTGATTACCTACAGCAACTATCAGTACACCCAAATTCCAAAAAAAAAGAAAAAGATCAAAGCACCATACCAAGAAAACATCTCTAAATCCATGTCTATGGGCTCTTAAACGATACATTGTTTTCAAAAAGAATGAACAACTTGGAGTAAAGTAAACTGCATTTTTTCTTATTCCAGAAGTGTGAAAAAGCTATACAGAGAGATCCGTTGTGAATTTTTCTAATTTAAATTATATTTTGGATATAAAGATGCATGGACCCCCCTTAAGCCAAACTATATGTGGCATATATTAAAAATGATTTATTTCTTAAAATGAATTTAAAAAAGGCCAGAATGCTTTTATAATCATACGCCACATGTACATACTGTTCGCATTCCTCACCATGTAATCAATTCTAATTGCACGCGAGCCCCTCACAGAATCCCATTACATGGGATGCAATTACATTAATTACATGGGATGCATTCTTCAGCGTTCATATCAAAAGGACAGTGGAGAAGTCATGTGGGCTCATGTTACACCTAAACAAAGGAAATGTACACTTGCACACTACTGAACGCTTCAGAGCAAATGATGAAGCTGTTTTTAAGTGCGATGTACCAAAAAGAGCGATGCAAACTAATTTAGCGATGTGGATTTTGATTATACAGATAACTATACAAATGACAGCACAACTGAACTAAAAGATTCATTTAGTGAGTATATTTTCTATAAAAGTTATGTACATATGACAATGTACATACAGTTGTATACACTTTTAACAACAGCACTACTCATAATATATACAATATGTGACCCTGGACAACAAAAGCAGTCTTATGTGTCCATTTTCTAAAATTGAGATTTATACATCACATGAAAGCTGAATAAATAAGCTTTCCATTGGTGTATGGTTTGTTAAGATAGGACAATATTTGGCCGAGATACAACTATTTGAAATTGAGAATCTGAGGGTGCAAAAAAAATCTAAACATTGAGAAAATCGCCTTTAAAGGTTTCCATTTCTGTTGGTGATTGTGCTGCATCCACTTACAAAAATACAATTTAGATATATTTAAGGTAGGAAATTTACTAAATATCTTCATGGATCATGATCTTTACTTAATATCCTAATGATTTTTGGCATAAAAAAAAATCGATAATTTTGACCCATACAGTGTTTTGTTGGCTATTGCCACAAATATACCCGTGCTACTTAAGACTGGTTTTGTGATCCAGGGTCACATATTATAAAATTATTACTAGGAAATAGGTATTGGGTGGGATTATGGATATAGAATATGGTCATGCTGAATAAGGCATTAATATGTGTTTTATAAGTACTAATAAACAGCCAATAACATTCACTGTAAAAATGTCGCTGCCTTAACATTTTAAGTACAATCAACTCGGATGTTTAAGTCACTTAAACTTAACTTACATTAAACTGACTAAAAAAAATTGTTCCACCTTGTATATAAACTTATTGCTGAGTTAAAGCAATGCAAAAACACATGTTGTCATGATAAGGTATTAATCATATTTTTTTGTTTTTACAGTGTAGTAATATGCATGATAATAAGCAACCAATTAATAGTGAGAATTGGAAACCTAAACTAAACTATAGTGTTACCAAAATGAAGACTTTAACCGAAAAAAAGAAAAAAAACTAAGTCCAGGAACTCAAATTGATCAATCACTTTTGAATCTGTTGATTCATAAGAATAAATTCATAAGAATGAATTGGACTTCCCAGTGCGATTTGGATTCATCCAAATGAACAGAATCTTTGAATCCGTTTACCCCAAAAATTTGTTCAGATTAGTTCACTGATTCGTTCCGTTATACTTCATAGTACACTACACTGATACGTCAGTATAGGTGGCGAAAAGTGAGTATTATATTGTCTTATAAAAACATTCTTCTTGCAGCAAGTTCATCCTATTAATCATTTTACTATTAATAAAATTTACGTCTAAATCTATAGAGACTCTAAGGTATTTACATCATACACTTTTTTTCTACAGATCGCAACAAAGCAAACTATAAAAAATACGACAAAAATGTCCTAAAATTGCCTAGCATATTTTGAAAGTTAAAGCGATATAAAAACATATGTTGTCATAACTCAATCATATCATTTTTTACAGTAAAGGTAATAAAAAAACACTACGAACACCTTAGAAACTGCACAGCAACAGCCTCGCAGCTACACAAAATATGCTTTGGTCATGGCAACAAACTAGCACAGCCAAACACAAAAAAATTAATTTGGCATTTCTTGCTAAACTGTGCACAGACTGTGTGAGAAATCTTTCCAGTCATTGGAAGTCAATGCTATTATTTAGCCTATTTTAATTCCCAGCTCTCTTTAAAGCAATTTCAAGTTTAATCGTTCAATTGCAGTGGAAAAATAACCAGGTCTAATTATGACTAATGACTACGGATGCCGGACAAATCCTCTGTTTCTGAAGAGGACGGATACTATCCCCGACCCTTCATCAACTCTCATTTCTAGCAAAAGAAAACACCACATCCTGACGTGCAACAGTTCGAGTAGTTTTAAACCATTACAAGAGCAACTAAAACGTTAAACAACAAGTAATATCCTGTAAAACCGTAATGAATGGCTTCTGAACTCGCTTTCCATTCCATTTTTCAAACACACAAGCTTGCTGTTATTCCAGCACTTAGGAGCACAACTCAATCCCGCCGCACATCAGTTTTAGGAGGGATCAGTTTGAGACCCACGTCAAAGTGTTCCCGTGATGTACGACAGGCTTCCCTTCAAAAATAAGTGCCAGGAAAAGGGGTGAAAATATGGTTTCAATATTTCAGCTATGCCTGTGGTAGTCCGTAGCACACGGTACGCGTCACACAAACCCAAGTGCACTCGTGTTTATAAATATAGGAAATTACACAGGGACCCTGGTTTGATAGGGCTCGATACACACTCGAAACCGCTCAGGTCAAACCACTTTTGTGTTTGGGAAGAATGCAAACTATGAAGACACCTGTTTATAATTCAGTATGGCTAGCTTGGACTGCGTGTGTATTCAATGTGCTTCACGTCTTTATTTTCAGGAGGTTAGTCGTTATAAAGAAGTGCAGTGTGCAGCGATGTAACTTGCGCACAGAAGGCCGCGTTATTTTGTGCGGCTCTGTTTGTGAGCGTGCATGCGTGAGTATACATGTCTGTACGTGTGTGTGTACATGTGTCTGGCCATGTGGTTGGCAGTGAAGGAGAGCAAGAGCTGACTGATATGTTAACATCTCAGAACACACTCTGGTGTATAAACATCCACACACGTTTGTGTACACTAATTAATCTTCCCCGTGAGGCAGCCTCATGCACCAGCACATGGCTCGGGCAGCGCAGGACTGCCGCGCTGGACTTTGATTTCCTGCTAGTGTCAACAGTCCTGGGCGCAGGACTGATTGGAGCTGCATTTGATGAATTCAAAGACGAGCGTGTGTGCCAAATTACATCAACCGCTTTAAAATGTCTTATATAAGATCCAAATTCAAACCAAAACCACTTGTGGGGGCAAAGTTGACCAAGAGAGTGAACCAAGAGTTTTTAAACATGTCCTTCAAGTATTACTGCTGAAATGCATTATTGTGATGTGAAATCAGACCTGCGATAAGAATCATAAGCTGAAACCTAGAAAATGTAAATATCTTGTCTTCCAATTTGAATCTTTCACAATGAGGTTTTTTTTTTCCTCTTATGTGAAATACTTCTACTGCCTACTACTTCTACTGGACGTTTGCACTTATATATATATATATATATATATATATATATATATATATATATATATATATATATCAGCCCATTCTCACCACAAGGCGTCATCTAACTGACGCCTTGGGAATCAGTTTGACCATGCTTCAATATTCGACGCTAAAGGCACCCTTTAGCGTCAGTTAGTTGACGCGATCCCAGGGCGTCATCTAACTGACGCGTTACCCTTAGCGTCAGTTAGATGACGCCCTCCTACCCAGACCTAAACCTACCCGCGTCATCTAACTGACGCTAAAGGTAACGCGTCAGTTAGATGACGCCCTGGGATCGCGTCAACTAACTGACGCTAAAGGGTGCCTTTAGCGTCGAATATTGAAGCATGGTCAAAATTGTCAGTTAGATGACGCCTTGGGGTGAGAACGCGTTGCATATATATATATATAGAGAGAGAGAGTTATGAGAGTATATTGTTGAAAGAAGTTTATACGCTCGCCAAAGCTGCATTTATTTGATCAAAAATAAAGTAAAAACTTGAAATATTATTATAATTTAACATAACTGTTTTCTATTTTAATATATTTTAACATTTAATTTATTCCTGTGATGCAAAGCTGAATTTTCAGCATCAATCCTCCTGTCTTCAGGGTCACATGATTCTTCAGAAATCATTTTAATATGCTGATTTGGTGCTCAAGAAACATTTCTTATTATTATCATTAGTGTGTTAAAAACAGTTGTGCTGCATTTTTTCTAAATTATTTGATGAATAGAAAGTGCAAAAGCACAGTATTTATTTGAGATCGAAATCTTTTGTAACGTTATAAATAATGTCTTTACTATAGCTTTTAATCAAGTGAATGCATCCTATTGAAAACCAGGTGTAATAAAAGTACTGATCCCAAACATTTGGTAGTGTGTGTCATCCTGACATGACTTAGGCAGCATAACTCATAACAGATCTTCAACAAAGACAGAATGTTCATCATCTCCCAGCATTCCTATTATGTCATCTCAGCTGAAAGGTTTGAAGAGATTTGCAGTTGTTTGAGGTGTCAGGGAGACACGATAACTACCGAGACATATGAAGATCTATCTAACATTTAAAGGGCCCCTATTATGGATTTTTGAAAATGACCTTTCATGTAGTGTGTAACATAGCTCTACCTCTAAGTGAATAAAAACATCCTGCAAAGTTTTAAATCTGAAAGTGCACCATATATTAAGTTATTGTCTTTCAAAAGTAAAAGTCGACTCAATTAAATAGTGGTCAATTAATATGGTCAAATCGAATTCATAGTTCTTTACTGTGTTTAGTTTACAGTGTAGGAAGCCTCAGGACAAGCAGAGCTGCAATGGGCATTTTTGTTTTGGACGCGCTGTACACGGTAGACCAAACAACAGACTGAGCTGTCTGGCCAATCAGAACAGAGTAGCTCGCGGAAAGGAAGGATTTAGAGGGATTGACTTGACGAGTTGTTTGAGAATCATTGAAAATGTGATGATGTGCAAAATGTATATTGAGAAAATGAAACTTTGAAATTTGAAAATGATTTTTTTTTACCTTTGATGCACGTAAACATGTTGTAGGAGACTCCACAACAACATTAGGAAACTTTAAAATAGCATAATAGGGTCCCTTTAATCTCTGTGTAGAAATGATGAGGTGAGCAGCCTTACGAACAAGAAGTATACTTCAAGTTCATTTTCTGAAGTATACTTAAGTAATGTTCAAGTATACTTTTGTGTATTCTTATGTAGGAAGTTTACTAATATCAATGTGTACTTGTAGTAAACTTGCAAGTGTACTACTACTTGGGACTAAGGCCCACTTTTAGTATATGTAAGGGTTAATGCCCAACGAGGTGTCCATTGTCAGGTATTAATGGTCGACGGCGAGGCGTGATTGAACCGTTCAACGCGCAGCGCAGGCCTCCGCCGAAGTCCGTTAATACCTAGACAACGGACACCTCGAAGGGCATTAACCCGCTTATACCATGGTCACTTGCCAAATAACACATTTTTAAAACATTAGTTTATATTTTAATTAGTTTTACAATCGAAATCTAAAGTTTTTACAAACAATAACTTGGATTCCCTGGTTACGCCTGACGGTTTATTTAGCAACCGGAGATATTTATAGTCCGCTCAGCTAATGTAGCTAGCGCATTTATTTATTAATTTCGAACGGTAAACAGTCAGTTTAACCAGAACTCCTTTACTATGTGTCCTCTATCACTTTTTAATGGACACCCAGCAGCCAATCAGAATCGAGTATTCACCCAGACCATGGTATAAAAAAGTATACGTTTAAGTGTACTATAAGTGTAAAATAGTTGTAAAACACTAGGTTTCTCATTTGTAATGCATCTGTACTACAGGTGAACTTATAAGTACACTAGTAGTTTACTATTTTAATACAAGTAGTCAATTTTTTAGTTTATGAAAGTACACACTGAAGTGTACTCTCAGTAAACTACTATTTAAGTATACTTGTAAGTTTTCTTTAAGTGAACATAACATTATACTTAGATTACTTATATAGATTATTATTTATATATTATTTTAGCACTTGCAGTATACTACTATATTCATGATATGATATTTTTTATACTTGGAAAATATCTTTAACTGTACTTTAATTTTAAAAACATTTTATTAGCTTCATGCACTCTTTTTTTTAATCACCACTTGAAATGCCGTAAGTTTCATAAAGAAAGGCAACATTTTAAACAAAAAAGTAAAAAAATTAAAAGAATTGTGTCAAAGACTACGCCTTTATCAGATTCAAAACGATGATCAAAACAAAGCTTCACAGTCGGTTTCTCTAGGTGGGTTCGACATTTCATTTGGTAACATTAAGCAGTTTTGATTTACAAACGTTTAACGTTTGATGATCACGTTATTTTACATTTGAGTGAGCCATCTTGTTTCAGCTTCTTCTTCTCCTTTGTTTAGATCCGGAGATTCTGTACTAGAAAATTTGTCATAGCGCCCCCTAACGTATAACAGTGAAAACATGGATAGCTGGAAAATTCAGTCAATGGTGGAGAAAGAGTAAAGTAGAAATTAAAGTAAATTCCGATGTACAATACTAGTGGACTAGCCTACACAAAAATTTAGATATGCAGAATTAGAAACATATCTGTTTTATAACAATATTCTAATCAATATTTTCAAACAATGTAAGTTTCATAAGACTGTATATGAAAAACTATGTAAAAAAACATACATTTAATAGGCTACTCAAGAGTTAACACAACTACAAGCCAAGTATACTTTGAATAGGCTACTTAAATAAGCAGTATATAAAATGTAGACTGAAAGTATACTTTCTTAGTTTTAGTTTAAAAGAAGTAATAATAGCACATTTGAATAAACTTTTTCGTAAGGGCAATAAGGATCCACTGGGAACAACTACAACAACTGCTTTTGCTGAAAAACTGCATCACTTTTTTTGCAATCTTTGAACAGAATCAAATCATGACATATCTGAATCATATAAGACATATCTTTTGACATATAAGAGGTCTTTGTACGTCCTCAAGTTTAAAATGTCCTCATTAAAAACAAACATTTGTTTAATCAAGCTCCAAAAATGTCTCGTTTGGTCATTGTAGGATCTGTGATTTCAAACAGGCAAACACATTTGCATATGACGGCCTTCAGAGCAAGACATCAATAGATAGTTATACATCACATCATAGGCCCCGCCCACTGGTGTTCAGTCACTTAAAGACTTGCCTACACTGAATGTGAGCGTCATGTCACGTGAAAAGCAAATAGAACCCATTATAATCGCTGATGCTGTCTACACTGGATACAGTATACAGTTTTTGACTTGAATCTGTCGACAACAGGACACATGGAAGAGTGAAAGAACATTCACTTTGACGTGTCCAGTTCAAACAGCTCATTTGTTCATTTCTGCTCAAAAGGATATCAACTTCAAGAACAAGTGGATGGTGTATTTTTTAATGGATCACGTCGGAGGATATGTTTGTTCGGAGAGTGGTAAAAAAAGTGGTAAAAAGCTTTATAAAAAAAATTCCATGTCATTACCCCTGAAAAAGGAAACACCTAACCCTTTGCTTTGTAATTTTTTATATATCTCAATAACATTTTTATATTTTTATAAAGCAATTAGCCTACCTGCAGAATGTTTATGGCTGGCAGGCATCCATAATGGAGTTCATTAAAAAGAACTGAATGGCACTAGAAACAACACCAAAGTCATGTGTTCGATTCCCAGGTAAAAAAAAAAAAAAGTTACTTTGGATAAAAACGTCAGCCGAATGCATAAAATTTATTCTAAATGTGTAGCTTCAAATGCAGTTATAACCAAATATAGCCTAGTAGTTTTTACAGTAGCAACTATAATACTATCACACCAAAAGAAAAAAAATAGTTTATTAATCCAGTTCACAGGAGCAGCACAATATATTTATCTGGCCAATCGTGTGCAAACACATTTCCACAGGCCACTCTCATTTCATTAGAGGACTGAGCAGCTCCTTTCACATACCTGCCAAAATGATCCTAATTACCAACTAATGCCATAATTGCACTATGATCTCTTTAAAGAGACAGCACAGATAAGAAGGGTGAGACACTGAAAAGCCCTTGAGCGGTCTTACAGCTGCTCTTCAAAGGATTTCCTTCCTCAGACAACAGAATCAGTGCGGCCCATCCTTCACAGAAAACGTACAGATCGCAAAATACACACCAGCTTTCGTCTTTCAGCTTTGTCGGAGCTACAGGAACGGTTTCATTTAGGCTACACGCAAGCCACTCTCACACAAAAGGAACCTCTGTGACATGTTTGCTTGTGTTTTTCAGCTCTATGTGACAGGATGTTTCATGAATCGTCTTTTGCCAGTAAATCATCGTCTGGGAACGTAAGTGCTTGTAATAATGTGAAGTGTATAGATTTGAAGGGGGGGAACATCTGTCCAGTTAGCCTGTCTGGTTCTCCTGAAATAAAACCATCTGAGGCTAAAGAACGAGCTGACCCGAAACATGAGGCGTGAACGATGTATGTACGTACTATGCAAAATTCCCTAGATGGCAAGAAATAATTCGAAACAGCACTCTGGTCTCTGGAAAAAATACGCTCTTTGTGATTAATATGCCGCCTTTCAAGAAATTTCTATCAAACCTTCAGTGCCAAAAAAGGTGAAAAAATAAGCAAATTACCTATTTTGTTGTGAATTAATCAAAAACACCATAATCAAGTGAATCGTGAATCGGTTCAAAAGGTCCCATCATTCAGAATTTGTGGCATTTAAAAAACAAATTCAGTGACAATAAAACTGTTTATCACTTTTTATTGTTAAAGTAATGCATATAAATAGAATCTATTAATATTACTTGTTTTACTGCATTCTTGCATTAAACATTTGGAATCTACTTGGTTTGGTAGAAATGTAAAAAATGTAAAATGTTATATTTTATTACATTTCAGAGCAATTAAATACTGAAATATACACTATAGTTTAAAAATATTTTTCTTTAAAAAAAATGATTCAGCAAGGATGCATTAAATTGATCAAATTGACCGTAAATACTTTTATTAAAAACAATCAATTTCAAATAAATGCTATTCTTTTGAACATTAAGCAGCACAACCACTATACAGTAAATATTAAAGCAGTTTTATCAACCGTGATTATAATGATAAATGTTTCTTGAGTAGCAAATCAGCATATTAGAATGAATTCGAAAGGATCAAGTGACACTGAAGACTGGAGTAATGATGCTGAAAATTCAGCTTTGCTATAATTTCTCCATTTCGGTCACCAGATGGAGTTTGAGCTCCTTGCCCCTGTCACATTTTGCTTGTTTAGTTGGGGTATATTCAGTAATACTATTTAGTTGTACTGCATTATTAATGTGACTGCACTGACACTATTGGATGAGAACAAAAACTTGAGCTCTGTCTTCTGCATTGCATCTGAATTGAATTTGCTTCATAATTGACGAATTTTGCAAAATCAACAATGTTATTAAACTTATTGGCTTGGCAGACTGGGGCGAAGATGGCCGAGTGAGGACTATGGTAGAACCAGAGGGGAAGGAGGAGCCGAGAGGAGCCAGAGGGGTGGAGGGAGGCGCAGTAGCTGACTGGGAAGTCCGAAGTGGAGACAGAGCCGCGATGGACCAAGGTGGACAGAGAGGGAGCCCGGCAGATCCTGAGGGATAAGAGTCCAGGGTGGAGCCAAGGGAGCTTTGAGCAAAGGTGGAGCCAAAGAGTCAGAGAGCCAAGGTGGAGTACGAGGCTTGAGGTGGAGCTTTGGGATCCATGAGCCAAGGCGGAGCTGATGACTGAAAAGCCCATGGTGGATTGTGCAGCAGAGTGGAACTACTGGAGGAGCTGAGGGGCTGAACATGAAATAAGCTTATCCAGGGATGATGTTGAGGATTTAGGAAATGGAAGACAAGCGGTGACTGAAGACCAGTGATAACTTCCTCATCCAGCTCATAATAATTCCTCAGGAACCCAGCTTACTGCACAAACCTCAGTGGGAGACTGTTGGCAGGGATCCAATGCAGACAAACGAACTTCACCAATATGCCCTCAATAACGAATGATGTTACCAGCTCACACACCTCAATAGACTCACACACTGGTCTCAGGCTCTGTGATGAAATTTGCCTCAGGCGATTGCTCCGACTCAATCAGCGGTGGGCTTTGGTCTAGCAATGTCTTCATCCGCAATGGAAACAGTAAAGGGAGAGACATTTTGTACCAGCACCCACTCCACAAACTCAGTGAATGTCCCTCGAGGACAATCACTGGGCAGACGTGCCTTTGTGTGCTCATTCGTTAAGGCTGGCCAGAAAACACACACACAGGGAAAATGCATCAGGCACCCCAGAAAACTCTAAAAATGTACTTGTGTGGTCCTCAAGGGATTGACGCTCCTGCTCCAAACAGAGCATTCAGACTGAAATGTTGGCTGAAAATAATCCTTTCTTTAGTCTTGTGTGCTTTCACAAGTTGCCTGTAACGTAATCCAAAAGATGATGCATTATGCAGAATGAACAATAAAACAAGACTTTAATAAACACAGAGAGAGATCTACAAACACAATCCAGAAACATTGACACAAGACAATGAACAGAGGAGAACTGATGGCTTAAATACGCAGAGGGAAGACAATCAACAGAACCGGGGAACAGGTGTGACAATAATCAGGGAGTATAGCAACTAATGAATGAATTAGAACTCGGGCAAAACAGACAATAAAGACAATGACTAAAACTAAACATGACTGTGACAAGTTTACACAGTGTATGAGTCAAAGCACCAAATTTACCTCAAACCACCTGCACCAGTTATCAATAGAACTTGTTTTCCAGAATTATTCCTCCATATATGTGGGACACATTAAAAGATTGAGTTACCATAATGGCTCATCTCATGAGATAAGTCACATAAGTACATAGTTCAGTCGCTGGCCTCAGCTCCACATCAGAGGTGCAGACATAAAGAGCAGTAAGCAACTGTAAAAACCGTGTTGGACAGCACTCAGAGACTTCAGTACTGCATTGCATAATTCCACCAGATGCTCTCTGGAAGGTATTTATTGAGGTAAAATGATTGGAAAAATGCTCTGTTCTTTTCAAAGATACAAGACATCAAAACTTGGTCTTGGATTCCCATTGTAAATTCTCAAGTAGACTGATCACGCTTACTCTAGTCAAACATGTCAGCAACCTGAAACAGACATCAGCTAGCCTGAATCATTTACAACTTCTTTGAAGCTTCAAAAACAACTACCTGTTCTCAGACCTCAACAACTCTATTTATCTACCTCTATTTAATATGCAATATAAAAGGTGATCTCATTCATATTTGTATACATATTAAGTGTACGCATACATTTAGCACATTTAGACAGAAACTGAAATGTACAATATCTATATTTTGACTGTCTAATACACAGACCCATTTAAGTAGACCCTTAAGTAACCCAATCTTATAACAAGGTGATGATTTTGTAAGATGTGATTCTTACCTATACATACGATTTTCAGAAGAAGAAAAAAAATGCATGAAGGTAAACCCCTAACCCGAATTTGCTCAGTGATTCATACAAAAAAAGTGAGATTTTTAGAAAAAAATTATACATGAGTGTCCTAAACCTAACCATTAGTAGATCATAAGTATTTGGTACAAAACCATACAAACGAGAGAAAAATTAGCTACTAATTTTCAAAAGTGTAAAACAGTAACGAATTGCCATGAGAATGTGTTGGCCCAAGTATAATACTTAGATTGTGCTATGCGATAATATACACCAAATAAATGCCATAAAATACAATAAAATCTTCCAGTGCATTCAATAATCTACAAACTTTAAATGATTTATAAACATTTTTACAACTCTGAAGTTCAACATATGCGAAACGCGTTTCCATTTTAGAAGTGGACCATACGTTAATATTGCATGTAACAGTGTCTATCCAAGTGTTTTTGTGTTTTTTTTGCAAGTGCCAGAATCACACTTTCTGTACAAATGAATACCTCCAAACAGCAGGTTTGCTAGTTGTGCTAATAACATTAGCATAATGGGGCACTAGCACAATGCTATATTGCCGTGCCCGGTCAATGGCAGTATCCATCTGCCTTTGCTTAGAGCCGTCAGCTCTTGTCACTCAAGTTTAAAGTGAACAAAATAAAGCAGAGGGGTTTTGGTTAGCCCCTCCTAACAGGGCTGTTTTAAAGCTCGCAAGTCTACCACAGAAAACTCAATTTTACTTTTCCTGCCCATGTTCCCTAGACCAGAGCAAATTTCATTACATATTTATGGACTTATAAAATTCCTTGCAGAATACAGATTTCTTCACATGCTGTTTTCAAAACTTACTGAATCTGAGGTGCAGGGAGGTCTTAGCACCGTTGTGGCGGTATTGACATTTATCCACATATTTTTGTTTCACCCAGTTCAGTTTAGTTCAATTCAAGTCCTGATAGATTTCAGCTTTCTAATAGTACTCCCTGAGAGGAAACAGATAACTGACTAACATTCACAAATGTGGTAAAAGATATGGGCTGCTAACCCAAAGGTTAGCGGAAGGGGCTTCATGGGCAAGTGATATAGGTCATCCAAAAGTGAAAATTCTGTTTTGTAACTTACTCACCTTTGTGTCATTCCAACCCCATATTGACTTACTTTATTTTGTGGAACACAAAAGGAGATATTCAGTAGAATTTCCTAGCTGCTTCACTGCACAATACTGGGCGATGTTTTTTTAATGCTTCAGTCATATTATGACAATGTACATACAGTTCAGGAACAACTTTTATTCCAACTCTTTAGTGATTTTGGGAACACCGTATATACTGACACAACCACTCTCTCCTTAGCACACACATCAAGATGCACAGTTCTGTTTGTATGGTTAGTCTGAGCAGCAATAGTTCTGCATTCCACATGCCAATATTCAGGCTTCTGGCAAATTCTCTAGATTTACAAATAGCTGGGCAGGAATGAGAGAAATTGGGGAGAGCAAATTCATTTAATTTCTTGTTCTTTTAACTAAAAATAGAATCCACTTTTCTAATGTATACAACATTATTTGTCATCTAACAAACGAGACTTTTCATGGAAAAAACAATTGGAATGAAAGCATTTTTGGCTGTTCCTCACAGTACATCCTAGATTTCCAAACATACGCTTGGCATCACACTCTCTGAGAAACTATAAACAGTGTCAAAGTGCAAAACTTTGGAAATGTTTTTTTAGAGGAACACCTTCCTGTTGTTCTTATCAATGGTCATATCTAGGAATTGTGCAATGACCTCATTTGGCCTTGGCACACTAGTGTTCAAGCATGATCTCAGACGCCACACCCACAGTCCACTCAATAATCCATACTACAAACTAAAATTATGGAAAGAGCTTGGGTGACTTTACACAACTTTCAGAAGCTGCACAACATCATTTTGCACTTTTTCTGTGAAACAATTTGTAAACACTACTTTTGAAAGGTATACTACTATTTAAAAGGAACATTAATCACTGGTTTTGCAAAAGTTTCCAAGTTGGAGACATCAGATACTTAGATAGATTTGTCTAAGGCAATTAATGACAAGTTAACTATATCTGCAAGCAACTGCAAATTTTCCTTATTTTGTATTGAGATAATACTTTTGGACAGACAGAAATTCTCATTACATAAATCTGTGATTTCTGATACTGGCAACGCAACTAATAGCAATCTTTGCAATATGGAAGTTATCATATAGAAGTTATCTAATGGAAGTTATCATAGTTTTTTTTTTCATGACAATCTGTGGTATTGTACCTATTTTAGAGAAACCTGTCCTAAACGGCTTGTACAAAAATTATAAAAACTAACATGCTAATGTCAAATTGAGTTTAAATGTTAGTGTTTAAATGTTAGTTCCCATTCAATTACATACAGTATTGCTTTAAATGCTAGAATCTGGTCTCTGAGCCAACAATTCCGATAATAATGGGTATAACTTAAACATAACTATTATTCAAATACTGTACGTGGAAAATTTAAGAGAAGCTGGTTCAGTACAAATGCGATTACATTACACTAACAAGTATTTGGTCAGGCGTCCAGTTAGTGATTTTGCTCATGTGTGATGTCCGGCTGCCAAATCGTGGTTGTGGTTCTGGACTCAGTATTTAATCTTGGGACAAAAGATCACACATGAGAATTATAATCAAAAATGACCTCAGTGGGAAGCATCCAGATGATTAATGATCCCTGACAGGTGTTGCAGGAGCAGAGCAACTACTGACAAAAAAATAAAAATGAATAAAATCCTCTCCACGGGTGGTAAACATCTAGATCTCAACTTCTCCTCACATAATTCTCATATCTTTGGGCAGTTTTAATAAATTTCTGCAGCAGACCCACTGAGCTTGGGGTCTCTGTTCAGTCTGAACAGCCCAGAGAAGAGTTCAGCAGCTGTGCTGTTAAAAAAAAAACTCCAGAAGAAAAGAGTAACCTGATACACTTTGGAGTAGGAGCACAAATCAGATGAGACGTTCATGAGCCACAAATCTCTCCTGCGTCTGAAACATCACAGAACTGCGCAAGACAGCATGGAGGACAGAGCCAGCAGCCTGTGATCAGCCAGAATATGAAAATAGCAGACTGACATGCACTTACTTTCCTGCACTGTGACCTGCATCGGATTCAATCGACAACATTATATTCTGAAATGCAATCATTTCATTCATATCATATAATTTTCAAAAAAAATATAACGAAATTCAACTAAATTCATATATTTTTGACAACTTTTAAGTAACACTTTACTTCGATGGGCCACTTTTGACATTCTACTAACTATAAGTAACAGTTCAACTAAATGTCAACTAGCAGTCATTCGAGTATCAGTATACTGTCTTCTTAATTTGCAAACACTTTATTTTGATGCTCCCCCAACAGATATTCAACTAACTACATATCAACATATTCTACTTACACCTACTGTTACCATAACCTAATAGTCAACTAACAGTCTACTACAGTCTACTAATATTTTAATGAGAATTACTTTACATGTAGTTCCAAAGTTATTTAATTTACAGTTAGTAGAATGTCTAATGTGGACCATCCAAGTATACTTGGTTGGGAAATTTCATTGTATTCAATTACACGTTCTCATTGAAATAGGCCTTTTAGTGAGCTAAACAACCTATACATTTCAATCAGGGTTGGGCAGAATACAAATGGTCTCTTTCTAATAATGACTTGGAATTTGATGTCACACTGAACCATTGAACTAGAATTTGAATTGGAATGACAATAAGAAGAATTTACTGAATTTCAGTTCCAAGAAATTCAAATTAAAGATTCATTAGCCATTTGTCTAAGCTAAGGCACTTATACAATGAACAAAATTCTAAACGCAACACTTTTGTTTTTGCCCCCATTTTTCATGAGCTGAACTCCAAGATCTAAGACTTTTTCTATGTACACAAAAGGCCTATTTCTCTCAAATATTGTTCACAAATCTGTGTTAGTGAGCACTTGTCCTTTCTACTCTAAAATGTGCAGTTTTACTGTGGGGGGTCAAGGGGGGTCTGAAAACCAGTCAGTATCTGGTGTGACCACCATTTGCCTCAAGCAGTGCAACACATCTCCTTCGCATAGAGTTGATCAGGTTGTTGTTTGTGGCCTGTGGAATGTTGGTCAACTCCTCTTCAATGGCTGTGCGAAGTTGCTGGATATTGGCAGGACCTGGAACACACTGTAGTATACGCCGATCCAGAGCATCCCAAATATGCTCAATGGGTGACATGTCCGGTGAGAATGCTGGCCATGCAAGAACTGGTATGTTTTCAGCTTCCAGGAATTGTGTACAGATCCTTGCAACATGGAGCCTTGCATTATCATGCTGCAACATGAGGTGATGATCGTGGATGAATAGCACAACAATGGGCCTCAGGATCTCGTCTCGGTATCTCTGTGCATTCAACATGCCATCAATAAAATGCACCTGTGTTCGTTATCCATAATATGCCTGCCCATACCATAACCCCAACGCCACCATGGGCCACTCGATCCACAACGTTGACATCTGCTAACCACTCACCCACACAACGCCATACACGCTGTCTGCCATCTGCCCTGTACAGTGAAAACAAGGATTCATCCGCGAAGAGAACACCTCTACAAAGTGCCAGACGCCATCGAATGTGAGCATTTGCCCACTCAAGTCGGTTACGACGACGAACTGCAGTCAGGTCGAGACCCCGATGAGGACGATGAGCATGCAGATGAGCTTCCCTGAGACGGTTTCTGACAATTTCGGTTCAAAACGATTGTTGCAGCAGCTGTCCGAAGATGTTGGATGTGGAGGTCCTGGGCTGGTGTGGTTACACGTGGTCTGCGGTTGAGAGGCTGGTTATGCACTGCCAAATTTTCTGAAACTCCTTTGGAGACGGCTTATGATAGAGAAATGAACATTCAATTCACAGGCAACATCTCTGGTGGACATTCCTACAGTCAGCATGCCAATTACATGCTCCCTCAAAACTTGCGATCTGTGGCATTGTGCTGTGTAAAAAAAAAACGACACATTTTAGAGTGGCCTTTTATTGTGGCCAGCCTAAGGCACACCTGTGCAATAATCATGCTGTCTAATCATTATCTTGATATGCCACACCGATGAGGTGGATGGATTATCTTGGCAAAGGAGAAGTGCTCACTAACACAGATTTAGACAGATTTGTGAACAATATTTTAGAGAAATAGGCCTTTTGTGTACTTTGATTTCAGCTCATGAAAATAGGGGAAAAAACAAAAGTGTTGCGTTTACAATTTTGTTCAGTATATTTTTGCAACAACAAAACAATTGCACTTAATAAATATAATTAATTTGTACTATTTATGCCCATAAATATATTATATCAAATCATTTGACATCATGTAGAATAGATTTTGTCTGATTAGAATTTTTTCTTAAAACTACATACACTACTGTTGAATTTGTTTTCAGATTTCTTTATAATTTAGGAATATTATACAAGCAAGTGTGCTGTTGTATTGCACATTCATTTAACAGAATAGTTATATATACACTGTCAAAAAATGTAATGTTTAATAACCTGCACTGTAGAGAAATAGCTGGTCAGTTAGTTTGTATACTTTTTGCTTGCCGATAAAAAATAGCTCCAAAAAAGCCAAAGCATTGAACAAATACATACTGTAAAAGTTATTCATATGAATAATTATTGTTATATTCAATTTATTAACATTACATTAGATGTTTGGCCAGATGAAAAAGTGTAAAATGGTGTTGTGTAATCACTTTGAAAATATGGAGGTTTGTTGTGTATATCCTACATTTTAAAAATCTTTTTTTTCTTGAATTCAAATTACAATTCCTCATTCTGTTTTCGGTCTCAATTCAAATTCAGTACCTGAAGTATCACTTTCATTCTCAATTCTAAATGGCACACAACCCTGACTTCAATGCACATGTAATTCTCCCGGAGAAAGTTCAACGTGCCGGGTGAACTTGTGGTGAAGCCAGATGGTCCTTGGAACATTAAAACTAGTTAAATCAACGTCCAACCCGGCTGAGAGTACTGAAGCTGCCAGGTGAAATCACTACGGCAATATATAACCAGACTTCATCTCGCATAACGCCAAGCTGCCACAACAATCACTCCCTTCGGTCTTTGTGATGTCGGCTATTAACAAAATGCCCAACAGTGCTAATTCCTTAAAAAACACTGGTGCTCTGGGGCGAGCCTGTGAATATCGACTGACAGCTTAATTAGGGAAGTGCTACAAGTCTGTGAGTAATGAAAGATGTTTGTTTTGAAGAAGGAATTGAAGACAAACGAAGATTTGTTTGCCTTCGTTTGTCTTCAATTCCTCGTTCAAAACATACGTCCTTCTTTAAAGTTAACATGAAAGCACACTTATTTTGTTCTTCCGCAGAGATTTATATATTATTTGATTACATTAGCTCACATTCCAAGTTATAAGTTCCGGATGTGTATAATTTGCTGTTGAAATAAAGACGTGTTATACTTATATGGCAATTTGATACTTGACGTAATTTTTTTTATAAATCTCTGTGCAAGAACGAAAATAAGTGCATTTTAGTGTGTGGTGGGAAATCCTTTGGGCCTCGGTCATGAAACACAAGCAGACCGAATCTTTTTGTAAAACATTCATGAATCCAATTAAATTAAATGCGGTAATTTGCATCGCAATGGTTTTTTACACGATTTGCACAGAACCCTCTGCTCGCGTTTCACGAACGAAGCCCATTGAGATTTTGCGATTGCTACGGAGATTTCGTTAAAGCATTTTAGCAATTACTTTCTTTATTGATTTTTAATAGAGGTTTAAGTCATGTCAGCACTTGAAACGTATGTGCTAAGACGAACACAGATGTCTTTGGGAATCGTAGCTGTTTAATATTTGTTTATGAAGGGGTGGTATTAAACTACCTGCAGCTGCGGCAGTGCAGTCCATTCTCATGCATGCCCAATGACTCATTTAAAAACCACTATCAAATGAATGAATCAAATGAAAAGGAAACTTCAAAGACTGAAAGCTTATGGCTTTATAACAATCACAAGAAAGGGAACTCCTTTGCTCGGATTATCTTGGATTATTATTTGGTATTTTGTGTTGCATGGTAAGGCCAGGCAAATAACTCCAATATGTGTGACTAGGTAAAACCACCAAAGAGATGTAGATTAATGTATCATGTCATCATTCATTTCCTAGATTTTGATACTAAAGGGAACTGATGCAAAAGTGTAAAATCTGGCCCTTCCAAATCCCACAAACTCCTGGCTCAGAATTTGTAGAAACATTATATCCGAAACAAAAATGAAACAGAATCTCCTAGTCCACCTCACATTTCATTGAAGGGTAATCTTATGTTTCCAAATGTAACGTAGCTAGCAACTGTATCATATTTTGATCACCACCACAGTATTACAACAGATTGACAAACAATAACAGAATCATTAGCATCGCTTTCGCATTAGCACAGCCAGTCCATTTTTCAAATCCTACAAAAACCATCTTCATTCATTTCAATAACACTGTTTGGTTCCAATTAAATTATCCACACTGGATCATAAAGTGTAATTAATTTTCAAGGCATTTAAGATCTGAAACTCCATTTTAAACACATCCGATAATTTTGACGCTAACATCATTATTAGATTGCGTTTGTGTACCCAGCAGGGAATTTCGGCTCTTTCCTAGCATTTTAAACATCTGTTTTCTCTTAACATTTGGTCACAGTTTATTTTCATTATTTTGAAAATTGTAAATATGCTGCTATTATCTGTTTCTACTTGCAAATTCATTTAAAGGCTAGTTTATCACTTCATTTGGCAAATTGCAATATATAGTGCAGTCTGAGTCTGACAGCTCCTTGTTACATTTACGAGACGTATCTAGAGTCCACTCTGTCTTCATAACCTTCTGTTGTGGCACATTTTATTTTTCCCGTTCAGTTGTTGTTTTATGGTCGTTTAGAAGAGCAAGGCCTTGAGTAATGGGCAACGTGGAAACATTCTGAAGAGTGTGTTATACGTATTAGTGTCTCAGTTATTTACAGTTCCGTTCACTCGTGCCACACACTGAGATTGTAAATGTTCACACCATGTTTGCCAACATCTCTCTAACTCTCTCTATATGGTTGTAAAATATCAATAATGCCTAATAATAAGTGAAAAATAAAATAAGCTCTGCCTTATATTGTTTATTATAGTGACATCCTTTAATTTTATAGCAATTAAACAGACGTGAAACTGCTCTAAAAATAGTCAGCAATTATGTTGTTCATTTTTATGCTTGTTCATTAGCTATACTATTTGTATGACCTATAAATATTCAGCTCTTAAAGGGATAGTTCACCCAAATGGGGATAGTTCTGTCATCATTTACTCTTGTCGTTTCAAACCCATAAAATGTTAATCTTCGTCTTTTCACCTAAACCTCTGACACTTCAAAGCGTTCATAAAGAGAACATAAAGAGATTGTAAAATAAATCCACAGGAATAGTTTAATCTACGCTTTATAAAATAAACAGATTTAATTTAGACTTATATTATTAACATTTGATCAGTGAACGTTCATACAGCACTCAAATATGGTAAACTGAAGCTCACACTTGATTGACGCACGATAACCAATCAGGTTTATTTCATCATAGTTGTATTCTCAAGTACAGTTGAGTTTCTCTTTACAATATTTGAATGCTTTATGCATGTTTGCTGATCAGGGTTAATATGTGAATAATAGTAGCCTAAATTAAATCTGTTCATCAAATAAAGTGATTTCTTCAAAAAACTCATATGGATTTATTTTACAAATCTCTTTGGCCTGGTTTCACAGCCAGGACTTAGATTAAGCCAGGATTTAAGTAGCTTTAACGTGCCTTAGAAAAAAAAACTATTGGCACTGACATATTTAAAGTTCAGTTAAAACAGCTCAAACATGCATTGTAGGTCCAGTCTAGGACTGGGCTTAAGCCTTGTTTGTGAAACCATGGGGTTAATGAACAGGCATCTAAGTTTTGGGTGAATGGGCTTTTAATGGAGGGACAGAAATCTCTCACATTTCATTCAAAAATCTTCATTTTTCTTTCGGAGATGAACAAAGGTCTTATGGGCTTGGAACGACATGAGAGAGTAAATGATTAAATAACTTTTCCTAATTTTTTGGGTGAACTATCCCTTTAACTCTTCTGGAGAATATTATGCATGTGTTTGAGTATCTGCTTAATGTCTCAGATATAGAAAAAAAAAACTCATGTTTTCTTTCACAGGCAGAAACATCTGTCAGAGCCTCAGATCTATCATTAGCACACTATTCTATGTGCACTCACTGTGTTTGTGTTGAGTGCACACACATGTGTGTTTTCACTGCTGCTGGGGGAGGAGAAAAAGACTCCAAACTCTTTGTGTCACTTTGAGAACAGTCGGACAAGAAGAGAGAAGAGGACAGGAAGACTGTTCGATGACTGGCAAATCAAATTCTGCCATGCGGTATTCATCAAAATACTCCAGCAGTCATTTCAACGAAATAACCGCCCAATTCTGGTGCAAACGTTTTCAACTGGACAAAAATTTGGGCTCCACGAGCCAAAAAAAACTGTTCTGAACAACATGGGCATGTTACCCACACTTGTAGAAGGAAAACAAATGACGCAGTGTTGTGAAATGGCACAATCTCACTCCAGACAGCATCTGGTCAAAACCACTCCTCATTTTCTCAGATATAAGCGTTTATTTTATGCAAAAAAATCTGGGGTTTTCTCACCTAGCTCATTTTCATAACATTTCCTTACTTTTTAATGACTATTTGTGACCCTGGATCACAAAACCAGTCTTAAGTAGCACGGGAATATTTGTGGGAATAGCCAACAAAACACTGTATGGGTCAAAATTATCGATTTTTCTTTTATGCCAAAAATCATTAGGATATTAAGTAAAGATCATGATCCATGAAGATATTAAGTCAATTTCCTACCTTAAATATATCAAAATTGTATTTTTGCAAGTGGATGCAGCACAATAACCAACAGAAATGGAAACCTTTAAAGGCGATTTTATCAATATTTAGATTTTTTTGCACCCTCAGATTCCAGATTTCAAATATTTGTATCTCGGCCAAATATTGTCCTTTCCTAACATACCATACATCAATGGAAAGCTTATTTATTCAGCCTTCAGATGATGTATAAATCTCAATTTTAAAAAATGGACACATAAGACTGCTTTTGTGGTCCAGGGTCACATTTGAGGACCAAAAACTCAAGCAGTTACTGCGATCAACGTAAACAAGAGGCTAAAGGCTAACCGTCAGCTATAGCTAATACCCAAACTGCCCTCACTGGACAACTTCCTGTCATTTGTCTCAGAGCAAACAGGCAGGAAATAGCTTTGAATATCGCTATGCTGCATTTCAACATGCTAGCATCACACAGAGAGACTCCCTCGTGTCTCTAAGTGGACGTAGGAGAACAGTTTCGAGCCGAAGAACGCAAGAGAGCGAAAGCAAGCAAATTCGTGTGATTTAAAGAGACAGTTATTCATGATGAATGTCGCTCTCCTGAGAGTCTGGGAAACCGGCTGTAGTGCTGCACATTGATCTAAAGTGCACCGTGACCTCAGACATGCTGAGAATCGCACGATGACAAGTATAGAGCCCTCTACAGCCGAGCTCTGAGGACATGATGGAATTTGAATAAATTTAACAACATATCATTTGACACTTCACACAATGCATGTTGAGTTTTGAGAGAGGTTTCCAGGAATGGGTGACGAGCAAAGCACATAAGTCATTTTAGAAAGGTGTACTGTGGATATTTATCATATTTAATATGTCTGCTTGTACTGAATGAAATATACATCTGTAGTGGGGTTATGAATGCAAGCATATTCACAAATCCATGACTCAGCATTATCAGCACTTTAAACTAACGGATGAAATGTACGGTTAAAATGTCCAACGAGTCTTTAAAGGTGGAAGTTAGGCTACACCGGCTATTACTAGTCAATTTAGTATTGCACTTAAATTGATGTTTCACAATCATTCTGGTTTGCGATTGTTTTTAAATCCCCAGCTCTAAATATTCAATTTCTGCAAACAATTCAGCCCTTACATATAGACTATATTCCAA
Organism: Chrosomus eos; assembly: GCA_036326025.1. Classification (NCBI taxonomy): domain Eukaryota; kingdom Metazoa; phylum Chordata; class Actinopteri; order Cypriniformes; family Leuciscidae; genus Chrosomus; species Chrosomus eos. Next base: position 29,023,850 of record CM070833.1, on the reverse strand, counting down.
CCTTGTGTTGTCATTTACTTGGGTGTCCAATTCAGTTTTGTTGTTTGCTACATGTTTTTATTAACATTAAATTAATAAAAATAATGAGAGGTTTTAATGTTAAATTCATCTAAATACATCTTTGTTCATCTTAAAATTAGTTATTTTTACATTTACTGTATGTAGTGCTGCTGGGAAATAAATAATCGTGATATATCGCATCTAAAATAAAAGTGTGTTTACAAAATATGTGTGTACATTATTGTATAAATTATGTATAAATTTACAGTATGTATGTACATGCAAATATTTCTTAAATAAATACATGCATATGTGTGTATTTATACAAAATAATTATTACACAAAGTATACACACATATATTATGTAAACACAAACTTCCGTTTTGGATGCGATTAATCGTTGCAATATAAGTAAAGATTTATGGCAAAAAAAGAAGAAAAGTGTACCGCAACCTGAAGGTGGGTTTTCATAATGCCTTTTACTACAGTGTGAGATGACAGAATTAGATTGTGTACAACAGGTTTTACAGCAAAGTTTTGATCATGATCAAAAGCTTTAGAAATGTGCATATCAAATATGATACAGTAGCCTTTACATGGTTAAAAATCAATCGCTTTAACAGACACTGGTTTAATTTTAGTATTCATTTCTTTAGGAATATTTAAAATGACTGGTTCACCTTAGACATTGTTGCCTTACAAGCATAAATACAGGAAATTCACATTTTATAAAGCTACATTCAATTGTAAGAAACTAACAATGACTTAATTCAGAGAATGCAGTGAAAGATGAGTTCAAACAACAAGCAGCAACTGTAGCAACTTGAGAGTCTCTCGAGCGCCTTGACCTCGAATTTTCTCAGATGGTTTGCTTTAACTTAACTGGACTAAACTGTAGCGAGTGTAGAGGTGAAAGCTAGAATGACCTTGGGCTTGTCTCACCACGGTTTATTTTAACTGGCAGGAGGCTTTCCCTGCTATTACTGATAGCTCTAAATGAGAAAGGGTCATTAAAGCCGACCCGTGCGGAGTGGAAATGGATGAGGAAGGACATCTCTCTGCAATTCCCCTGCCACCTGACTGTGCAGGGGACGTCCTGATTGCTAACAGACGTCTGTGCCATACACCCAGGTGTCTTCATTCTCACCCATCAGTCATGCACACGACAGGCTTTTTGCTGCAGCACACATGCTGAGATCCACAGCGAGAGAGATTCCTTTGCTAAGTGTGTTTAGTCCTAATTTCTCTTACAGCCACCCTGTCAAACGCAGATGTGCGTAAAAAGAGGTTTGGAAAATACGGGTGAAAGTTAGAAGAGGGCTTTTTTTTTGCTGAATCTGGCATGAAGACGATAACGGTTTAGGTATGAATGAACAACATTCAGGTCTATTTGACGCCAAGAACTCTCATCTGAGCTTGTATATCAATTTTAATAAGAAAATGTGCAGCATGACCTGCACTGGAACTCACACAGTGCCTGACATCAAATTTAGTACAATCTTTCCACAGTAAATCTGCTTTAAACAAATAATCTCGCTCCGGTTGACTGTACCTGATAGTGATTTGAGTTTACATTGAGATTACTGCAACGATTATAATAATAAAACAATGAGGGGAAAACCGAGTCTGTCAAGGAAAACCCCAAAATATGTCATTTAATTCCCTTCATGGAGTGTTGGATCAGAATTCGTCAACAACAGTGTATGAAATCACAGACGCACCCAAACAAAATATCACACCTGATCCAACCAAAACAGCTTTTTTTTTTGTGAATCACCCTCATAAATATGCATAGAAAAGACACTACTGACCTTAAATCGCATGCAAAAACTACTCTTCCTCTCAGAACTATGGGTGCTTTTACAAAGTGTCATTTTCTGAAATCATTGTCAGCTGTTGTTTCCACTGGCCTTTTGTATCATCATTCAGCTTCATTCTATCCTTGATCTGACATTTTCTGTACTACAGAGGTCTCTGACAGTTCCTCTGAGATTTCTGCCTTTCAAACAATTATTCACCCTAAAATGATCTGATGCTGAACATTTGGGACACTGTGTGTGTGACTATGAAATCTAAAATTGGACACTGGATTTACAAACAGGCAATGCACAGCTGTTGAAAGTGATCAATAAAACCATATGCTTGGCTGATCTTCTCATCATTTTAAACCTATGCGTTTATGGAACAGGCAGCAACAATTACATCACTGTAGGCTACCCATGGTTCTGGACGCCAATGAGAGAAAACAACTCAACATAGTTCAGAAGAGCTCAAACAACATAAACACAGAACGCACCTGATATATTACATTAAACCATGACTATTGCACCATTCAATATTTGTTAAAAGCCCTTTTGTGAAACTCTGAGGCAAAAAAAAACGAAGTCTAACCCAATATATTAGCTCATTAGTATGCATGTTGTTGCTGTAATCTCCTACCTGTTAATGTAACATCGCTGTAGATGTTGGAGAGCTGTTCTTTCAGCAAGACCTGCTGCATCTGAGCCGCTTTCTCCCGCTGTAGTTCCAGCATCATCTCCGGGTGGCTGGCCAGCTTGCAACCCTTCTGTTTGTCCAGGGCGAAGTCACTGCGCACTATGTCTGCATGGAAACCGCGATAATGATTTTGTGAGTATTTGAAAGGAGTGGGCGATATACCGGTAGATACGATTAACCGACCGTCATGTCAACCGGTAGAGATTTTGGACTGTAACGCTCACATGACTTTGATGTGATACGCAGTCACGAAAGCTTATCGTAGTAGCATGCGTTTTTAAGTATTGAGGTTTTAAAAAAAGTTATTTTTAAACCGTTGAAGCGTAGTAAGCAGCAAAAGACAATTATTTTCGCTATATGCAGTATACGTGTCAGATACTCTGTGCGCACGTGAAAGCGCGTGAGAACTGAACCGAGTGCTTTTTGTCGAATTATTAGACTTGAAAGCTTAAATGCACATATGTGTCAAAGTTACCTTGTATTTTCAAGTAAACAGAGTCATTTATCTCGTAAATTAACAAGAAAGAATGTGCACTGAATGAAATCCCTCTTAAAGTGACAGAATCCACATTTGGCGATAGCTGTCGTTAATCAAACGACATAAAAAGAGAAAATCTCTCACTGCTCTTCACTGAATCACTTTTCTAACTTTAATTTTTTAGGTAGGTCTATTTAATTTGCGTCTTTGTTCTATTCTAGTTTGTTTTCCTACATGCTTATAATCAGTGGCGGCGTTTCACAAAAACCTAGAGTATGGCATTCCCTCTGGCATAACGTTAAATTACCGACATTACCGAACGATATACCTCACATTAACAAAATGCACAAAGCACTGTTAACTTGTAACGCGTTGTGTCAGGAGGGAAAGAAAATAGGGATAGCTCACAGCTTATTAGGCCAGACAGAATCGCGGAGGCGATTGGCATCACAACAACTTATTTCAAGTTTTATTCACCAATCAAATTCGGGGCAACTATCTGTACCACGCTCCGTCCACATCGTTATCAAACTAACAAAACCAGATACAGTAAAATGAACGTGAGTTGAGAGCGTTCATTTGCACGTGCCTGTCTTTTTGAGCAAAAAGATACCATTCACTTAATATCTACAGTGGCGTAGAGCGAGGGCGTCGTGAGATCCTTGAAAGCAGCTTATGACGCGTTCGACCCGAGTTCGAATACACCTTTTGCCGAACTCTCTCTTCTCCCTTTTCCCAACACCGAAACCGTGATATGGCTTTGTGCCTTTATAAAACAGCACAAGACTGTAATTAAGTAGCCTATATAGCCATTCTGTTTGTGCTGCGTGATTTAAAGAAAAGTGCACACTTTGCTCACGCAATCAGCATGGTGATCTCCAAAATAAAAGCTTTATTTCTTGCAAGTGAAGAAATTAAGACTCGTTTATATGAAATGAATATTTCATAAATAAATAAGCCCAGATTTTACAGTGGGAAACCGTGTTTAATTACTCCAGCATTATTTAATGTAAACTGCATTTATGACAAACAAAGAACTACACAGATGTATAGGCCTACACGGTCTATCAATAAATGCATGCACGTTTTCATCTGCTTTTGTTCTGACGCTGACGCTGCGGAGAAGCCGGTTGAGATGAGCTTTTTTTTAAATGACTTTTAAAGGTGACGACTGACTGAGCGATCACGAAACGCAGATTTTTGGGGGGGCTGGGGTGAAAATTTGGGGGGTTTAAAAAGCCCTTCTAAAATCTTTAACGAGCATCATCATCAGCTGATGTTTTATCTGAACTCTGACTGCTAGGGTATGGCAATGGCCATACTCTGCCATACGCAAACGCCGCCCCTGCTTATAATTAGTTTCTTTATTATTTATCACTGTTTAGGCTAGGCTACTTGTCTTCAGTAGTACATAAGCTTGAAAGTTTTTTTTTTTTTTTTTTTTTACTTAGGCTAGTATTAGGTTTTTTGTTTTTGTGATTTTGAAATTGGTGACACGAATTATGATATTTCAATGGTATCATAAATGTTGATATCAGAAAAACATTATTTAGGGCAAACATAATGTGTGATATAGCCTAGGCTACCATTATAATTGTGAAATAATGTTACTCAAATCATGATATAAGCTTTTGGTCATATCGCCCACCCTATCTGCCCATCAAGAGGACAAACTTACCACTAGACTAGAGCAATGTATGCATGTGGTTTGCATTGCGGACATGTTTTCAAGATACTCAAAATATATTTATTTTTGTCCTTTGTTTATTGATAAAAAGCTAAATGAAAGCATAGATATTTATTGAAATATATTTTAGGTTTATGCATGCACATTTGTCCACATATGGAATGACACAGAGCTTTAATATCATGATTGCAAATAGTATTTCTGGAAGTTAAGTGTTGTTTCCTCATCAAGTTTTCAGAGGGACAAATATGTTGTTGTTGGGTTTTTTCTTCTTCTCAACAATATATGCAAAATACCTGCCTAATTGAAATTTGACCAAATTAGTCCTCACCATCTTCATAGTTTTTCAGGTAATAGTCCGGTCCAGGCCCTCTAAACTTTGCAAGATTCTTCAGGTTATGAAACTGGAGGAAGTCAGTCCGTTTGCCCCCAAACCTCAAATAAGCTGGAGAGAGTCCCCGTGCCAGAGTGACTAACCGCTTGGAGCTGTGGATACAGAAAGATGTAAATCACAGATCCAGCTATTCTCAGAGAAACCCATAGGGCTACAGAATCACTGTGTAGACAACTACACTGTGAAAAGTCCAAATGAGCAGTGCTTACCTTAAAGAGCTGTCTCTGCCTGACAGAACCCTTAAAAATCACTTTCATGTGTAATCTAAGGCTACTCATATTAAATAGTCATTACCATAGGAAGAAAGTTATTTTGATTACCTGATGAAACATTAAATAGTGCAGAAAATCCAACATCACAAAGATATAGCTTTTCTTCATGATTTTAGACCATTGGTGGGAAGATGGAGAATAAACTGAATAAAATCACTAATTTCTTTTTAAGGCTTGTTCATATATGATCTTTATCCCTTTAAATTGTATAAAGACACAAAACATTATATAACATATATTATAACACACATATAGCCTACTTTATGATATGCCTTAATGCTTTTGACGATGTCTGTAAAGCCGGCACGAGAAAATTATCATTTTCATAGCAATAATAGCCTATTTTAAAACTCAGAATTAATTATAAACTTATTTTATTCTATTTATTTAATATGATATTTATTTTTTCTGCAGTGACCTGGTTGTCGCCATTGGATTGGAGCTTTAACTTTGTTTCGGAAACTCACAGCAGGATTGTGAGTTCACAATATATGATTGTGTTTCAGGCCGCAGTGCTGAAATCAACAGCAGATTATTCTGTGGTGCTACACTCTCGTTTCTTTCGAAATAAATAAATGCCAGCTTCGTTTTTGGAGCTTTACTAAATAATGAGACATAATAAGGTACCAGTCGTAAAAAGAGAAGCCGTAAAAGGTGCACATAAAAGAAGGCCTATAAATTGCGCAAATAGTCCGCCTATGAAAACCCAGAATAAAAATAAATAAATAAATAAAACAGATCAAATAAAAATAAAATTTTATTGAAATAAAATAAAATAAAGCTACTATGTGAATTGTTATATATTATTTTGTGAAACAGCAAAACAAGCTAAATTGCCACAAACTATAATCGGTGAAGCCTGTTATGGTCGGTGGGCTAAAAAACTAAATTTTAAAAAATAAATACATTTTGGAGACAAACAGAAAACTGGAGCAAGTATCTGCTGTCACGTCCAATAATGTGAATTAATACATTTAATCAGACCGAGCATGACGCATGAATAAGCATGTTATTTTTGGAAAATGACATCTACAATTTAAGTTTAAAAGAAAAATAATATTAGTGCAACTTACTGCAGAATAATGGCGATATAACGGCAATATATTTAGATATAATTTATATTTGATTATAGTATTGTTACTGCATTAATGAAACCTTATTTTGAACGTATGCATGTCATTAGCTAAACATGGGCTATGCTACAAATATCACTAGTATTACTTTAAATTTGTTTGCGAGGTTATTTTTAAACCAAATCAGATGTGGGGGTGAAAATATAATTCTTAAAGTTGTGGGTAAGTGTCAGTTGATAAGTCACATCGCGCTTTTATGTTTCATTGCATATATAGAATGAAACGAAGTAGCCTACGCACAATGTAAACCCACTTTAAAGGCTATACCGCGTAAATCTGCTGTAACTTGCACTTTACACAACAGAGAACGAACAATAATGCCACGACAGCAGATTGGGGTTCATATTTATGGGCCTTTTCTTAAATTCTATTGAATCTATTCGTTCCAACACCTCATCCTGATAAATCGCAATAATAAATATTCGATAATACATCGGGAGTAAACACTATGTCGATACTCAAACCTGTTAGGGTCTACAAAAGACACTTACATTTCTGTTCTCCGTATGGTTTTGTGTATTTTCTCTCCTCTGGGGGCTGGGACACTCATATTCACTTCCAGGTCAAGCCCTGGTGTGCAAATTAACACAACCATTCAAATCTGCGCGTATTTCAGGTTTCACGCTCTAATATAAAGGCATTCGTTCATCGAGTCAATCTCTTAAGAGATATATATCATGCACTAACATCACCCCACAAAACGGTTACATTGGGATTAAACAGATGTTGTTTTAAGCATTGCTAGTAAACATGAATTCTACTTTACGCGTAACATAAATGTCCATGCGTGCGAAAACGCATGATGTTTCACACGATAACGTTCTAGGCTAAGCTGTACGGAAAAGCTAAGTGCAACCAAACATACAAGTTTAAACATCATAAGAGGAAAAGGCACTGGTAAACCTACTTTTAGAACATACTGGTTTTTGTAGCCTACACAAGGGAACGGTTGATAGATTAAAAAGTAGTAGCCTATGCTATTAGATAGGTGTTTGGGTAGCCTATGTGTGTTATTGAAAAAAACATATTGATGTCTAGTTGTGTTCCTGTTGGAAAATCCAGTTTAAGCCGGGTAGTTGTGTTTGGAACATCGAAGATGGTTTCTAGCTGGTCATTATCATGGTCAAGCTTAACCACTTCAAGATTGTATGTTGCTACACTCTTAAAAAGGTTCCCTGAAGCACATTACCATCCATGGAGCATTTCCATTCCACAGAAAAATCTTTTTTAATAGAATAAGGTTCTTTAGATAAGAAGCAAAATGGTTAGTTTAAGAACTGTTGACTGGATGGTTCTATGAGTAACCAAAAATGTTTCTTTAATGCAATGTTATTGTTGCGAAAAAAAACAACAACTTTTGGAACATTTATTTTTAAGAGTGTAGTCCGACAACCTTAAACCACCTTGTTTCAAAACACATAGCTACTGACCTCTCCAGCTGGCAATTCCGATCTTCCCAAATCAACACAAACACATCAGCATCACCATGCAGGCGCAGGATGCGATTGCAAAAACTGTAATACCTTAAGAAGTCCAGCCAGCCATCCTTTACGATCGACGGGTCCAACTGCAACGAGAGGAAGTTGTCATTCAAAAGTTTGACCGGGCTTCGAGTATTGACGTCCAGTAAAATCAAGGTTCTCTCCAGAAAGCTCTGTCTCTTCCCTCCGGACACTGGTCTCCTGTATGTAGCGGCGGAGGGAATGAGAGACTGGAGTATCAGTGCCAACCACAGTGACGAGCCGAACACTGGGCAGAGGAGCTGCCTGGGCATCTTCTGTCCTCAAGCACCGGGCGGAGCGCAGTGAGGGAGATCCAGCAGAGATCTCCTTATAAAACCCGATCGAAAAGCACCTGAAGTGTTGTATGCCCCTCCTTGAGCGAGGATCGCTGGTGTCTCTTTCAGTGCTGAAATCACCCCCCCCCCCCCCCTGTCTTCAGCTGTTTTGAAATAAACTGACGCCCGAGGGCCAGCCTCCATCACACTGCTGCCCCTGCACCGCCCTCTGTAGTAACGCAACGGCTCTTAAAGGTAAGATGACTCTTATTTATCAGAAGCGTCTTCTGGTGGGGGTGTCTGGAGCGTAATAATGTCTCTGTCTGCACAAAAATAAGAAATAATTAAATAGAAGCAAACAGGGGTTCTTTGGTTCAGCATTTTTTTATATCCACATCATTTAGGCTATAGCTGCAAGGGTCTTTGGAGTTAAAAAGTTACTGATGTTATATTATAGGTTCTTCACATGCTGTTTGTGAACTCCAGCTTATTGCTGTTTTCTGAAGAACTATTAAAAATTGTAAAAAAAAAAAAAAAAAAAAATGTTTTATGACTGTAGACTTAATCGAACTGAATTTCAATACTTAATTCAATTTAAGTCTAAAAAAGTGTGACGGTTCAAATGACCACATGTAGTCAACTGTTCACGTCTTGTTGTTGACGTTATCTTCGAACTATGGAATGTTTTTGTGCGTGAGTGATTGCAAATAGTGAATGAGTGCCACTTGTCTTCTATGTTATACGTTTACGATAAAATAATGAAAAGTTGTGTATTATGTCTGGTTTGGCTGATGAACATTATTGCGCAGACTTGACAAAACAACTTGTTTTGAGTTTTTTCGTCTTTGAGATATGATGCGAACAGTTATTGGTAGCTTACCGTGTACATTGTAAAAAAGATATGAATAAGTTATGACAACATGTTTTTACATTGCTTTAATTCATCAAAATAAGGTAAGAAATGTTCAACGTTTTTTTTATAAGTTATACAAGATTCAACTTATTTTTTTCAACTTTTCAAATTAATGTTTTTGATAAGTATCACTCACTCACAAATATATATTTTCTTATTAAATTACTTACTGGAAGGGAAATAATAAAGTTAAATAATAAAATACAATATATACATAACCGTTAAATATAGGAATGATATTTTCTCCGAGGGAAAAAAACACTTTTTTATTAAAATAATATTTTAAACTCTTTTCTTTTTCTTTTTTTCTTTTTTTTAAATGTGTGTCTTTTTGGGGGGTAATTATTCAGTAATTGGAGGAAACCTTTTGCATTTAGTCTATAGATCACGAAACAAAAATAATCTACCAATAATTTCGTGATATGGAGCTAATTCATTCTCCTAACGGGTCCCTGTGTCAGACACATTTGCTTGCTTTATCTTTTTGAAATATTCGTTTACAACCAACTCGAAAATAGTTTTCCATTTTTTCGATAAAGTAATAGTAGCCTATACAGTAAACTATTGACATATATTTAAGATTTTAAATAGCCTATAATTCCGGAGCAACACAAATCTGACGCTGTTATTTGTCCTTTCTCATTGCTTTTATGCAATTTAAAATAATATTTGGTTTAGTCACATATTTTGACTTTAATATTATGGTGATTTTTTGCCGGCATGCCATCATCTCAACTGGTGACTGACCAACACAATCTCATGAAAGTGCGTATCTATACCACGAATGTTATTTCTCGTGCCATTTATACGCCAAACATGGTTTATGCTATACGCACTGAAAACCCATCGGTTAGGATTATGGATGGGTCTCTATGCACAGGTCAATACAGACAATAATAATGCTCTGTCACCTGACCCATGATGCTGTTGTCCAATAATTGATTTTTTTTCTTGTATGACTGAGACTTTGGCCTAACATTCCGCGCGTCCTGAGACACTCATCCACTTTCTGCAGAGAATAAAAGAAAACAGAAAGAAAATAAGACTCTGTGCTGTTTTTACAGGCTATATTTCTTGGCAGAGAACCAGACAGTGCGCCTCTGTTTAACCTTAGATTTATGACAAGATTTATCAAGTTTTATATTAGAAATCTTTTGAAGTGCATTTTAGCTTGATAAAACTGGAACTCACCGTTTTAGAGAGTATTGGGTTCATGTAGCCTAAATATATCAAACAGGCTGAGGGATTTTAGTTTTATGTAAAGCAAAACATAAGCTAAAAATGAGTCCAGATAATTGTACATCTGTTGCTCCCCTTCATTTCTAAAAAACATTTTGAAAAGTCTATAAAAAAATAAACAAAACTGTATATGCTTCCACTTTCTTTTTAAATATAGCCTACTGAATAATGAATTCAAGTTTTTTAGTTCTTGCTACAAAATAGACTTTACATTTATTCGTAATGCCTTTAAGGGGGAAAAAACGTTTCAACTTCACTTAAATGTAATTTCTGTTTAAGTTCATATTTAAGTTAGTTCATATATAAATAGATCATATTTGCGAACATTATTTATTATTAAAATGGCAAGAGTATGATAATAAGAAGCGAAGAGAAAAATTTTGCAGAAGGTTATGAGTCATGCGTTATAGCTATAAAATGCCATTAAAAATAGCCTATGTTTGCACTATTTTGGTCGGGTAATTTGTCAAAGTTCATAGGCTAAATAAATAAAAATAACACGTCGATATATTCAGTTATTAATATAATAATATAGGAATATGTCCACTCACCTTGTTTAAAGTTCATGAACACTATGGTCCTGCCCAAATCTAAAATATACATTTTATTTGCAGAAGAAATAAAACAGAATTATATGAAACGCAACGCAATAATAGTATTAGTAATCTTCTTTAATAGGCTATTAAATTGCATTGGGTTAAACAACTAAATAATATGCACTAAAGATTGCATTATTTTCCATTTTCGATATTCTTTTTTAATATATAGCCTAGCCTATGTTGTATATGATTTGTGCTGTAAGTTTCCCTCATGAAGAGAAAATATAGAGTCATAAATAGTGAAGCCATCCGAGCACCTCTCACACTGTTTCCAAACAGGCTCCTGAAGGACGTGCAACATTTACACTAAATGGACCATCAATATTGTATTAGTTAAAAGTTTCCTGAGCCTGTTATCTGTCCTGTGAGCCTCCGCACAGAGTCAGACCCCCTGACAAGGTCAAGGCTTTACATACGAATATTGACGAGTCATGGGCAAGAGAGAGATGAAGAAAAAAACCTCCACATATTTGTCCCTGATTTATGAGGTGGAAGCGAGTGATGCTGAGCAGACGAAAGTGGTTAGCACACACAGCCAAACATCTCCAATTTCGTCTTTTTCTTATAGTTTTATCCTACTCATAAACTGTTCGGATGGTGTCGTATGGCTGTCTGCTTTAGGCCCGGCTCCAAAAACCCAGGAATACAAATAAGTGTTTATGAAACCGCAACTTATTGTTTCACCCTGCGAAATCGGCGAAGAGAGGTTTTTGTATTGTTGTTGTTGTTGTTGACATTTTTAAATATTATAATAAACATCCCACTGAACGAGTTTCTTGCTTTGAGTAACGAAAAATGGAATGCAAATGAATGATGAAAATGTGATTGAAATAATTTGGATTCTTGTCGTGTTTTCATGTTTTATGGGGATTTTCCATAGACATAATGGTTTTTATACTGTACAAACTGTATGTTCTATGGCTATGCCCTTACACTAACCCTACCCCTAAACCTACCCATCACATAAAACTTTCTGCGTGTTTACATTTTCAAAAAACATCACTTAGTATAATTTATAAGCTGTTTTCCTCATTGCGGCCAAAAAATTCCCCACAAAGACAATGATTTCGGATAGTATGTCCCTATTTTTATTGTATTCTTATCAGGATCACACACACACACACACACACACACAGTGTGTGTGTGTGTGTGTGTGTGTGTGTGTGTGTGGTGTGTGTGTGTTGTGTGTGTGTGTGTGTGTGTGTGTGTGTGTGTGTGTGTGTGTGTGTGTGGTGTATGCATGTTTGAATATATTTAGAGCAATATTATATAAAAAAATTTAAATTATAAAATAAAAGTTCTATACATAATGTTAATCTTATGTCACTATTTGTGAAGTTGTTTGTGAAAATACAATGTTACATTTTATTCCATCAATTAAATAGAATAATAGCACTTGTCTAGAGGTTTCCGTCATTTGGTGGCATTCGGTTCTGGAAGTCGAGGCGAATTGTGATAGAGTGCCACCGTGTGGTGAAGACTCGTTATATTCCACATAAAAGTTGAATTTGTTTTGCATTGAGTTGTATACATCTAATGCCTTTATTGGACAATAATTTCAATAATTTTATGTATGTTTAGCATAAAAATAGAGTGAATAGCCAAGGTGGTACACTTTCTGATATCATTTTAAAATAGAAAGAATTTAATCCTGATTAAAATTGAGTTGAATCTCGTATAACTTAAAAAAAAAAGTTTAAAATGGCTCAACTTATTTTGATGAGTTGAAGTAATGTAAAAACATATGTTGTCATGACTTATTGATCATGTCATTTTTACAGCATTCATTCATTAAGAATATATGTAGGGCCTATTTATTATTTTGCAAATGCAATATGTGGGATGCAGTGAAATTCATTCATTTTAATGTTCAAATAGCAACTTTTTAGACTTTGTCCAAATCAGTAAACAGGACATGCAACACAGTGCAATATAATGTAATAGGCTATACAATATAAAGGGCAGATATATTGGAAATGCACTTTTAAGAAAGTTCTTTTAAGAAACCTTCAGGGTTTGTAGTGGTAAAATAAACAGAAATCGTTTCACACATCTGACCCCAGTTCATTTAAATGTTACAATTGTTTCCAGTGCAGTTCTTCTGGACTCTAGCCCACATTTCATGTTGGCTCCTCAGCGCAGCCCTGCGACGCGTCATGACGTCACTGCGGTGTCATTTTTATTTACACGAGACTCCAGCTGTTAACACTGACTCGGCAAACAGAGTCGATATGTGTGTCCGTGGGTGTGTGTCTTCGCCACGTGATCCAGCTCGCCAATGTCCTTCTACAACCCACTCAGCATCATGGCTGCGGATGCTGCGGATGCTCTCCTCCCGCACCGCATCCCTGGACCATGCCTTCTTCCCCTGCTCCTGCTGATCGCCTCGGCTCTCCCCACACCGAGCCACGGGCTGCTGGGCTTCCGACCGGAGGCCACGGGGGGAGATCTGTCCGTGCAGGACGGGCTGCTGCAGGCCACCGAAGGGACGCGGTTCATGTTACGGGTGTACTATGCAGCATCACCGCAGAGGCTCAACCGGACCGTCAGCGGCTCCGGTGGGAGAACCGCGCCGTGGATCGCCTTTATAGAGGAACCGGAGCCGGGCAGAGAGGGGCAGGTGCATCCCAAACGCAACTTGTGCGTGGAGGAAAGCACGAGGAGCTCGGATATAGAGCTTCTCGGCTCTTTCAAGTCAGCCTCTAGTCAAAACTCCATCCTGGTGGAGCTGCTCGCCAAAGACCTCCGGAGAGGAGAGAAAATCAAGTATTACTCAATCTGCGCCTTTGACGGGTACAAGTGGGTGCATTACCGGACACGCGACTTCTGGCTGGCGGTGGTGGAGCGGCTGCCGCATGCGGACGGGTGGCTTCAGGCGGGTCTGTCGGTGCTGTTGCTCGCGCTGTCCGCGCTCTTCAGCGGGCTGGTGATCAGCATGCTCGCGCTGGACCCGGTGGAGCTCAGAGTGCTGCAGAACAGCGGCACGGACATGGAGCAAAAGTACGCGCACAAGATCGAGTCGGTGCGCAAACACGGCAACTACGTCCTGTGCACCTTAGTGCTCTGCAACGTGTTTACCAACACTTTCCTGGTGGTCTGGATGTGCCAGATCCTCGGAGGGACGCCCGTCTCCACTGCAGCGTGCACTTTTCTCATCTTCTTCATCGGAGAGATCTTTCCGCACTCGGTTGCGTCCAGGCACGGGTTGGCTATCGCTTCTAAGACCGTGTGGCTGACCAAGATGCTGATGCTGCTGACTTTCCCCATCACATATCCCATCAGCAAACTCCTAGACAATATGCTGCACCAGGAAATCAGCAACTTCTACACCCGGGAGAAGTTACTGGCTATGCTGAGAGTTACTGACCCGTATCATGACCTGGTGAAAGAGGAGCTGAACATCATTCAGGGAGCTCTGGAACTCAGGAGCAAAACGGTGGAAGATGTGCTGACCCCTCTCAACGACTGCTTCATGCTGGCCTCGGATGCCATCCTGGACTTCTACACCATGTCAGACGTGATGCAGAGTGGATACACTCGCATTCCTGTGTTTGAGAACGAACGGTCTAATATTGTTGATATTATGTTTGTTAAGGATCTGGCCTTTGTTGATCCAGATGACTGCACCCCGTTAAAAACCATCACTCAGTTCTACAAGCACCCGCTGCACTGTGTCTTTAATGACACCAAACTGGATGCAATGCTGGAACAGTTCAAGAAAGGTAAGATGTTTGTTACCTACTCTAAAGGCTATGTGAAAGTGATACAGACTGAGAAGAAGAAAAACGTTTAAAATCAGTGTGCTGTCTTAAATGGATAGTTCAAAAACTCTGCCATCATTTACTTACCATCATTTCATTCTAAACCTTTATATATTTTTTTATTCTGTTGATCAAAAATATATTTTAAACAACATTGAGATTTAAACAACATTGGAGTGCATTCACTTTTATTGTATGAACACAAATAGATATGCATACATTTCAGATATCCAGGGTTGCAAAACAATCCAGGATTATATGATGCACTGTCTCTTTAAGAATATATTACAGTGGCAGTGCATGGGAGAACATACTGTACTTCATGAAATTATAGATGAATATATGCTGGTTACAAGTGATGCATTGCCCTTCCATTTGTCATTGCCCTCTGGCTATCTTATATATATATATATATATATATATAATATTTTACATTATTTTATTTTGGCATGCATTGATCATTCAGGATTTAGCATCAGCCTCATCCTTATAACTTCAGCTGACATCTGCATGGCTAGAGGACTTGAATAATTTGAATTTGTTCCTATGGCAACTACTTGAATTCTGTCATCACAGTTCTCCACGACAGCAGGGATTGTTTGCGTGCAGACAAGCATGTTTTGACACACTTTTTTTTTTCTAAAACTGCATAAATTACTAATGCCAAGCACTGACATTTGAGGAATGCAGGGATGAATACAGTTCTCTCTTGATCCTGCCTTGCACAAATCCTAGACAGTGATGTGATGCGTTCTGAAATCATAGTTCGGCCTTTACTGCATCACAGTGGCAATTACGTAATGATGTCTTATTGAGATTGATGGCGTTTTCCACGAAAGGCACAGAGTCAATGCTACAGAGCGGCAGCAGGGTGCAGAATGCCTTAATTCAGCATAATGCAGTAACCTGTCAGATTTACTGCTCTCAATGGGTACAAGATTCACCAGATTTACTATCGCCGCAGGGCACAAATGTTCGCACGCAGTAAAATAGTATAAAGGGATCATCAGCAGTGTCAGTTCCATGACCGCTGTAGAAAATCCAGGGCAGTTTAAGCAAAGTCCCAGACCAAAAATAGGATTTTTATCACAGACTGACACCGCACTGCACTTTAACCCTGGATTGAGTTTAATCTTTGAGCAAGACTTAAATTTATTTTCTACCACACAGCAGAACTGACTGAGAGAATTCATTAAATTTAACACTGAGGTCGAAGTTCATAGTGGATTGCTCTCATTTTTTTCTCCATTCAAATAAACATTAAACTGTAAAGGATATGGATGGAGTATTAGTGATGTTGATTCTGTCAGATTGTATCTTTAGGGGTACAACAGCTTGTCACTGGGGCAGTACATATAAAAGTTCATTTTTGAAGACAACAGTCTTTCGGTCCCTCCATTGACAGCTACACAACTACCACTTTGACGCCTCATAAAGAAAATAAAGTTCATAAAGAGATTGAAGAGTAAAACTAATCCATTTGAATTGAGCGGTTTAGTCAAAATTTCCTGAAGAGACACAATCGCTTTATATTATGAATATTGAATTTAAGATTTTATATAAACATTTTTCAGCTCACACAGTTGTGGTAAACGGAAGTTCAAACATGTTCGCTTGACGTGCGAGAACCAATGAGGTTGATTATCGTGTTACGCATCATGTTTGAGCTTCAGAAGAACCAATGAGTTTTTTTCTCGCACATCAAGCAGTTCGGTTGAGCTTCTGTTTATGTTCACTAATCAATGTTTAAATGTGAATAAAAGCCTAAATTAAATCTGTTCATCATATAAAGCGATCGAGTCTCTTCGGAAAATTTGGACTAAACCGCTCGATTCATATGGATTAGTTTTACAATCTCTTTATGAACTTTTTGAAGTGGCAAAGTTGTAGTGGCGTCAATGGAGGGACAGAAATCGCTCAGATTTCACTAAAAAGATCTTCATTTGTGTTCCAAAGATGAACAAAAGTCTTACTGGTTTAGAACAACATGAGGGTGAGTAATTAATGACAGAATTGAACTAACCCATTTAGGTGCTAGTATTAATGATGTTCCTTTAAAGGGATACTCCACCCAAAAATGAAAATTCTGTCATCATTTATTCACCCTCAAGTTGTTGCAAACCTGTATGAGTTTCTTTCTTCTGCTGAACACAAAGATATTTTGAAGAACGATTGGAACCAAACAGTTGTTTGGCACCATTGACTTCCATAGTAGAAAAAAGAATAATATGGAAGTCAATGGTGCCAAAGTTCCAATCGGTCTTCAAATTATCTTCCTTTGTGTTCAGCAGAAGAAAGAAACTCATACAGGTTTGCAACAAACGCTCTTAAACACTTTATTCACACTATTCAATTCACAATAGGCACTTTATTTCCACTTTTTTAATATGTTTTGCCTCTCAGAGCTGATATGCAATGGGAATAGGGAGACAGGTGAGTTCGGAAAAAGGCGTATCAAAAGCGAACGCCACCCGCTTTACTCTCCACACCACTGATCCTGTTATCAACGGGATTTCTTTTGCAATTTTCCTGGCTCAATCAGACAATGGTGGTAATAGCCTCTGCCAACACGACGGGCTATTTGCACTCTATTACTCTTCTTGGATTTCTTTTTTCACATATGATGCTGTCTAAATTAAATGAGCAAAGAGCTTCAAAAATGACCAAACATTTGCCAATGCAAGACCATTTGGATTTATAAAGACATTATACAGGTTTGGAGAGACACAAAGATGAGTAAATCAAGTAGTAATTTTTTGGGTGAACTATCCCTTTAAATGAAAGTTCCTCTGAGTGCTTGTCTGCGCAGAAACATCAGGGCAGATTAGCTGCAGTTGTGACCTTTTGGTCCAATCAGTGTCTCAGCTTGGGACCGTACGGACAAACAGAGCAGAGCGAGAGAGAAGAGGATCTGCCTCCTCACACTGTGAGCACACAGCCTGTCACGCTTTGAAGCCTCTGCCTCCAGTGAACATATTACAGCAGGGATGATGAAATATGCAGGCTAAACCTTTCCCTCTCCATTCAGTGAAATAAGGCAGATGCTAAACAGCAGGTAAAGGTGAAGTTGAATATATAATTACCTTTTTCTGAAGACTGTTACTAAAGTGGTAAAACTGTCAAAATGTTCTTTAAAAATAGTAACGCCATGATCTTTTCAGCATGTGACAAATGCTTAAAACACATTGGTAATTTGCCAAATAAAAGATTCTTAAAGAAACAGTTCACCTTCATGTCATACTAAACTTTTATTTCTTCTCTGGAACCAAAAATGAAATGAAATTGTTTTTGACTCAAACATCAAACAATATTAAAAATGTTTAAGGCACCATGTAAACTATGTGATTAAGGCCTTGCACAGACTAATACATTTTTGTTTGAAAACGCATCTTTTTTATCATCTGTTTTGGCCTTCTACCCACAATGAGATGGCGTTTTTATGAATGAAAACAAAGCTTTTTGAAAACCCCTTTTCAAAGTGAAAACGCATTTGAAAACGCAGTTCTCTTACGAGAGTATCTCTCGTACTGCGTAATATCTTACGCTATGGGGAAACACTCTTTCCTCGAGATATTGAAGCCAAAAATTATCCTTAATTTTTTAATCATGCAAAACGCTTTTGCAGCAGCAAGCAGACAAGGGCGAGACAGCTCGCGCGCCCATTGGCTGCCTCGCTGGAAAAGCTGCAGCCTATCGAGTGAGGCACTGCGTGACGTAATGACGAATGAGGACGCTTCGCGCTCATTTCGTCATGTCCCGCCAGTATAGGCGTGGTCTCGCCCTATAATACCCCCTCGATAGCTGTATTTCCTCTGATTTTTCATTCTTCACGCGAAGCTCACGCATCGCGGGATCCAGAGTGAGAAACCGCGCCGTTGACTTGTAGCCTTCTCAGCGGGACGTGCCATCTTCTGAAGTCGCTGGCCCAGCCGCCTTCAACTGCCGTACCTGCTGCGCTTTCCGGCGTACTATATCCTTTTACTCTGCTAAGTGTGTGTGTGTTTGCTTACGTGACGCAACACCCATTTCTACTGTTCTAAAAGAGCTGCGTCTTTTTAAAGATGCCTTCCTGTGGTTCTTGCCGAGCCCCACTCAGCGATGAGGACCGCCACGTCATCTGCGTGTCCTGCCTGGGTGAGGATCACGCGGCCACCGCGCTCGCTGACGGCGGATGCCATCATTGTGAACGCTTGCCTATGGTGACTCTGCGGACTCGCCTAGCTTCGTTCTCCGAGCCCGCATCCCAGCCCGCCGTGATGCCGCGCCGCAAGAAGCGTCGCGCCCTGCGCGCGCCCGAGCTATTTCCAGCCCGCCAAAGCTCGCCGGTTCGCCCGCCAGCTTCGCCGGCTTCGCTCGAGTCGCTCCCAGACGGACAGCGGCCGCCGTCTGCCGCCGCGTCCGCACTTGAGCTCGACAAACTTACCGGAGACGGCATTGAAACTGAGCCGATGCGTCCGCTCTCTCAAGCCATGGATTACATCGGCCTGAATGGTGAGATACATTTGTGGCTAACGCTATCCGAGATGACGGAAGCTGAGCGCTCCGTGTTCCTCGACGTTCTCGCTCTGCTGGACGCCGCCCCCCTCAGCGCGGGCCCCGGCTCTCTTTATTGAGATAAAGCCCGAGGTCTCAAGGCCTTCCTAGTCTCTCTAGGAAAGCGACGGTGTTCAGTTCCCGCTGCGGCCGGATTTTCACCAAAACTTCTCGCTCGTTCAGTTCCAAGCAATGTGACTGTTCCAGTGTATTTCGCAGTGAGCAAGCTGGTTCCACAGCCCGCTTGCCTGCGCACAAAGGCCGTCGTTTCGGCTAACTAGCAGCGCCGCCAGGCCCGAGATCAAACACCGCGCTCTCGCTCTGCTGGACGCCGCCCCCCTCAGCGCGGGCCCCGGCCGAGGATTGAGGTAAAGCCCGAGGTCTCAAGGCCTTCCTAGTCTCTCTAGGAAAGTGACGGTGTACAGATCCCGCTGCGGCCGGATTTCCACCAAAACTTCTCGCTCGTTCAGTTCCATGCGTTGTGACTGTCCCAGTGTATTTCGCAGTGAAGCAGCCGGTGTCTCAGCCCGCTTGCCTGCGCACAAAAGCCGTTTCTATGGCTACCCAGATAAATCCAATAAAGAGTGCATTTTCTGGTGTTCCGGCCACGGCCGATGGTGTTACGAGTGTTGTAAGAATGCCCACGTCCCAGTGCCCATTCCCACACCCAGACACAGCCCGCCACGGTGCAGGGCTAGCACAAATAAAACCAACTCATGTTGGTTGTGCAGAAAATGTAGTGAACGCGCCCATACAATGCCCGCTTACACTACACGATGCGTGTCCCTTGGTTTCTGTAAAAACGAAACTAACACACATTTAGTCGGCGCGAGCCGACAGTGTTCTCAGTGCAGTAAATGTGCCCGCTGTTCCGCATTTCCTCACTGACACGCCGAATCCCACGGGATTCACCCCCGTCACAGAGAAGCTGAGCGCGGCCAGGCTGCCGGCTTTGATCAGCGCGCGCCTCGCACGCTGTATACACAGCAGTGATTTAGTCGCGCGAGCTGACAGTATTCTCAGTGTAGTAAATGTGCCGCATTTAGTAAATGTGCCCACATTCCCTCACACGCGCCGAATCCCACAGGATTCGCCCCGCTCGCTTTCTCTGCGCGTCCCGCCATAGAGAAGCTGAGCGCGGCCAGGCTGCCCGCTGTGATCAGCGCGCCCCCCGCCTCGAACGCTGTAAACACGGTGCTGTGTTCCCAGTACACAGGGGCTCTCGAGCCGCCGTCCTGCCGCGGCCAGAGCCCAGATTTCATTCTACCCCTAGCTATTCACGCAGATGCGTGGTCAAGGCTTCCCGGGAGTATGAGGTGGTTGAACACTATAACGAGAGGCTGTTCGCTACAGTTCGCTCGACGCCCCCGCCGTTATACGGCGCGAGTCGAAACTACGGTGTATAGCGAAGTGTTTCATCTACTTCGAGCCGAGATAGCGAAACTACTGAGAAAAGGGGCTATAGAACCTCTATCTCAGGGCGAAGGGGGCTTATACAGCAGATATTTTCTGGTACCGGAAAAAGATGGTGGGCTCAGACCCATTCTAGATCTGCGACTGCTGAACAGAACGCTCGGGAAGCGCCAGTTCAGAATGCTTACGACCAGGAAAATCCTCGCGCAAGTGCGCCAAGGAGACTGGTTCATGTCAATAGATCTGAAAGACGCCTATTTTCAAATACAAATAGCGTCCCATCACAGGCGATTCTTGAGATTCGCCTTCGAGGGCCAGGCATATCAATACACAGTCCTGCCGTTCGGCCTGTCCATAGCACCCCGTACGTTCACGTAGTGCATGGACGCGGCCCTCGCCCCCCTGAGACTTCGGGGCATGCGAGTTTTGAACTACTTGGACGATTGGCTGATTCTAGCTCGTTCACGAACGGAGCTCATAGAACACAGGGCCGCATTACTCGAGCACCTCGAGGAGCTGGGCCTTACAGTCAATTGGGCGAAAAGCTCACTGCTCCCCAGTCGGAGAATTTCCTTTCTGGGAACAGTGTTGGACTCGCTATCCATGACAGCACGCCTGTCACCGGAGCGCGGATTGAATATTCAGCACGTCGCGAGATCCTTCCGCCACGGCTCTATAGTCCCGCTCAGAAGGTTTCAGAAAATGCTGGGTCTGATGGCCTCAGCAGCCTCCGTACTCCAGTTGGGCCTGCTCCGCATGCGCCCACTGCAGCTATGGCTAAAAGCACGAGTTCCCCCAGGGCGTGGACCGCGGGTCTATTTCGCCTCAGGGTCGACCTTCAGTGCGTTTCAGCTCTGAAACCGTGGAAAGTGACCGACTGGTATCAGTCAGGTGTGAGTCTGGGAATCGCCTCGGGTGTGAAGGTGGTGTCTACGGACGCCTCCACATCGGGGCGGGGAGCGCTGCTCGAGGGCAGACCACTAGCTGGCCTATGGTCAGTACGGGAGAAGCTCCTTCACATAAACTGCTTGGAATTAATGGCAGTCGACAAAGCGCTAAGGCGCTTCTGTCCCCAGATAATAGCCCACCACGTATTGGTCCGGTCGGACAACATGTCAGTGGTGGCGTACATAAATCGCCAGGGCGGCATCGGGTCCACACGCCTTTGCAGGCTGGCGGAACCCCTCTTGGTCTGGGCCCAGCGCAACCTCCTTTCTCTGAAAGCGGCGCACGTGCCTGGGCACCTGAATACGGGTCCAGACAAGCTGTCCAGAGACAACGTCCCGACAGGAGAATGGTCGCTGCATCCGCAGACGGTCCAGCTGCTGTGGGAAACGTTTGGCAGAGCGCAGGTGGACCTGTTCGCGTCCCGCGAGAACGCTCACTGCCCAGTATTCTTCTCGAAAAGCAGGGACGCGCTGGCCCATGCTTGACCCAGCGGTCCCCTGTGTGCTTTTCCCCCTGTCTCGCTCCTGCCTCAGGTGTTGGAGCGGATCAGGGAAAATGGATGCCCAGTGCTGCTTGTAGCTCCGCTCTGGACGAACCAGGCTTGGTTTCCGGTCCTGATGCGGATGGCCAGCATTGCCCCGTGGCCTGTACCGTTGAGGAGAGATCTCCTCTCTCAGGCGGAGGGCTCGATTTGGCATCCTCGCCCGGAACTGTGGACCCTGCACCCATGGGCCATCAACGGGTACCCGCTAGCCTCCCGGAAGGAGTGCTAAACACGATCGCGCAGGCTAGAGCTCCGTCTACCAGACGGCTCTATGCCTCGAAATGGTCGGTGTTCTCTACTTGGTGTCGAGCCCGTGGCTTTTCACCTGTGGACTGCGGGGTTAAGGAAGTGCTTGCCTTCCTTCAGGAGCTGATGGATAAGGGAAGGACCCCATCCACGCTCAAAGTTTACGTGGCGGCCATAGCAACGTTTGCTAAACCGGTGTCTGGCCAGTCACTGGGGAAAAAACGACTTAGTCGTGCGTTTCCTACGAGGAGCTTGGAGGTTAAACCCTCCCAGGCCCCCTTCAGTCCCGGCTTGGGACCTTTCCACGGTCTTGGAGGCCATGAAAGGCGCCCCGTTTGAGCCGATCCAGCTGTCGGACATGAAGCGCGTCATGTCTGGAGTTTGGGCCTAACGACTCAAAGGTCGTACTCAAACCGAGGCACGGCTACGTGCCGAAATCCCTCAATACACCGTTTAGGGCCCAGGTAATTTCCCTGTCAGCCCTTCCGGTTCTCGATGAGGAGAGGGACGCGAGTCTCCTTTGCCCTGTCAGGGCGTTAAGGGCTTATGTGTCCCGCTCGGCTGGGTTCAGACAGACCGAGCAGCTTTTCGTGTTGTTTGGCGGCCGTTCTAAGGGACTCGCCGCTTCAAAACAGAGCCTATCCAGATGGATAGTGGATGCCATAGCGCTGGCTTACACTTCCAGGGGCCTGCGGTGCCCATTGGGTGTCAAAGCGCACTCCACGAGAGGCGTGGCCTCGTCGTGGGCATGGTATAGCGGGGTCTCCCTGCAGGATATCTGTACGGCTGCGGGCTGGGCCTCGCCGTCTACATTTATCAAGTACTATAACCTGGAGGTGCCCGCCTTACAAGCTAAGCTTCTGGCGGTTTGAGCTTCGGGCTTATCGGCCGCCAATGCGGCTATGTGTACCCCTACGGGTCTGTACCCCTACGGGACTTTTATGAAGGAGTGATGCTTCTAGCCTCTCCTCCTCTACTCTGTGTGAGTTGTGGTGATTGTGCACTAGATGTGCCCCGGGCTTGGCCCCGGGACTCTGGTGTTGGATCCCTGTCCGCACGGCGTGTTGCATGGGGTCCCCATAGCGTAAGATATTACGCAGTACGAGAGATACTCTCGTAAGAGAACGTACTCGGTTACTAACGTAACCTCGGTTCTCTCTAGAGAGGGAACGAGTACTGCGTATCTTGCCGTACTTGGACTATGCTCTGGTTCGCTTCGGCGTACAAAATCAGAGGAAATACAGCTATCGAGGGGGTATTATAGGGCGAGACCACGCCTATACTGGCGGGACATGACGAAATGAGCGCGAAGCGTCCTCATTCGTCATTACGTCACGCAGTGCCTCACTCGATAGGCTGCAGCTTTTCCAGCGAGGCAGCCAATGGGCGCGCGAGCTGTCTCGCCCTTGTCTGCTTGCTGCTGCAAAAGCGTTTTGCATGATTAAAAAATTAAGGATAATTTTTGGCTTCAATATCTCGAGGAAAGAGTGTTTCCCCATAGCGTAAGATATTACGCAGTACTCGTTCCCTCTCTAGAGAGAACCGAGGTTACGTTAGTAACCGAGTACGTTTTCGCATTGTAGTGTGGACTGAGAAAACTGAGGTTTTTTGAAACCGATGAAGCAAGTTTAGTCATGTGAAACATATTGTACTGACAGATATTCATATTTATTTATTATGCCTGTTATGCGTTATTCACTTTAACACAGTTGATAAAATAGATTACTTTGTACACTCTTCAGAAACTTTTGAAAAAAGCTTTAAAATGCTAGTGTGGACTGAGAGCGTTTCAAAACGAAAACGCCGCCTTGAAATGTATCCGGATTAACACAGCCTAATTTAGACACAAAATATCACATAGGATCTGATTGATCATCACTTGGTTGTCAACCTCCACAATCCTCTCTCTATCGTTTCCTGTTCTAACTCTGCTGGTCTGTTCTATAAAGACAAAAAGCCCATGAAACACATTTCTGTTATGACAACTCATAATTTGGCATGATAATGGATATGACAATGTTAATATGTTTGGTCTTGTCCCATCACTATCAATCATTATAAGCTGCAGAATCACTTCTGTTTGACATTTTGCTAACAATTCTATTGGATTTAAGCAGTGAGTGGTGCTGAACCAATCTCCTATCCCCCCCCCCCCCCCCATCTTGTCCCATCACTATCAATCATTATAAGCTGCAGAATCACTTCTGTTTGACATTTTGCTAACAATTCTATTGGATTTAAGCAGTGAGTGGTGCTGAACCAATCTCCTATCTGGATCTGGATCCGACTCCTCCCCGTGGATTTCATGTTCCGCAGTGAGGACCATCTCAAAACATCTAGTTGTGCAGAAACTGAAACAAATCTGTTTGAAACAACTGAAACAACTCTGGTTGAGGAGATTCCCCCTTCCATGTAAAGCGCTTTGAGGTCCCAGAAAAAGCGCTATATAAATGTAATGAATTATTATTATTAACTCCAGAATAATGGAAGAATTTAGTATCTATTTCATTTACAAGTTCAGATCTGTACAGGTGGAGCTGGGGAAGGTGGAGGGTTTCTGAAAAGCTACAGCAAACGCTGCCCAAGTATTTGAAAGTTGAGCAGCGGACTCATTGGCTAGCAGCAGGAACTAATCAGCTGTGTCATTTAGAGAATGATGTGATTGCTAGCAAAATAATTTAAAGTGCCCCTCAATAATTGTTTTTGTACATATTTAATATACATATTTAAACGTTTTTTTCCTTGAAAAAATACATTCATGCCTTAAAATAGCTTAAATGTAACTCTATACCCTTGCCATACTGTATGTGGTTCTATGAATATGCAAATTAGCCCCACCTCCACTCACTCACACCAGCTCAGAGATCCACTCGTTGCCGATCACACGTTGACCTAATTGGTTACAAGGTAGTAGAGGTCTACCGAGGACCCGGCATCCACCCTGGGACCCATACGGGTTCGGGTCTATATTTTAAATGGTCAGCCGGGTCCGGGTCGGGTCCCAATCTATTACTACGGGTCCCGGGTCTCGATCGGACTCGGAGAACACCCGGCTGTGATCAGAGTCCGTCAGCACTGCTTGTGTGTTTTCTGTAACTTGCAACTTGTAAAATGAGGATAAGAAAGGAAAGGTTAAAAAAAGAGATGATAGCAAATAAATAATGCTAACGTCAGCGGCCATTCCAATCGTTATTATAGTTCAAAAGGGCAAACAGTCAAAGTTATAATGCGAGTTTATTCGAGTCGAAATGCAAATCTGCAAAAGTCGCATTTGTCATTCGTCACCGTGAGATCAAATGGACTTTTGAAGCTGAAATAATCATAGGATTAAGCTTGGCATACCGAGAGGAATAACATGGATATCACTTTTTTGTTGGAGGATTGTAAAGCTCAAGGAAGGGAGATGACGGCTACTAAAATTTGGTAAGACAGCAAGTTTTATTTTTCACAACTGGTTTATTGACTGCAATTTAGTGTGGAATATGTGACAATGGGTCCAGTCGGGTCTGTGCTTTCCCACCGGGTTTGGGTCCAGCTTTCAAATAGACAGGTCCAGGTCGGGTCCGGGTAGTAGCCTACATTTATGTCATTTCTCGGATCTGCACAGGTCCGGGTCCAGCTTTTGAAATAATAGACCTGTGTAGACCTCTACAATGTGGTTTGTGATGTCAGAAACACCAGTGATTTAAAACAGCTATTTTGAGACTGTCTTTGGTTCACCGCAGTTTTAAGAAGAAAATAGCCTACTCAGCAATGGTATTGACTCATGAATTTGCAAATGGTTTGTCTTAAAGCATATTAAAAACACCACATAGACAAATAAACAACATTAAAGAGATAGTTCACCCAAAAATGAAAATTCTGTCATTAATTACTCACCCTCATGCTGTGCCAACCCCGTAAGACTTTCGTTCATCTTCGGAACACAAATTAAGATATTTGTGATTAAATCATTCTGAGAGCTGGATCACTCCTCCATAGGCTTCTAAAAGATTGAAACTTGACAGGCCCGAAAAGTTATTAAAGAAATCGTTAAAAGAGTCCAAGTGACTACAGTGCTCATTCTTAAGTTTATAATACGACGAGAATACTTTTTGCGTGCAAAAAAACAAAAAATAATGACTTTATTCAACCATCTCTTCTCTTCCATGTCTTTTCTAAGCTGTTGACGTATAACAGCGCAGCGCTTCTGTGTTATACGTCACACGTAGCCTCACTGTTGGCTGACGCTGGTCATGTGTGTGATGAGTGATGTTCAACCAGAAGCGTTGCGCAACAACACTACGTGAAATCTCCAGGCCCAAAGAGAATCAAAAAGTATTCTCGTAGCTCGATAAACTTAAGATCTAGCCACTGTAGTCACTTGGACTCTTTTAACGATTTCTTTAATAACTTTTCGTGGCTGTCAAGTTTCAATCATTTAGAAGCCTATGGAGGAGTGATCCAGCTCTCAGATTTAATCAAAAATATCTTAATTTGTGTTCTGAAGATGAACGAAGGTCTTACGGAGTTGGAACGACATGAGGGTGAGTAATTACTGAGAGAATTTTCATTTTTGGGTGAACTATCCCTTTAAAAGCTTGATTTTCACCACAGGGGGACTTTAAGTAGCTATCAGCTTGCGTCAGTTGCACAGAACATTGTATTTTAAAAGGACCAAACACATAAATGGTGTGCCCATTTTAAGGTTGAGTCATGGACAAAACTAACATAACATTTCTAAAATAGAATTCTAACTTAATGTTTGAACAGTAGGTGGCGCTGACACCAAATTTAGGTGGTTTTCTAAAAGGGAAAAACAACCATTCCTACAAAGTTTGTGTCAGTCTGCAAAATCTCTATAAGCTGCAGAATCACTCCTGTTTGACATTTGCTAACAATTCCATTGGGATTTAAGCAGAGAGTGGTGCTGAAAACCAAAACAATTATTGCTCAGGTTGCTGAGCCTTTGTCTGAAAAGGATCTGGTTTGGTGAAAAAAAAATGAAAAAAATAAAACTGGCGAAATATCTAGTTGTGCAGAAACTGAAACAACTCCAGGGAATAAAATGGAAGAATTTAGTATCTATTTCATTCACAAGTCCAGAAAATATGTGAACATTTGAGCTATTGGTGGTGCTAGAGAACGTCACCAGACCCCATTGTAGAAAACATAAAATAATAATCTAACAAATATAATAGGTGTCTATCTTTTAGTGATTGGTCCCCAAAAACATTGACATTACTGGGCTGATAGTTCTTATTTCTTACTGTATTCTGAATGAATAATCAGACTTTATTTACTGATTGGGAGCAACCCACAAGCCTCGTCATTTCAGAGATACTCTGATCCATTTGCCTTGAACAATTTGGCCCTTAAGTCATTCAGATCTTTACTCCTGCATCCAACATGTTTTATACGAAATGATTGTTCACTTACCATCTAATCTACCCAGACACGTGGTCTTGTTAGGAGACAATCAACAAAATTTTCTTCACCTATGAGTGATCATAAAGTTTTGGCTCGTCAGTGTTCATACATGCACATCTCTATCTCCATATAAACATATATCATCCATTTACTTGCAGTTCTTAGAAAACAGTCTGGCATTTCCTTCATCAGTTCTCCTTCTATTTTCAGCTACACGCTGTGCTTTATTTAGCATTTCTCACCATACTGCTCTACCACGCATCACATGAGTGGAGTATAGTGCCAGCTTTAATGAGTTCATTTGCTGGCATAGCAGCTGAGGGAATCGCAGGGACATCCGTGTGGGCTCAGACCCCCCGGCTCCGCGTGCGTGTTATATAATAGCGGAGTGATGTAATGCGCTTCCCTGCACATCAGCTTTGAGGAGTATATGGTGCCGAGTGCTGCATTGCCCTTGCTCTCCACCTGACTCCTGCAGAGTTCTTCACTTTCACTCCGTGTGCACCGCTGCCATGGAGACCACAGTGAGAGAGAGAGAGAGAGAGAGAGAGAGAGAGAGAGAGAGAGAGAGAGAGAGAGAGAGAGAGAGAGAGAGAGAGAGAGAGAGAGAGAGAGAGAGAGAGAGAGAGAGAGAGAGAGGCTTTAGGTTCTTTCTTTCAAAAGGTTGAGGATTATATCATTTAATCCTCTCCGTCTGAAATCAAGGTTATTATAGGTTTGCATTTTTAAAGGAGTTTTTCTTTTAATATTTTCACATTTCCAATATATTTCAGTTTAGTTGTAGTTAGTTTCATTAATGGTTTTGTTAGTTTTAGTTTTAGTTTAAATAATACAAATAAAATAATTGTTTGTGATTTAACAAAGAACCAAACAAATGCAATTTAAAAGTATAAAAGTGCATATTAATTCATACTACAAATTTTAAAGATGAAATATTGTTAAACATATGGTGTATAAGAACAAAACATGTGCATAGGATTATTATTTTATGGTTATTTCTATGATTCATATTTTAAAGTAGGCTATTATTCTTTTACTGATACATTTATGTTTTATGTATATTTTAAAATCATATACTCATAGTAAATGTCAGACCAGACATTTTGTTTACTTTTGTTTACCAGACATTTGTTGATAATTTGTATTTGTGGGCTAGATATGCTTATTGTTTTTTCCTTTTTCTGCTCAGTGTGGTATCCTACGTGTGATATCTTGTTTATTATTGTTTCACATGAAATGATTATCTTACCTGGAATCAAGGTACAGCTGTATTTGCACAAGGTCTATGATGGAAATACTTACATGGCCATTTCGGCTTCTCAAGGCTGGTTCACACAGAAAGCGTTTTTGCTTTGAAAAACAAAAGACACGAGCAGTGGAATGTGGAAAAAGTGCAAGATCTCCAATTATTTAGTTTTGCTTATTATTATTTCAGTTAGTTTTTAAGTAACTGTTGTTAGTTTTGTTTTGTTTTAGTTTTTCATTCATGCTGAAATTTCTATTTAATTTACAGTTTACATTACGAAAATCTTTTTTGACCAATAGTTTAGTCTTAAGTTCAGTTTGCGTGTACAAAAATAACCTTGCCTGAAATTATATTCAAAATCTAATTAATTACAGAAATCCTAGCTGGGATGTTTTATTTGTTTATTGTTTCGGTCTGGGATTCAATGAACAATATTGTATAGGAAGTATAAGCTATTGTATAAGCTTTTTGTGAATTATTATTATTATTTTTTTTTTTTTTTTTTTTTTTTGCTGCTGCTGCTGTTCCTTTAAGATTCTAATGTAAAATGCCACTTTGCATGTCAAATGAAATACTGCACTTATCTGCAGAAACAAGCTGCTGGTTTGCTGTTGGTGCTAATATAGATTTAACAGTATAGGCTACATTTCAATAACAGACTCTTTGCAAAGATGCCTTACAGATTGATAAATCAATCTGCTGAAATGACAAGACTTCAACTACTAGTTTTTAATGTTGGGGACTCTTCAGATGGATCTGCTAAACATTGAATAGCCATTGTTAAAATGGTATTGCATTCAAATGAAGTCCTCTATTGGACATCACAATGTTGTGGAAGTACAGAACAAGTCAATTCTGTTAAATTGGATCAATACAGTAAACAATAGCTAATAGTGTGATAATAAAAATGTTTTCTATTTCAATATATTTTAAAATGTAATTTATTCCTGTGAAGGCAAAGTTGAATTTTCAGCATCATTACTCTAGTCTTCAGTGTCACATGATCCTTCAGAAATCATTCTTATGCTGTTCAAGAAACATTTCTTACTATTATCAATATTAAAAACAAGTGGGATGCTTGATATTTTTGTAGAAGCCATCAAAAGAACAGCTTTTATTAAAAAAAATAAAAGTTTTTGTAACATTTTAAATGTATTTACTGTGACTTGAATGAATTTTTTTTAATGGCAATGTATATTAACACAGGAAACGTGATTTTTCATAATATGAAACATAGGCATCATAATTAGTGAATGAAATTGGGGAATATGAACTAATGAAAGCCCAATAATGCCTGAACAGCTTAAAATAGCAAATTGCAGATTCCAGGTTTTTAGCTTGGTCAGCTTTATCATCATAGCCGCAGGGATTCCCAAACCCCATTGCATAATCCTTCAGCGCTGTTTACATAAGGTCAGGTCTGGATCTTCAGAACTGTCATGAACCTTCATATCAAGCACTCTTTATGGCATGCGACAAAGTTCAACTCCTGCAACAATGCAAAAGATGCACCTGAAACCACACATACGTAAAAAAGGGTAAAACAAAAGGACAGGGCTTCATTTACTAAAGTTATGTGACTATTGATTTATTGGATTGAATGTAATATGTGATGGATTGATTTAAAATCACTGCAATTTTGTGAAATTAGCTTTAGTGTGTTTTAAACCAGGATGGGGATTACAAGCATAAAATGCAATGGCAATCGCATAACCTGCCATGATGCTCCTATTTCTTTCTCTGGCACTGTAAAGGGAAATCTCATTTGGCTATCGTGCAGAGGGTCAATAATGAAGGAGAAGGAGATCCTTTCTACGAAGTCATGGGCATCGTCACTCTGGAAGACGTCATCGAGGAAATCATCAAATCTGAGATTGTGGACGAAACAGACCTCTATAGTAGGTGTTTTTAATACTTCTCTTCTTTAAATTTTCACTCACGCAAATCCGTGGCCTTATCTTTCTATCACTATTAAAACTTCAGATGAACATTCAAACATCTAAAAGATACAAAAGAATAATATATTCCTCTAAACAGCCAGTACAGAGCATTTGACTGAGTGAAAACCTGCTTCCTCGTGCATAGTCTATAATACTGTGACCCTGTTACAAATAATTACCACACTTATTGGATTCCATAACTCTGTGTTATTTGTCTTCTGGCAAATCCTGTTCTCTGCAATAAACAGATTGCTTTTAATTATATTAACACTGCTAAAATAGGGGGAGACTGGGGTTAGGGAAAGTTACTTTTAAAAGGAATGCGTTACACTATTGCATTACTCCCTAAGTAAGAAGTAACTAATTGTGTTACTTACTTTTGATAGAAAGTAATGCAGAGTTACATTACTTTTGCATTTGTCAGGGTTCTGTCACTTCTGTTTAGTCTATTTCTTGGTTTTGTGACAGAGCCCACACACTCTTGTTTTGTCTTGTGCTGTGTTGCATGCAGCTTGTGTTTTTCACTGGCTGCATGCTTTCATGTTTTGTGTGAACATGTGGCTTATGAGTGTTCTCATTGGTGTTCATGTCTCGTTTTGTGTTAGCTCATGTCTTGTGATTTTTGTTTTACTGGCCATGTGCTCTCCTGTCATTGTCTAGCCCCTCCCATCTTGTTACCTGATTGATTCATCTGTCCTCCATTGTTACCCTCTTTTGTTTGCTTCCCTATTTATTCTCCTTGTGTTTTCAGTCCTGTGCTGGTTCGTTGTCTAAGGTACCCTCATGTTTCTTGTTCCTGCCATGTCCAGTTGGAAAGTCATGCTGCCTGTCTTGTTTCCCCCACAGGGTAGTTTTTGTTTGTTTTTGTTATTTTTTTTTACTTAATAAATACCAATTGTCCTTTCACTTGGGCTAGACTGTTTTTGGCTAATGTAAAGTCCCCTTCACACCATAAGTGAAATGATCCTTCGATGATCCAGCGCCCACAACGTCTCTGAACTTACTCATGATTTCTCACATTATGACAGAAGAGCTGTCGTTCAATAAATAGGAAAACAAAGTAATGTGTGTTACTTATTTGAAAAAGTAACTAACATATTTTGTTGTAAATTTAAAAGTAATGTGTTACTTTTATAGTTACTTGAAAAAAGTAATCTGATTACGTAACTCACGTTACTTGTAATGCGTTACCCTCAGCACTGGTTGTTAAATGTTTTACTGTGAATATTACTTAAGCTTGCTTGGAAAGTTAAGTTACCTTAAAGTCTTGACTATTATAGCTCGATGTACCATTACAGAGAGGCACAAAATCATTCTCCAGAACATTTTCATTCACAGTTCCTTGCTGGTGGAATGATCACCCCACCTTCATCCAGCATGCAGAATCCCTGACAACATAAAGACAGCTGAAAACTCATCTCTTCTGTGAGCACATAACCTACAAAAATCTTTCTTTTCCCTTTAATCTTAGCTATGCTACTCAAAGCAATGTCTAAAACTTTTTACAGTTACCACCGGTGTCCAGGAAATAAGTTATAGTTATTAATACCATCTTGACCTTTTGTGACAACGTATCCCAATACCCAAAAAGTGAGGTAGGTTGTCACAATGGGAACCTGCCATTAAATAGCTATTTCTGTGCATTATAACAGATTATACATTTGTCACAGTCATAAATCACCAGCCCTGTCACCTTCAGCACTACATCTCCCAGAATCCTTTCTGGTCCACTACTTGCACACATTCCACAAATATCACCAGCTCAGTCACTATTCACCTAATGAATTCTGCACCAGATATAAGGACACTCCACACCACACACACACACACACACACACACACACACACACACACACACACACACACACACACACACACACACACACACACACACACTGGTCTCGTTGTTCATACCTAAATAATTTACCAGACCACGCACCTGTACGATTAACGCGCCTGTGCGATTAACTCACCTGTGCGATTAACTCAGCTGTGCGATTCACTCGCCTGTGCGATTAACTCGCCTGTACGATTAACTCGTCTGTACGATTAACTCGTCTGTACGATTAACTCGTCTGTACGATTAACTCGTCTGTACGATTAACTCGTCTGTACGATTAACTCGTCTGTACGATTAACTCGTCTTCGATCGTTGTACGATTAACTCGTCTGTACGATTAACTCGTCTGTACGATTAACTCGTCTGTACGATTAACTCGTCTGTACGATTAACTCGTCTGTACGATTAACTCAGCTGTACGATTAACTCAGCTGTACGATTAACTCAGCTGTACGATTAACTCAGCTGTACGATTAACTCAGCTGTACGATTAACTCAGCTGTACGATTAACTCACCTGTACGATTCATTCACCTGTACGACTCACTCAGCTGTACGATTCACTCAGCTGTACAATTCACGCACCTGTACGATTCACTTACCTCTACGATTCACTCATCTGTACGATTCACCCAGCTGTACGATTCACTCACCTGTACAATTCACGCACCTGTACGATTCACAAACCTGTACGATTCACGTACCTGTACGATTCACGTACCTGTACGGTTCACGTACCTGTACGATTCACTCACCTGTACGAATCACTCACCTGTACGATTCACTCAGCTGTACAATTCACGCACCTGTACGATTCACTTACCTCTACGATTCACTCATCTGTACGATTCACCCAGCTGTACAATTCACTCACCTGTACAATTCACGCACCTGTACGATTCACAAACCTGTACGATTCACGTACCTGTACGATTCACGTACCTGTACGGTTCACGTACCTGTACGATTCACTCACCTGTACGAATCACTCACCTGTACAATTCACGCACCTGTACGATTCACTCACCTGTACAATTCACTCACCTCTACGATTCACTCACCTGTACAATTCACGCACCTGTATGATTCACTCGCCTGCACAATCCACGCACCTGTACGATTCACTCACCTGTACAATTTACGCACCTGTACGATTCACTCACCTGTATGTTTCACGCAGCTGTACGATTCACGCACCTGTACGATTCACTCACCTGTACAATTCACGCACTTGTAACATTCACTCACCTGTACAATTCACTCACCTCTACGATTCACTTACCTGTACAATTCACGCACCTGTATGATTCACTCGCCTGCACAATCCACGCACCTGTACGATTCACTCACCTGTACAATTTACGCACCTGTACGATTCACTCACCTCACTCAGCTGTACAATTCAGTCTTCAGTTGTTTGCCTTCAGCTTCAGCCATGTATCTCCAACACTGCATCTGCAACAGATAAGACTAATCCACTGAAAGAAGACATTTTGGGAAAAGAAGCACGCCAAGTGTCCTGCTACTGGGACAATGCCATTAACATGCTGAGTATTAAAACAATACTGTTGTTTTTAAGTTAATTAAAAAATATGTATTTAATTTATTTACATAAAAATGATTATTAAAATTGAATAATTAATAATTTAAATAATTTAATATTGTTTATTTAAAACGGCAATAAAAGAATGACAGTTTACAATACAATTTTGCAATAAAACAGTACAAAATAAACTGAAATATAACATGCCATATTTGATATCTTATTCTTGCAGATAGGGTTAGGGTAAAAAAACCTTAATCCTAACAAAATTGTTGAGCATGTTAATTCCAATCAAGTGCATCTAAATCTTTTTGGCACAAGATTTAGAGTAAATTTAATAAATCAATAAATAAAAATAACAAAGTATGGCAAGGCTCGATACAAAAAATGGCCTGAAAATGTTCTTCCATTATATTTAATTCAATTATATGGAGTTAAATAATGAATAAATTACCTGAAGAACAGTTTAACAGTTTTCTTTTAACCCTCTATTTTCTATACATCTTAAACATATTCTCAATGCTCTCGTTTACTGCTTATTGGTGTTGCGGTAAAGCCTACATAATCCATTGCTGTTGTGTCTTGGCAGCTGATAACCGTTCGAAGAGGAGAGTTTCTCACCATGAGAGGAAACAGCAAGATTTCTCCCATATTTAAACTCTCAGAGAGTGAAATGAAGGTCAAAGTTTCACCACAGCTTCTACTCGCTACACATCGCTTTCTAGCCACAGGTAATCTCAATTCACAGATGTCAATTTAAGTTGAATAGATTTCAAGTTTTATGAAATTTAAAATGCTTTAAGTTTAAAGCACATACAATGCATGACAATAGTATACTCATTTGGCACAGCATTGAAAATCATCAATGAATTGTGAAAGTTCACAATGTTGTGTTTCAGTCAATGATTCTCTCTGTTCCCTCCCTGTCGGTAGAATTAGAGCCTTTTAAGCCAACGCATCTCTCAGAAAAGATCCTTCTGCGACTGATCAAGCACCCGAGCGTTTTGCAGGAACTCAAGTTTGATGAGAAAAACAAGCGATCACCAAAGCACTTCCTCTTCCTGCGCAACAAACCTGTGGATTATTTCATCCTAATATTGCAGGTGCAGCACTACAATCTTTGAAATACATTCCGAAATGTCTTTTATATCGAAAGATGTATGCAAAATAAAACATTTTCACCATTGGACCCCACTGTAAGTGGAGTAAAAGTGCTACTTTGCTCAGTTTTCATTAATGCAAACTTGATTTAAGATGGACAAATGTGTGATTCATCTCTCTCTGGCTGCAGGGTCGAGTCGAGGTAGAGATCGGTAAAGAGGGACTAAAGTTTGAAAATGGGCCGTTCACATACTACAGCTTACCTGCTATCATGGCCATCCTACCCTCAGGTTTGTTTACTGATATAAAATGCTATTTTAAAGGTCTCCTATAACAGGTTTACATGCATCCAAGGTCAAAAAACACTTGAATTTTCGCCTTATATACAATGCAGCATCACCTATTTTCTCACAGTGTCTGAAACGGCTCATAAAAGATTGGTCTCTATAAACCCCTCCTTTCCGAAAGCCTACTCTGCTCTGATTGGTCAGATGGTCCAGTCTGTTGTGATTGGTCTACAGCTTACAGCTTGTGTTGGAAACAAAACGGCCATTGCCATTTCTGAATTTCAGCTCCGGATGCTTCCTCAGCACTTTTATACACAGTGATACAAATGGCGTCATTGTTCATGGACAGCCAATGAAGAACTTAGGCTGGCATTATGCAAATTTGTTAGGTTTGAGCAGGAAGTAATGTTGGATTGACTCATTTCAGGCAGTTCAGAATCGGTTCTTTGTCGTTGGAGACATTTATCATGCAGTTTGCTGCCCGTTTACATTCACAAAGCATTTACCAGTTTACATTCATCTTACACACTAGATGAAAGGTAATGTCTGAAAAAGCATAATATGAGCATTGTCATACTAGCAGAATTCATCACTGGAGCTGAACAGAGTCTCATTTGATAAATCGACTTGAGTTTCCAGAATATCTTGATGAAGATTTTCCTGCATTAAAAATATTAATGAGCAATTAAAAACTGTGATAGGCGTTGAGTGCGCGGAGCATACGTGACCCCTCTAGCAACTCTCTCCAGAGATAATTAAAGCAGAAAATCTAAACAGAGCGGCTATGTAAATCTTTGGAGAGTAGAGTCTGGTAATTACAGCGGGAGAGAAACTCTCGTCTGCCCACTCAGGCAAAAATTGGCACGTTATTATATAAGGATGAAAATCTCATAAGCTTACCGTCACGGAAATGCAAAAATAACTCCAAGGATGGAGCCTTTAGCACTTGTTAAAGAGGTTAATTCAGAACAAATGTGCGTTAAATCTAAGTTAAAGTAAGTGTCTGTGTCAAAGTCTGTCTCTCTGGTGAGGTTTATCTCTGCATCTCTCAGATGTAGACACACAAAGCCACACACAGATGCAGAAACAAGTGTTTAATTCATTATAAAACAACAGTTTGGTGTGTTTTTCTTCATTGAAAAACCTCTAAAAACTAATATTACCTTTGAAAAATGCATCTAAAATAATGTCTATAATAGTATCAATAAGTCAAACTATTGCTTTTGAATGCTTCCACCACAGCTAAGTGTACAAAAATATACAATACATATACATTATACTGTACAGTTATAGACTGTGTAATTATAGACTCTTGATATGCTGAGGAAAGGAGTGTCTAAATCTGTGGCAATAATTGAAGCAATAATCAACTGAATCTGTGATCCAGTCCACAGGTCCCCATCGCGGAGCAGCGGTCTCAATCATTCGGAACTACGATCCACGGAGGCAGCCTGGGTCAACTGAGCATCTGTGCAGGACCGTACTTACCAGACTATTCAGTTCGTCAGCTCACAGACCTGCAGATCATTAAGGTACATTTGATCATGCTGAGAGAATTTAAAGAACACCTGTGGTGAAAATCAAGGTTTTATTGTTGTTTATGTGGCTATGTGGTGTTTTTAAGACACACTCTAAGCAATGCTGGGTTCTTTCAACCCACATTTGGGTCAAATATGGACAAACCCATATGTTGGGTTAAAAATTTAATTAAAAAAAAATGTAACTTTCACTTTCATCTGTAAATTTTATAATTACATTTTTAACGCAACATTTGGGTTTGTCCATATTTGACCCAAATTTTGGTTGAAACAACCCAGCATTTTTTAGAGTGCAATAGACAAACCATGTTCAAATTCATCAATCAACAGCAGTGCTGAGTATTTTCTCCTTAAAGCTGCAGTGAACCAAAGACAGTCTCAGAAATGTGGTTTAGAAAGCAGCCCCTGTTTCATACCGTCACAAACATGTATCCAATCTTGTCAACTTGCGGGATGGGGATTTTCTCACTGACTTTCTATGATGTTCAGAACATTTCTAATGATGCTGATTTTTAGAAGGCAGATGAGAAACACATTATTAGCAGTTCAATAACATAGTCAAGCCAAAGGCTAATCATTTTAATTATTGTTATGTGTCCATTGTTGTATAATTCGCTATTTTTTAATGAAAGCATAACTTTCTAAAAAATATTTTTAGTGTTACAAAATATCTCTATTTATTTCAAATAAATGCTGCTCTTTTGAACTTTCTATTCATCGATCAATACTGAAAAATAAAACATTTTCCACAAAAATCTTAAGCAGCTAAAACTGTTTTCAACATTGATAATAATAAGAACCATTATGAATCTTTTAATATCATTAGGAAGATTTTAAAGGATCTTGTGACACTGAAGACTGGAGTAATGATGCTGAAAATTCTGATTTGCATCAATAAATTACATTTTAAAATATATTACAAAAGAAAACAGTTTTTTTATTGTAATATTTCACAATATTATTTTTTTTACTGTATTGGTGTATTACATGAAATTACAATAATGGGAATTTAGGAAAGAAAACAAATTTTCTTTAATAAAAATATAATTTCTTTTGAGGCACAATATGACCCAGACCCAGCTTTCTTTGTTAAGAATGAACCAAGGACTTGCATCAAACTTTTATTTCCAGTGTTCTATTTGCTCCAAAAACAAGACAAATACTTTTTAATAATAATAAATAATGCTTATGTAAATATTATAATACTACGATAGAAACATATTATTATGAGATATGTATTGAAACATTGTCTCAATGTCATTGATTCCAGATCACTCGTAACCATTATCAGAACGCCCTGACAGCTACACGCATGGACATCTCTCCGCAAACACCCGATGCAGAGAGTCAAGCTCCTGGGGAGAGAATGACAATCCCCGAGACACGTTCCAACAGCATCGCCCTTCCTCTGACCGACCCGCGGCCCTGTCTGACCCGATTCCACCAGCACAGACAGCCCGACAGCACCACCACCCTCAATGAGAGAAACCGCATAGTCCGTGAGTGCATTCGCTT
This sequence comes from Chrosomus eos, assembly GCA_036326025.1. NCBI lineage: Eukaryota > Metazoa > Chordata > Actinopteri > Cypriniformes > Leuciscidae > Chrosomus > Chrosomus eos. The sequence goes on along the minus strand of CM070833.1, from coordinate 28,984,999 downwards.
TCGGTCAGAGTCCGACTTTCTCAGGTCTGTTTGGTTGTTTGCCAGGCAGCAAATACATATTGAAACAATTTGACACTGAAATATATTTTTACTCCGGAGCTAGATAAAAATCAGCGAAAGCATTATATGACAGATTATATGAGCTCATCTATAAAGGCTCTGATCTTTTATGAAGTTGGCTGTGATTGCACAACCACAGTGTAAAGCCACTGTTTGAGCAACACTAAGAAAGTTGTTTTATACAGTTTGAATATAGTCCATCATTGATAACCATTAATGTCAGTCAAAGTAAATTGCCCATAATGTGCTATTTTAAAGGTTCTTAATTTTGTTATGGTGGTCTCCTACAATATGCATCCAAGTCAAGTCATCTTCATTTATATTGCGCTTTTAACAATGTAGATTATTCCAAAGCTGCTTTACAGTGATAATAGGAAATCAAAGTAACAGAGATTGGTTTGGCTTTGTGACAGCTCTAGAATAAAGTTATTTTTCCAGCTAAAGTTAGTTTTAATTGATTCACTTCCGTCGCAACGATCATTAACTCCGAGGTCAAAAAACACTTTCTCAATTTCTCATAATATACATTGCACATCATCTAATTTCTCAAAGAGTCTAAAACGGTTTGTTTAAAGATTCAGTCTCTGAAACCCCTCCTTTCCACAAGCCTACTCTGCTCTGATTGGCCAGATGTTCAGCCCAGTCTGTTGTGATTGGTCTACTGCTTACAATGCATGAGGGAAACAAAACGCCTATTACCACATCTGGATTTCAGCTCTGGATGTTCCTCAGCACTTGATAAAAAGTGATATGAACAGCAAAGATGCTGTTGGTTTTTCCATATCAATTTCAGCTCGAGTCCTCATCCTTTTGAAGTGGATTCGCAGCACTGAAAACAGTGTCTTCTCTACATGTCGACAACACGAACCAAACTCTTCCGGTCTCAGCTACAACTACAGTGTTTGAGGGCAAGGCAAAGTAGACGCTCACAAACAGCTATATTACACATATTAATATTCGAAAAAGCATAATAGGGGCACTTTAATTTTTGTGGAAACTGGATGCAGATAATGCATGTTGATGATGATACATGTAATAGAATTAAGACGTTTCTTACAGCTTCCAAGCGCAAAACAAGACAGATGGCCGAGGCCGAACTCTAATCCTCTTAGCAGTAAAACTAATCAGACTTTGTGTGACAAATTTTAACTCCAATTCTTAAGCTAGAAATCACTTATAATGTCAAAACAGAGACGACGTTCAGTTTCCACTAATACATTAAATCTGCCTTAAAGTGTTCACAGGATCAAATGCAGGGTAATCAAATTACACTGTTAAACAAGATCACATCAATGTTTGCTTTTATATCAAAGGCCACTGTAAATATTTAATGTACTGTGCATGTAGTACTGATAGCAAACTTCACAATGTTGTTCCACCATCCCAGCCGAAATTCATTGCAGTTTTACTTAAAATCCTAATGAAATCAAAATTGTTTGGCTTTTCATCCAAGTTTGAAGACTTGAGGTTGTCCGAGGTTGTGTATTCATAAAATATGTCAAAACAAACTAGTCAAAATATACAGATATGGGCCTATATGCATTTAAAATGGACAGTCTTTCTCTGGATCAAAAAATTGACCAAAAATATTGATGAATATATATTTTGTCCAATAAATTACATGACAGATAATTATATGACTTTCTATAATGAACATATCTCTTCAGTCAGAATGATAAATACCACATGCCACCAATCGAATTATACAACAGTAATCATACATCATTATCAGCAAAGATTTGAAACTTCCTGTTTCAATAGGAAATGTGACTCAACTCAGAATTGCATACTAGCTAGCTGCATAACATTGCATATGTTGCAGAAATATTAACCTATGCTATTCCAGTCAACACAGGACAGAAAATTGTTTGCCAAACCATTTCATTTTCATGTGAAAAGACAGTTCCTAAAATTGACTTCAAAGCTTATGATTGTTCATACTTTTTTTTTTACTCATACACTTATAGTACATAGTACATACTTATTTCCTGTGTGATCAGCTGACTGTGTCTCTCTGTCTCCCCCTGTAGGAAGTAAGTCAGATGGACAGAAGAGCCCCAGTGACTCCGTGTTCCTCCGGATGGATGACATCCCATATATTAGAGAGAATCGTGTGGAGAGAAAAGAAGGAACTGGTGGGTGAATAGAAGGATGAGTTCTGAAGCAAAACCATGACAATATGTCCAAAAATTTAATATAAAAGCTACTAAAAAATGAAATCAAAAGTTGCATTTGGAACAAACTGGTGGTCAGGTGAAATAAATCATTGTCATTATTTCATGAATATTTTTATAATTCTAAACGCATAGTTCACCCACAGACACAGACACAAAAAATAGAATTTTTGAAGAATATTCAGTTTTTTTCCCCTCAACAACTGTTTCACAAACAATACTATATGATTTCAGAGGATTATAGTTTTTAATAATGAAAGTTGTATGGACTACTGTCATAATACTTTTGCTCTCTTGCGTTTAACTGTATACAGGTTCGAAAATGACTTGAGACTGGGTTTGTAAATAATGACACAATATTCATTTTTGGGGGAAATGTCCTTTTAAGAAGGGTGGTGGTCTGCTCTCTGAGTAAATGCACCCAAACTTTCAAACATTAGAGTAGCTGTTTGACAGCGAGAGGGATGTTTGACAGACTGCAGGGAGAGGAAATGCATACGCTAGTCTCTGTTTATACGACCTGCAGAGGAATGTTGACATCAGGCTATAGAACTGTCCATTTCAGCTCCGCTTGTTATGACTGGAGGTTAACAGGAATTACTGAATCAGGAATCAATGAATCACAGAAGAGTCACTGAACCAATCTCTCGCCAGCTCAGTTTGTCATGTGATCATGGCCTGCTGTCGATTTCAGATGCTTCGGCCAAACCCATGGAGACAGACCTGTCTACATCCCAGCTCATCAGCTCTTACTCTCTGGGCGGCTCGGATGAGAACCTGGGGAAAAAACTGCTCCGGAAACTGAGTGTGTATCAACTGCCAATCACTCGACTGAATCAAACACACAACCGTCCCTATACTCTGCTGCAAAATGTTTCTATATTTGGGAATCCGCCCCGTAATGACACGACACCTGAGTTTACAGCTGAACACACACACATATACACACACACCTGCATTTACTCTTACAACTCCATCTGTTTCCTAGCAACTAGCCAGACAAACTGCAGCCCACATATCTGATTAATAAAAAAAGACAAGTCACTCAGAACAATGTTATTTGCACAAGTAGGGCATATTTCTGGGCCAGAAGCCTTTGTTGCTCCTGGAAAAAAACTCTTTTTTTTTATCAAGAATGATCCCTGCTGTTAAAAAAAAGATTGTGTGGGAGGCTGGTGCTTCAGCAAAATGTCTTATAGCTGACAAGTCTTTCATGGTAACACTTAACAATAAGGTTCATTAGTTAAAGTAACACCAAGTAACTTTTCCTCTTCGGTCGCCCTACTGGTTGGAAACGAAATTGTCCATTGCCGCTGTCGTAAATAATCCAGCCTACCGTCGCACGCACGCTCGCTGTTTACCCAGCACCGGCTTTAGAATGAACAATGTCCACAGACAAGGTAGTGTATGTTACGTGATTTCATGAAAGGATGATGTATTGCGACATCAGAAACAAAGAAAAACGAAATAATGACTATTGTAGCGCTTGACGTAAAGCAGTCGAATTTTGTAGTTCTTTTTGTGCACGGGTTCCTACCCGAAACCTGAAGTTACATAGTGCCAGTGAAAGCGATACAGACCCCGTCAGGCTATGGCAGACGAGTCATTTAACTTATTTTAAGTCGATGTACCATCACAAGGGTCTTGGAAATATATTATGAAGGTTGAAAAACTACTTAGTGTTACTTTAACATTAGTTAAAGGCACACTATGCAGAAATTCCATTTTTTTCAAACAGTCGCTGTGGAGTACTTGTATTTAACGCTACTGTCGTAAATACCACTCACGCAGAGCGTCTCTCCACTCACGGCCTGATACCACTTTGAAGCTGTTATATTAAGGTACAAATCTTAACTTTAACTTACCAGTCTAATAATAAAGTTGAGAGAAGAGAATCGGTTTTACATCCAGCTTTTTCTTTCAACCTGCGCCAACGAGAAAACTCCTTTCCAAGATCGACTCTTGTTTTTCCTCAAGCACAACCCTCTCGCGTTTTCTCTTTTTGCCTCCTCAGAAGCAGGTTTAAACTTTTTCCTTGCCTCAGCCATGGCCAGGATTCGAGCAGGCGGAAAAATAGTAGCAAAAGCCTTAGCTCCATGAGTATATCAGAGCCTGTGGTCACGTGACGGTCGTAAAGCGATACGTTCTCCAGGCATTCTCCTGGTCACATGACCTGGCCAAAGACGGTGCGCCTTCTCCAAACTTACATAGGCGGTATTTCAAGAGGGCAGCCCTGCTCGGAGCATTGATAGTGTCAAGCGCTGTATATTGGCCTGAGGAATCATTTATATATAAGAACTCGTATGCGTCAACTCTTTAGGTCACAAAGTCAGCGGTGTGCCTTTAATGTATTAACTAACATGAACTAACCATGAGTAATCCATTTGTTACTGAATTTCCGTGAAAACCGCGATGTCATGCGCATGCGTATTACGGGCTCAGTCTGTAGGCGCATTAAAAAAAAAGTCTATAGGCGCGTAGTATTTCTTTACAAAGTGACATCGCCAACTACTGGCCTGGAATACATAATACAGTTGTTTTCATCGTTTTTGCGAATCTGTGTTGAACGGGAATAACTTCGACAATTGTCGCCTGTACGCGAAAAAACCCAAAATTGTCCATCGACTGCCAGCTTTTCATTTAAGATTTTCTCGTCAGTTCACAACTAGGCATTTTACATGTCACTTTCTACTCTCCAGGCAACAAAAAAAGAAAGAAGTCTCGCGATGGAGATAAAACTTTGGAGGACAATCCTGAACATTCACAGGTGAAGACCTAGCATTCGTTTTATGGGTTTGCTTCTTTCTCGCACTCTCCTGCTTCTCCGACAAATGTGAAATCCTCTCCAGCCTTCCTCTGGATCTGAAGAGAAAGAGATAGAGAGAGAGAAAGCACAACCCGCTGTACACAGACCACCACCACAGGATGTAGCATCATAAAGCCTTTCCTTCAGCATTGAAACTGGACGACGCTCAATGCCCGTTTCAACAAACCTGAAATTTCCAACATGCAGCAAGACAAGCTTTTTTAAATTGACGAAATGCTACATAACCATTGATATACTACAGTTTTGATGCCGGTTTATGATGATGTCATCTCCAGTCACTGTGGTTATGACAGTCTGACCTCTGACCCGGGCAAAGCCAGCAAGCACAAGCCTGGATACGTGAAGCCAACCATCTGACCAATGAGACGGCAGAACCTTTAGTATGTCTCGTGGTCATCTGTCAGTAGAATTATCTTGAAAAAAAGTGTTTATTGTGTGATTTTATATCATATTAAGTCAGAAGTATTTGTCAGGCTGTGCCTGGAAATCCATTAAGATGAATTTATTAATATCAAAGCACTTTGAGACAGATCAGACCCATTTATTTCATATTCTGTTGAATAGCTAAATGGTTGACAGAGGGAAAATACCTATATTAGGTAAGTGCTGTCAGATTTTTTTTTCTATTTTCTGTTTTCAAAAGAATGAATATTTAATGTTGGTTTCTTATTTTGCTTTTATTTCTGCACTTTTGTTCAGCTGAGAGCACAGGGTACAAAGTGATATGCTTTTCTTTTTCTTTTTGAGCTATTTTAGGCCATATTTGAATAGATTTTTAAAAATAGTCCTAGATGCCAGTGCTAATGATCCAATCACATATATTTGACAATAGATTTATTTGTCTAAAATTATCATTTATTATATTGGCATGCTTTTCTCAAACTGCAGTATAATTATTATTAGATTAGCATTGTGTTTAATGTATGAAATATAGATAGCCTAGTTAGAATATGCGCAAGCCATAACTTGAACAAACTTGAAGCATTGATATTAAAATTATATATATATAAAATAATAAGCAATATCCAAAACATGCAAGATGCCTATTTTTTTTTTTTGCTTTTCAGCCCTTTCAAAACTGAAAACTATAGAATTATAACTTAGTAATTTGCTGCAACATGCTAAAAAATCTCACCCACGTTTCATTTCATGAGCATACCTCTAAACTTCATATTTTCTGTACATTTTAAGAGCCTTTTTACGTGGCGTTCATATTTATACCACCGTTCAAAAGCTTGGGGTCAGTAAGATTTTGTGTGTTTTGAAAGAAATTACATTTACATTAATACTTTTATTCACTAAGCATAAATTGAGCAAAGTAAAGATATTTATAATGTAACATAATTTCTATTTCTATAATAAATGCTGTTTAAAAATTGATTTCTGAAGGATCATGTGACACTTAAGACTGGAGTAATGATGCTGAAAAGTCAGCTTTGCAATCACAGGAATAAATTACAATCTAAAACATATTAACATAGAAAATAGTGATTTTAAATTGTAATAATATTTGACAATCGTACTGTTTTTACTGTGTTTTTGATCAAATAAAAAAAGTGCATCCTTCTATCAAATAAAAAAAAAATCCTGACCTCAAACGGTAGAGTACAATCACCCAAACATCATAAAAATACCTGAGCACCCATTACTGCTTCACTGCCATGACTTTTCCCAGCATGCCATGATCATGACAAACTAACCAATCAGCTCATCCCTGCCAACAACAGGTCACATGATTACATTATGCCATAGGATTATAGAGGCTTGGATGTGTTTTGCATGAAAGAGTGTTCTTTACCGAGTATGTCAAGTTAATACCTTTCTCCTGCATGCATGCAGCAGACACTGGTGATATATTGACTGTTGGGCGCCATGCGAGACTCTTTTTACCTCTTTGCTAACAGTGACCTATATGGCACCACCAGGGAGTCCAACAAAGAAAGCACAAAGACTCTGGAAAACACTGGATGTCTGTTTCTTCTCCCATGATATTTATCCCGAGTAACTTTTAATAGCAATAACCAGGCTAGCCCCTTTTATAAAGTTGCTTTGCATCTTGTCGAGCTGGAGTGAACTGAATGTGCCTGCTCGCTTTCAGGCCACATGGACACTTTGTGTTGTGCAATACTGTGAGCTTAAGCCACTGTACGGAGAGCACATGCTGACAGAGAGAGAGAGAGAGAAAGAGGAACAGCCCTTTTTACGTCACCGTGCTGCATTGCAGGGTGAACTGAGTGACGCATGCTGACGTCTGAAACAACACATCCAAACAAACACAAGCACTGATTGACAAGACTAGACATGCACAAAATCCACTGAAACAACACATTAGATGACGTGTATATTTAAGCCTTAACCTGTAGGTATTTGCTAAAGACGAGGAGAAAATCCTCTCCGGCTCTCGCTCTCTGTACAGTGGGGTTGGCCGAATGATAGATATATGTTTTTACAGAGTTTACAAAGACTTCTATTTGAAAGCACTTGATGAATTGTGAATGAATTTATTGAAAAAGGACATATATATATATAAAGAGAATATCAAATGTTCTATTAAGTCGTGATGTGGTATTTTTAGTATGAAAAGTACCGCTAGCTTCCCAATAAATTCAAATTTGAATCAAATTTGTCTTGGAAACAAATGTTTTTGTTCAAATTCAGTACAATGAACACTGTCAAAGTCACCGTAAAATCAGGATTGACATTTTTATTGCAGTATTTAAAGGTACACTATGCAGGAATTCTGTTTTTGTCAAACAGCGACCCCTAGAGTCACTGTGGAGTACTGTACTTGTATTTAACATTACTGTCATAAATACCACTCATGGCCTGATATCAGTTTAGAATTAATAATAGAAATATAAATATTTTATATATAAATAACATTTTTTTCATTTGTTTATTTATACAAAATAATGCACAATAGGCCTGCACTCACATTATGTAAACACAAACTTTTATTTTGGATACGATTAATCCAAATTAATAGCCCCAATATTGTGTTGTTTTCTAAAAAAGTAATTGTGTTAGTTACTTTTTATGGAAAGTAGCCTAATGTGTTACATTACTTTTGTGTTACTTTTTCTCACATGGACTGGGCTTTCTTGTTTTTTGTTGGCAAAAGTAAAGGCCCTTTCACACCAAAAGTGAAATGAATAAGCCTCAGGTTGAAGGAAATGAAAATTCACACCTAGAGGGCTCGGCTCAAACAAACCTTTCAGCTGTGCTGCCATTCTGGATTGCAGAAGAATAGGATGCAGTAAAAGAAAGTTTAACACTTTTACTTTAGCAATAAAAATAAATGAATGAAATAAAATTAACAGAGGAATTTCAAGAGGGTCCTTACATCATTGGTAATGAAACACAAAGGGGATTTTTAGATTAGTAAAGTTATTTTTAGCTTATTATGGTTGAAAAGGATCATCAAAGGTCAGCAGCACATACATGTGTTAATAAAGTGAGATTAAATACATAAAGTATACTTGTGTTGTTTAACATATTGCAGGTTTTCGTAATAGTCTGAGTTTTCATTTCACTTTTTTTTATAAATTTTGAGGAATACTGAATCTGTTGAGTAAATGTTAAAAAATGCTCACATTTCTAGAACTACAATAACCATCATCTTTACACAGCGCACACAACGCCTCTGTAGTTCCATTTTCTCTCAACATTGGGACAGGAGAGGTGTCAGTCAGTAAATGTGAAAACAAAGTAACTTGTGTTGCTTGTTTGAAAACGTAGCTCAGATTTTTTTTTTTTGTAAATTGAAATGTAATGCATTACTTTAATGATTGCTTGAAAAAAGTAAATTTGATTACATAACTCGTGTTAATTGTAATGCATTTCCCCAAACACTGTACGTGAGTGTAAAGACACTTTGTTGAGGTTTGACATTCTATGGGTTTGACTGCAGGGCTATTTAGGATAACCTTTGCTGGTTGTTATTTTGAGGCAGAACACATTCTTTGAATATGCTTATCATGGAGCTAATGCCACTTGATCATTCAGAATCTATAACAACGCCCAAATGTCAGAGGTGCGATTTGTGCCTGTAAAATGGCAGATTCCTAAACTTTGGATTCCCAAACAACCAAAACTTATAGTTTCTTAAGTCAACCCTGTCACAGCAAGTTTAAAATGAGTTTGCTTATATAATAATATATAAATTGTAGTGGCAGTCTGTGGGCAGTTTATAAATCACACATTTTAAAACCATACACCATGGATTTTACTTTTAAAACATGTTTTGTGTCAATCCTGTTATATTAAAAACTTTATAAGTTTGAGCATTACAGGGTTTATAAAGCACTGAAGGTGCAAAAATAGCCTTCGCAAATATCACAAAAGTACACAAGACCAATTAGTATACTAAAATACTGAAAAAGATTGAAAAAAAACGTAATGCTATATATATATATACAGTTGTATAGTAATTGAAATTATCCAACCCCCATTGCAAATCATGGTTTATTGGAAATGTACACTTTCAGCTGTTTGCAATGAACAAATCAATCAAAAGCAATCGAAATAACTTAACACAACAAACGTTTTAAGTGGTTTCCCCAAATTCAACTGAAAATGCAACTTTTAATGAATTGCAGTCTCAAAATTATCCAACCTCTTCATGGCAAGCATCTTTAACACCCTTTTGCTGTAATGACCTGCTGCAAACAACGTGTATAATCGACACCAGCTTCTGGCAGCATTTCTGAGGAATCTCAGCCATTCTTCATGAGCAATGGCCTCCAGTTCAGTTATATTCTTGGGAAAAACCACACGTACACAAAAAGCACATAGTATTTGGCCCTATAATCGTGTTAAGAAGTTATATTTTAGCTATATAATCCATATATAAAATTCTATAATACAATTATTAAATAATACAAAGATTTCATCTTAAATATATTCCATACTACAGTTAAAGAGTATAAGGAAAGCTGGATTATTGGTTCAGCTGCGAGGTTTCTCTGAATAATGCAGATAGCGTAGCGTAGCGTAGCTATGTACAGCTAATGAGAGGTGTGTAATCTGGGTCTATATAAAAGGTCTTTATTGTGAGAACTGGTGAGAATGGAACACTTGGAATTGCTCGAGGATCGGACTAAGGCACTGCAAACAAGCTTGACAAATGCTGTAAGGAAAGTGTGTGCGGAAAGCCATTATATGGAGATGGTTTGGGCATGTTTTAGTAATTTAATTATAAATTATATTCATTTATAATACTCCAAATTCACTAACATCAGAACGATGTTAAGAACAAGTTGAAGTGCTCACGAACCTATTGTGAATTAGATGGAGTTTTCCTGAAGTTCTCCTGTGCGTACAAATACAAAATAATCCACAAAAATCCTGATATATGCATTGTTCTGTTTGTAGGTCCAATACCACCCGAGTTTCAGCTTCCTCACTCATGACATTACGTTTTAGGATTTCCAGATATTTCAATGAATCTTTCCTTCCACACGCTGCAGTTTTCCCGTGGCAGAGGATGTAAATCAGCCTCAGAGCATCACCGAGCCCCATCATGCTTAACTGTAGGCAGAATGTTCTTTTCAGCATATACTTATTTCTTCTTCCTCCAAACATACCGTTGATCCATAGGGCCAAAAAGTTCCAGTTTTGTTTAATTGCTCCACAGAACAGAATCCCAGAACTTCTGTGGCTTATTTATGATTTTGAGCAATTCTTTTATTGTGCTTTTGGGTCAGTGGTGGTGGAAGTCTTCGAGTTCTGGCATGGAAACCGCATGGGTTTAGTACGTGCCTTACTGTGCAAGCTGAAATCTCAGTGCCTGTTGCCACCAAGTCTTATTGAAGGTTTTTTGCAGTCACTCGATGGTTTTTCTGAATCTGCCGTCTCAGAAATCTGGTTGTAGCCATTGACAGCTTCCTTTTTCTGCCCCGTCCAGTGTTACCACTGTTCCTTTAACTTTGAACTTGTGAACTATGCTTCCAACGGTGTCTCTAGGAACATTTAGTGCCTTCGCTATCTTTTTGTATCCTGTTTCTTTTGTGAAGTGCGATATCAACTTTTCTGACCATATTTCTAACATGCAGTCAAACGTGACACTCGCCAAACCTAGCCACTTGAGATATTTCATGTGTTCTAGCTCAAGCACACCTGGTGCAACTAATTACGTCTTTGACTAGTTGCATCAGGTGTGCTTGACAGGGCTCTCAAGTGTCACGCATTGAGCGTGACAGTCACTCATTTCGGTCTTTTGTCACGCTCTCCCGCCACACATTGTATTTCTCACGCTGAAAAACTATTTGATATATAATTAATATGCCGCAGCGCCCAAAACGTGCCGCTCTCACTGTGGAACCAGCAGGAATCAAGCGTGTCTTCTCTGGTGTTGTTCATCGAGCTATAGCCAATCAGAAAATAGCACTATTGTATCCGGGTAAGATGTAACACAACAACCAATCACTCTTCTCCTGGATGTCACTCTCTAAGCAGTCTTCAAAACTGGAGAGCACTGGCTTGAGACAACTTTTTTTGTAGATTTGTGCTGTAGTGAGGAATTCTACTCGGTGAATAATTTTGAGACTACAGAATTCATTAAAAGTTGCATTTCCAGGTAAATTTGGGGAAACCACTATTTCAATTACTTTTGTTTGATTTGTTCATTGCAAACTGCTGAAAGTCTGTAAATTCTGCCACTAAACCTGATTTGCAATGGGAGATTAATAATTTCGAATGCAACTGTGTGTGTGTATATATATCTATACATACACTTGTGCTAATAAAACATGCAAGACAACATGTTCATTCATCATCTTCATTTATTTCAATGCACTTTAATTAGTTTATTTGTGCTCAGAGCTTTTATACCCCTAGAGGTTTGATCTTACAAGACTAAGCTGGGTGGGAGTACTTGGACTAATGACACATTCATTCAATAAACAGCCCTGCCTTGCACAAATGAGCCGCAAAAACACAGAAGTGAAAGTGATGGATCAGAATCAGCAGATTTAAAAAAACATCAGAAAATAAAGTGCAAAAGAATGCCTGGGGTCTTCACAACCCAGAATTTCCCGAAAAAGCATCATCAAAGACGAAAAGCTTAGAAGAATATTCAACCACCGAATCACTTTTCTGTATTAATTCACTCCCCCTCAGCTGTCAGAGACCCAGTTTCCCAGAATGCACTTATTCACACAGAACACAATACCAGGTTTGTCCCTCCATTCAGTTACAATACGTTTAAAAGTGAATCACAAAAAGTTGATTTCAAGGTAAAATGATGCTTCAAACCATTTCAATTGAAGTAAGAGCACCAGATAACAAACAAATCACACTGGAATTAACAGTGAAACACTCCAATGCCCCCGTCATTCAAGTTCTAGAGTCGTCTCTGTGTGCAAGTTTCTCAATGTATACAGACACATAAAACTTGAAACATGCACATTGTCCTTCAGTTGAGCACTCAATACAGTGAAACGTTCAGAAATGTGATAAAAATCAACAGGTTAAGATAGGGCTAGTTCTTTTCCCCTTCAACTTTATATAACTGATCCAGTGACACTAAGCTGTGTGAATTTAATATAAGGACCATGAAAGATCACAAAATCATTCAAGATGGAACTTCAGGTCAATGAAATCCAAAGACGTTTAGTTGACTGTAACTCTACCACAAAGTGCTTATTCATACAAGATTATTTGAAATATTCACTACAGAGAATATTTAGGAGAAGGAAATATATATCTTCTGGGACTGATTTAATACCTTATAATTACAAGTTAAAACAGGATTTTGAAACGATGATGAGTAAATTAGACCGGGAAAAGCTGAGGTTTTTATCAGTATGTGTGTGTGTGTGTCTGTGTGCGTCTATGTTCATGTGGACACACACACACAAACAAACAGGAAGTGTGGTAAAGGTGCTTATTGGACTGTAGTGACGGCCTCATGAATGGACTCGGCCACATAGTCGATGTTCTTGGAGGTTAGGCCACACATGTTGATGCGACCGCTCGCCATTAGATAAATGTGCTTCTCTTTTATCATGTACTCCACCTGCTTAGCTGTAAAACAGAACATTTTGAAATAGCTTAGTGACGCTCTATGTGAATTTGAAAAGCATACAATGAATTGGATAGCAAAATATCAAGTGGCAAATGCAAATGATGTCTTTTCTCAGTAGTGACACTTAAAAAAATAACTGCGTAATCCCAATGGATGGAAATTTTGTAAGAAATTCAAATACAGAAACCTTAGGTAAAGGAGGTGCTTACGATTGAGTCCTGTGAAGCTGAACATGCCGATCTGTTCAGTGATGTGCTCCCAGGTTCCTGGAGTTCCTAGTGCTTTTAGTTTTTCTTTCAGCTGAGCACGCATCAACAGGACCCTGTCTGCCATAGTCTTCACATTGTCCTTCCTGTTGGAAGATAGAAAATGCCAAAAGAATAATCACATCATATACTGCCCTTAAATTCATATCAATAAATTAATATAACTCCGTAAGCTTTGACGCCTCTCGCGGTTCAAACAAACAGGGCTGGGGAACAAACTCAAGCTCTTCCGACATTTTTCTTTAAAAATTCTCGTTTTAGACTAGTTATTTGTTGATAAAGTTTAAATATGGATATTTTTCTTACACAAGCGCATCACTTTGCTTCAGAAGTCCTTTATAAACCCCCGGAGACGTGTGGAGCACTTTTATGATGGATAGATGCACTTTTATGGACTTCAAAACGGCCATTCACTGCCATTATAAAACCTGGAAGAGCCACGACATGTTTTAATATAACTCCGATTGTACTCGTCTGAAAGAAGAATGTCATATACACCTAGGGTGGCTTCTGGGTGAGTAAATCATGGGGTAATTTTCATTTTTGGGTTAACTATCCCTTTAAATGTGACATGCAAAATTCACAAACACTACCATTCAAAAGATTGGGGTCGGTATGTCTCTTATGCTCACCAAGATTGCATTCATTTGATCAAAAATACAGCAAAAACAGTTAAACTGTAAAAAAAATATATATTATTACAATTTAAAAGAACTGTTCCATTTTAAATGTAATTTATTCCTGTGATGGCAAAGCTGAATTTTCAGCATCATTACTCCAGTCTTCAGTGTCACATGATTCAGTGTCACAGAAACGACACAATGTCTTCAGAAATCATTCTAATATGCTTATTTTCTGCTAAAGAAACGTTTCTTATTATTATCAAAGTTGAAAACAATTGTGCTGCTTGATATTTTTGTGGAAACTCTGAGGATGCCTCGTCAGGATTCTTTGATGAATTGAAAAAAAAAAAAAAGTTAAAATGAACCGCATTTATTTGAAATAAAAATCGTTTGTAAAATTCTAAATGTCTTTAATGTCACTTTTGATCAATTTAACGTCACTTTTGATCAATTTAATGCATCCTTGCAGAATACAATTATTAATTATTTCAAAAGCAATAAAGTCTTAGAACAAACTTTTTAACGGTATTGTATACATGTCTTACACCCGGTGCTTTTCAGAATTATTTGCCCCCCTGGTAAATATGATCAAAGATGGCCTTAAAAAATACATCTGCATTGTTAATCCTTCTGATATTTTATTAAATAGTTTAGCAAAAATCTAACCTTTCAGTGAAGTAAAAGAATTGAAAGTGGGGTGGAAATCACTTCATGAAATAAATGTTTTTCTCCAAAACACGTTGGCAACAATTATTTGCCCAATACTTTTTGTAACCTCCTTTTTCCAAGATACCAGCTCTGAGTCTTATCCTATAATGCCTGATGAGTTTGGAGAACACCTGACAAGAGATCAGAGACCATTCCTCCATACAGAATCTCTCCAGATCCTTCAGATTCCCAGATCCATGTTGTGCTTCTTCTCTTCAGTTCAGCCCACTCATTTTCCGTAGGGTTCAGGTCTGGGACTAGGATGGCCATTGCAGATGGTCAGATGAAACAGACAAAAAAAAGAGCTTTTTGGCAGCAAACACTTAATATGGGTTTGGTTCATACAGGGATAAAAAAAGTACCCCTAGTGTAAAATAAAATACTCTACTGTATCTTTAATGCTGAGGGCCTAATTTTCTGCCAGACGTCCTGGACATCCTGTTCAGATACAAGGCATCATGGATTCGATCAAATACCAACACATAAAAAATCAAAACCTGACAACCTCTGCTAGAAATCTTTAGGGCTGGACCAGAATATTCGAATATTCGTTCGGGGGGTTGGTATTTGGTTTGAAAATGTGACATTCGAATATTCGTTTTTTTTTTTTTTTTTTGCAAATCTGGCATCCCCCCTCGAAACGGTTCTCATTCGCGCTTGTAGCCTATATGTTTTACACTATAAAATCTGGTGAAATACAATACTTTACATATAAATCCATTATAGCTAGGCTACTTAATAAATATATTTGCTTCTTCTTGGACTACTAAAAGTGTTCCTGCAACGGGAGTATTCTCTGGCTAGACCGCAGAACAGTTTGCATGGACAGATGTGAATGCCTGAGCTTGTATTTTGGGTTACGCTACATTGCTTTGACATTGTGGAAAATAGAATAATAGAAACAAAATATATTAAAATGTATGTAGTATTAAAATGTATAAATGTATGTATTATATCACTAGTGCAGTGTCCATTCTCGGAGCATATAAGATAGCATATCAGAGTCCATTCTCTGCTCGCGTGAGGCGCTCCGCTTCTTCATTTAAATCTACTTTGTCAGTAATTTGTTAGTGAGACTATTAGACTAGCCTACCTTATTAGAAATATTGCTTAAGTTACAGACCTGTGAGTGTTTTATATCACTAGTGCAGAGCAGTGTCCGTTCTTCTCGGAGCATAAGCTCTGCTCGCGTGAGGCACGCGCTTCCCGCTCACGCTGTTCTGTAGTTTATTAAAAGTTTATTAATTCTGAACGTGTCGCGTCTCGCCTGTCTATCTATATTGCACCAAATACACTGCACTCCCTTGTGAAGTCATTTGGATGAACGGTTCTCGAAATAATAATCATGCGCTGATGATGATCGCATGATCATCATCAGCGCATGATTATTATTTCGAGAATTTGAAGCGCATTTTACATGCGCTTCAAGAGGCACACACGCACACTTGCACACACACGCACATTTGCACACACGACACACGCAAGGTCTCTCCCTCTCTCTTTGTCGTGCGTGCGCTACACGGTTTGGAGCTCGCGAGCAGCTTCCGGGAGATTTTAACTGATTTGCGGGCATCAGGGAGCCGCTATCAATATGCGGGTCTGAGAAATAATAGAGATTCCGAAGCTTCGAATATTCGATGTTCATTCCTACCGAAGCTTCGAAGCTCAAAAAATGGTATTCGGACCAGCCCTAGAAATCTTATAATGGGCCATGTTTGGATCTTCCAACAGGACAGTGATCCAAAAACAAACATCAAAATCAAAACCAAAATGGGTCACTGAACACAAAACCAAGCATCTGCGACGGCCATCCCAGTCCCAGACCTGAACCCTACGGAAAATGAGTGAGCTGAACTGAAGAAGCACAACATGCATCTGGGAATCTGCAGGATCTGGAGAGTTTCTGTATGGAGGAATGGTCTCTGATCTCTTGTCAGGTGTTCTCCAAACTCATCAGGCATTATAGGAGAAAGCTCAGAGCACTTATATTGGAAAAAGGAGATTACAAAAAGTATTTAATAAAAGGGGGCAAATATTTGTTCCCAATGTGTTTTGGAGAAAAACATTTATTTCATAATGTGATTTTCCCCCAATTTCCAATTATTTTACTTCAATAAAAGGTTAGATTTTTGCATTTTGTTTAAATAAAATATTATTTTTTACAGCCATCTTTGATCATATTTACCAAGGGGGCAAATCATTCTGACCAGCACTGTAAATATATTCTTTAAAATATCAAAACGAGATTAATTTTAATTGTATTTACCATTCAGCAAAAAGCTCAGGGGTGTTGAGTGTGATGGCAACCAGACGAGCTCCCTGGGACGGAGGATTGGACCAGGTTATCCGAACGATCTTCTCCATTTGAGACAGAACGCGATTCAAATTGTCTTGGTCTTTAGCTACAACGGTCAGGTTCCCCACTCTCTCATCTGTGGACGCAGGTTATTCTTTCAAATCAAATGGTTCTGGCATTAAAATGCAATCCGTGTAGAGGAATGTACAACCAGTTGGAATCACTTACTGTACAGACCGAAGTTCTTCGAGAACGACTGGGCACAGAAACATTCAAAACCCTGTGACACAAAGTAGCGGATAGCCCAGGCATCTTTATCTAAATTTCCTGATGCAAAACCCTGATAGGCTGAATCAAAGAAGGCAAACAGATTCTTTCGCTGAGGAGAGAGGAGAGAGAGAAGAAAAAAGTTAGAAAACAAAGGGGAATTACAGCTCCAATGATGCAACTTTTCAAATTCTTAGTCCTGTCTGACTCTACAATTGTTATATATTTTGGGTTTAGGTAATGATGCAATAGTTAACTCAGTACTTATCATAAGATCAAGAGTTTAAATTTGGACAATAGTAGGTTGTAATTGCAGGTTGTGCCTAAATGGTTTATTGAATGCAATTAAGTTCCATTTCTGTATCATGTGCTTCAATGTTCTAAACCTGTTGCATAAACTTAGCCTCTATGTTAAGACTGTGTCTTAAAGAGATAGTTCACCCTAAATGAAGATTATTTACTCACCCTGGTGTTGTTTTAATGTACTATGCTCTTCTTTCTTTTATGGACCACAAAAGGGGAATTTAAAAAAATAGCTTATAATACCAGTGAATAGCGACTAACATCAAGCTTCTTTTTAAAAAAGATGTAAAAGTACCACAGAATGATCCCATGCAACGTGTCACATATTCCAAATGTTTGGGAGTTTATGATATGAAATGTAATGTTTTCTTGAATGAGTAGTAGTTGTAGTAATATTTGAGTTTAGCATCACTGGCTATTACACTGCAGATTAAACACTTAACAACATAATATCATAAATATAATGAAAACCAACATTTTAATAAAATTCAAATTTCAAACAATTCAAACAAAAAAAAAAAGAGTACAATTCGATTATTTATATTGCTTTTGCTCATATTTTGTCTTGATCTATAAAAAAGTCCTTAAAATTTGTCCAGATAAAAAGCACTGTCTCATAACCAAAAACATTTGGCAGTCCAAAAGTATATGTTTTATAGACATGTTTGTTGGTACTACAGTATTGACATTTTGGTGCTTCTTCACCTTTTAATAAATGCCCATGCGTCAGACTAGTATGACCTATCTGACACCTTCTATATAAAACTTGGTCATGTCTTGATTTAAAAGGGAAGACACATCTTTTCCCAACCAATTATTTAAAATAATTTGTTATTTTGACATGCAAAATTTTGTAATAATAATTTTTAGGGGTGTAACGAGATCTCGTGCCACGAGATCTCGCGAGACTAAAACATGACGAGATTTCCCGTCGAGTGAAAAGCTGTCTCGCGATTTCTATTACCATAGAATATTCCACCGCTACATTCACATTCATAAACTAATGAAAAAGTCTGCTCTGCTCATCCAGCACGAGTTGCCGTTCCAATCAGTGCAGCACAAATCACAGTTCACTGATCGCGTGAGGATGGCGGAGGATTCGTTGCGCAACATAGACTAAACGTCTGATCTTATGTTGTAGAATGCACGCTCAGCACCGCTGCTATACACAGAGTACGCGTGATGTACCAAGGCAAGTAATAGAGCATGAGCTTCTGTTGTAAAAATAGAACTTTAGTGTATTATTTAATGAAAATCCTGACTTTGACTGTTGGTCTTCTGTGCACGGCTGCATGAGCGTTCATGAGACTCTATTAGCGCTGCAGTTTACTCCGACTCACCCAGAAAAAGCACACAAGTTTTGAGAAATTAATATTAATAGAAATCCCAAAAAGTATCTGTGTACTTTCTTCACTGAGTCCAAAATCATCGGACCGTAACTCTGTCTTTTTTGATTTCTTGTTGCGACGAACACAACGGAAATATTCACCTCAGAGAAGGTGGTACATGGGATTGTATTTCATGTCACGTTTTTGTTCATCTTGATTTCTCAGAACTTGTGTGTTTTTTCTGGGCAAACTGCGGCTCTAACAGAGTCAGACAAACCTGCATGACGCGTAGCCGTTCACAGAAGACCAGCGGCCAAGGTCAGGACCTTTGTTAAATATACATTTCACGAGTTCACACTTACATACAATTAAGGGAATAGAGTATAATGCGTATTTGGCGTGCTGTCCGGGGGGAGGGCTCCGAGCTCGGAATTCGGCCCGAACCCAGAGTACTCCCCCCTGTATGTAAAGTGGTTTAGGACTAGAGAGTGGAGAAGGGGTGGTGGAGGGACGCTGCTAAACTGTCAGAGAAATGAGGTGAGACTGCTGAGTCTTTATATATACACGTTTTAATCATGATTGCTGAGTGCTCTCCACCCGTGTTAATTATCTGAACGTGCTTCTCCCGAACTTTGTTAATAAAACATCATTACATTTCATATCGTAAACCCCCAGAACAGAATATACCAGCTTGATGTTGGTCACTGTTTTTTATTATAATCATTTTGTGGTCCATAAAACAAAGAAATGCATAAGGCATTAGAACAACACCCGGGTAAGTAAATGACGATTTTCTTTTTAGCGTGAAATAAGAACTAGTTTGACCAACAAACAGTTAGATAGTCAATCTTACTTTTCCAACTCAAATTAGATCGTTCTACCTTTTTAAAAATGTAGGACCAGTCTTGAAGAAAAAATGAGATTAGTAATTATGAGATTAAAAATGAGATTAGACTAACTTTTAAGACTAGTATAAGCAGTTTATGCAACTGGCCACTGGTGTCACAGTCTGATGATGTGGGGTTATTGTGATGGTCTCACCTTCATGACATCAGCGATCTGCTTCCATTGGTCCTGGGTCGGGTCTGTACCGGTGGGGTTGTGAGCGCAGGCATGCAGCACAAAGATGGAGTGATCAGGAGCGCTCTGGCAGGACAGATATGTTCTCAATTACACGTTATATAGCAAATATTTATTTTCAAACTGATCATAGTTTTCCTTGTAAAGAAATCATAATACACTACAGTCTGGGCTCAGTACGATTTTTTCTAATGTTTTTGAACATCTCTTCTTTTAAGGCTGCATTTATTTGATCAAATATACAGTAAAAACAGTAAAATTGTGACATATTAATACAATTTAAAATGACTTTTTTCAATTTAAATATATTTTAAAATGTAATTTATTCCTGTGATGGCAAAGCTGAATTTTACTGGTCTTCAGTGTCACATGATCCTTCAGAAATCATTTTAATTTGCTGCTCAAGAACATTTCTTATTATTAGCTGAGTTGAAAACAATATTTAGAACTGTTAAATATTTTAATAAAGGATTCTTTGATGAATAAAAAGTTCCAAATACCACATTCATTTCAAACTGAATTTTGTAACAATGTAAGAGTCTTTACTGTCACTTTTGATCAATTTAATGCATCCGTGCTGAATAAAAATAATAAATTATATATATATATATATATATATATTATATATATTATATATATATATATATATATATATATATATATATATATATATATATATATATATATATATAAAATTTGAACTACTGTCTCATAAGCCCAGCAGAAAATAAAAATCTTGTCACGCTCAAGTGTGAGACAGTGGTAAATGACAAAAGGCACTTATTTGTGTACATAATCTAAGGTTTTTAGATATCTTATCAATAACTGATAAATAAGTAACTATAAAGTGCTTGTTTTGTGTAAGAAAATGAAATTTCAAAATCACTACTCACCTCCAGGTCTCCCAGAAAACCTGTCAGATCAAGTCCACGCTTCCCTGCATCCCAATATTTGTATGGACGGATGTCCTCGAATCCAGCGTTAGAGAAAACGGCATTGTGGTTCTCTAGAACGGAAGAACACAAACTGAACTGAACACGGAAGCTGGTTAAACATTTTTGGCATTTGAGACGACAACATATAGACACAAAGTTAATCATTGAACTCAAGGCCAGCATGAAATTAGTTTTTTTTACATATATTTTGTACAATATTGTAGCCAATTTAATATCAGAATGATTTATCACAGTATTTTGCATGTGTGATTAGGTCTCGTGCTCACCCCATGTGGGTGCAGACACATAAATGGGAGTTTTTGTGTTGTCCGTTCCATTGTACCAGCGGCGGAGAAACTCCGCTCCGATCTTTAGGGCGCCAGTACCACCCAAACATTGCACAGCTCCTACCTGCAATACAAGAACAACAGCAATCTCTACATTAGAATGATGCTAGTGCAAACAAGAAGAAAAATGTGTAACTTTTTGCCAAACTTGAAAAAAGGTGGGTGAATAAATGTCTTTGGGGTTTTTTTTTCACATACAGTAGTGGTTAGTAATTGGTTTGGGGATTTGTTTTTAATGACCCTACAAGTTCGATTAAACCATCAAAATACAAGGAATATAAGGGAAGAACAAAAAATCTTAACTTATTTTAGGTATTTATATGACAAAATTATATGGCAAAGAAGGGGTAAATTACAGCAACATGTTTTATTGTACTATGCAAAAAAAAAAAAGCCTGGAAAAACATAACGCACACAGGAATTAGCATTCATTGACTACAACATAATTTGTTATTAATATTCGCATGCGTTTACAATTCCCTTTTATGACAGCCTGGGCAAAAATTATGTCCGCACAATTGGCCATGTTTCTTTGCATAAAACAATTTACTCCAAGCACAACTACACAATATGCTTACAAAATCTTTAACAATTTTTTTATAATTTTAATAAAGGGTGAATATGTCAATTTAGTCAACACTACTGTACATTGTGTTCCAAAGTTTGGGGTCAGTAAGACTTTTCTTTTAATGAATTGATACTTTTATTCAGCAAGGTTGCATTAAATTGATCAGAACAGAAATGTAATTTATAGTCCTGGTTTCATGGTTTCCACAAAAATATTAAGCAGCACAACTGTTTTCAACATGGATAATAATAAGAAATGTTTCTTGAGCAGCAAATCAGCATACTAGAATGATTTACGAAGGATCATGTGACACTGAAGACTGGAGTAATGATGCTGACAGTTATTAATACAGGATTTTTAGCATGTCATCTGACCCGGTTGTCCTTGATGGCAGGACTGTCTTCACCCAGAGCGATCTTAGACGCACTGGAACGAAACTCTGGCAGGCCTAAAATGGGCAGGTACTCGTGGTTCAAACTATGGTCATCAGCGATCATCTTCTCCACTTTTCTCACCACGGGGAAACCCAGGGCTGACATTCATCTGTCCTGTAGGCTGAAGAAGAAGCAGAGGACGATTTCAACCACTTCCAAACACAGAGGCAAACTTATTATTTGTGCACAACCGTTCAAAAAGAGCTCAGCAAGTTTTTTAAAAAATTTTTTTAAACAAATACTTCAATTCAGCAGTGATGCATTAAATTGTTCAATAGTGACAGTAAAGACACTTATAATGATGGTAAAATTCACAAATGTATTTAGTCTACATTTTAAAATATACTAAAATAAAAATGGCTATTTCAAAATGTAATATTATTTCACAATATTAATGTCTCTCTATCTTAAATAAAATCTAAATGCAAAAAAAAAAGTTTTAAAAATCTTACCAAGCCAAATTATTGAACGATGGTGTACATTACAGCACCCTAAGTTTCACTGAATTGCTTTCTAATCAATATTTGTCATGTGTAATTGTTCCTTTTTTATCAGGGGTTCCGGATCAGGATTTATCTGTGAACTTTTACCCAAGAGCAAAATGAGCTTATTCAACATAAACGTGTGCTCATGTCCTGACGCAATTCTTGATTTACAAATCCTACACAGATATAGAACAAAACGTATCCAAATAAATTCTGTTCTGTACATAAACTGGGTTTTAGAATGAAAAGGCTGTGAAGCAGAACATTAATTTCACGTAAGTAGCATATCTGAAATATCACATATTAGATCAATGAGCAATTTGTGCTACATATCAAGGTTTAGTAGCAGTCTTAAAAAAAAGAAAAATGAGAAATACTGCATTTTTGTCACCGTCTGCAGAAGTATGACAAGATGTATTCACACACTGTAAATCAGTGTCCTGGGTTGCTCAAGAGGGATAATCATTTCAGTCTGAGGAAGGACTAGGACAGGGGAAGCTGTTCAAAAACAGTCCACACAATCATGACTCAGGGATTTTTAGTGAGGTGACTTTTCATCCTTTGCTCGTCTTTAATCTGTCCCAGAACCTCAGAAGTCGTGGTGTCGGCAGGGCGTCAGGAAAAGCAGAAGATAAAGATAATCCTCCCAGAACCCTCTGAGGTCAAGCTCTCTAACCGGGATCAGGAATAACCACACAGCAGATGACACATGTCGACTGCTTCGACACAATAATACTGTTGACATAACACAATCTATTCACCCACAGCTAACACCACTGACCATGTGACTGATCTCCAATGAAAACGACCAATGCCGGAAGAGTAACTTTATCCCTTAATATATTTAGAAATCCAAGATGCCTCTGGACCTCCATGCAATGATTTTGGTTTAATGTTAGATCACTGTACATGTCACGATATGCCTTTAGTTCAATGCGTCAAAACTTTTAATGACATTTTTCCATATTTTAGAATAATACAATTAATTTAACATTATTTATTGACAGCTATGCAACTACAACTTTGACGTTTCAAAACATTCATAAAGACATAGTAAAACGAATCCATATTTGAGCGGTTTAGTCCAAATTTTCTGAAGGGACTCGATCGCTTTATGATGAACAGATGGAATTTAGGCTTTTATTCATATAAACATTGTTTAGTGAACATAAACAGAAGTTCAAGTGAACCTTCTTGACACGCGAGAACAAAACTCTTGCTCAAGTTCAAACCTTCTGCGTAACAAACAAGAATGAACCTCATTGATTCTTGCAGAAGCTCAAAAGTGATGCGTAACAAACAAGAATGAACCTCATTGGTTCTTGCAGAAGCTCAAAAGTGATGCGTAACAACCAAGAATGAACCTCATTGGTTCTTGCAGAAGCTCAAAAGTGATGCGTAACACACAAGAATGAACCTCATTGGTTCTTGCAGAAGCTCAAAAGTGATGCGTAACACACAAGAATGAACCTCATTGGTTCTTGCAGAAGCTCAAAAGTGATGCGTAACACACAAGAATGAACCTCATTGGTTCTTGCAGAAGCTCAAAAGTGATGCGTAACACACAAGAATGAACCTCATTGGTTCTTGCGGTGCGGAAGCAATTACAATAACCTCATTGGTCCTCGCACATCAAGCAAACATGCTTGAGCTTCCTTACTACAATGTGTGAGTTGATGAATGTTTATGTGAATAAAAGCCTAAATTCAATCTGTTCATCATATAAAGCGACTGTGTCTCTTGAGAACATGTTGGACTAAACCGCTTAATTCATTTGGACTGAAACAAAAGTCTTAGGGGTTAGGAATGACATGAAGGTGAGTAATTAATGACAGAATTTTTGGGTGAACTATCCCTTTAATGTCAATATCATCGTCCATGAAAAATCTCATGTTACTGATGCCTCCAGAAAACAGCTGATCTGTGATCACGTGCTGCGTCTACCACCATCATTATCATTCAAAGAATTATTTAATCTTTAATTCAGAACGAGACAGATGTACATGCACAGATGTGCTCAGGTCTTTTTTTTTAATTATTAGGCCAAATGCTGTCACAGAAAGCGGAGCATGCACAAATATACACACATTGACATTAATGTAAACTCTTATTATGTAAGTGTGTGTTTATTAAAAAGCGCATCTCTCACCTCCGACTCCCAGATTCACCTTGCTGCGGTTCTGATCTTCACGGAAATCTGCTGACAGTTTAAACACTGCGACAGGAGCAGCCTGCGGCACTTCACCAAATATCGACATGATATTGTGTTAATATTTCTGTAAATTAAGAGCGAGAGGGGGGAGAGTAATACGCAAGTACCGCTGGATTGAAGTGCGGTGTGATGGAGAATGACTGACTTTAACCTTCAGATGTGGGATTTGGGCAATGGAGGCCAGGCGTGTCTAAACTAACCAATAGAAATCAGAAGCTCATGTTTGACTCGAAGGTTACCCAATCGACTTCTAGTACAGGAAGGTCAATCCTTTACGTCATCAAAGAACGCGCTCGACAACACTGCGGGGACCAATGAGAACTCAAACATGCTGGAGTGACGTGTCTTCCGACCAATAGTCAAGCAGAGAGGGCGGAACACGTTTGTTTCAATAGGCATCGTTCTTTTCATTCACACCCACACAGTTAGCCTATCGGAGTTCCATTTACAGTTATCTTCATCATATTTTAAATTGTGTAATTTATGACTTTATCTGATTTTATATATATATAAAAAGATTTCATAACGTCCTGCTTAGTTCAATGATGATAGTTGTAGTAGTAGGCTACTCTGTAGTCTTCCACTTTAGAGATCAATCAAAAAACATTATTGAATTAAAAATGCTATTAAATTACAACATGATCATTTTGGATAGTTCACCCAAAAATGAATGGGTCCTAAAGACAGTTCGCTTCAGTATGCATTAGATACACGATATACTGGTATATAGGCTACTTTACCATATTTTTGGTAAAGTTTTAGCATTTTTATTCGCATTCCATTCATTCTCGTGTTACTCAGCACATTTGAGCTTCTGCAAGAGGTTTGTTAATTGTTATGGCTTGGTTCGGTTTGGATGAGCTTCTGAAATGTTCATTAGAAAAAAATAATATAGGCTTGTATATAAAAGTTATATAACTTTAAACTTTTCCAGAAATGCTAAATCTAAATCTTAAATGTTTAAAGCTTTCCAAATTTATGCAAATGCCTTATTTTATTTTATTTATTCTATACGTTTTGTACTTGTGCAAATACAAATAAAGTTAGATGTATTAGAAGAAGAAAAAAAAATGTCATGTCTTTAAAAGACCACAAGGTGGTGGTCTAAGCTTTTGCTACTGTTCCCTACTTAAACACACGAGCTGTTGGTCTCTAATGGAATCATAATTCAAGGCCAAAGAGGGAAAAGGGAAACATGAGCTGCTCTGCCATGGTATTTATATCATGAAGGTCTTTAAGTATGTTCAGACAACACATAGTGTATTGTCCATTATCTTACAACTTTTTCATTATTTCTTTCCTTAATTTCCCATCATAATAATACTTATTTTTTAAATTTAGCTAAACATTATGGGTAAAAAGAGTTTAAAAGAGTTAAAGTATTAAAGGAGGTTTCTCTTTTTTTGTTTTTGATTATGTGCTTTTAAAATAAATTCTATTTTCAGATGTTGGAAAGCCACTCCAGGTAGCCTATGTCATGATATATCTTAAAAATCTACATTGTTGTCAGCTTAAGAGATTGTGCTTGTATTTTCCTGACCTGCTATTAGCAAAAGACATGAACCCGAAAAAGATATGAAACTGCACTCTCGCTCTTAGAGAGAGTGGCAGCACCATCAGATAACTTATCAACCTCAAATCATCTGCACAAGCCAAACCTGTATTTCAAGACTGTTTCATGTGAGAAATTAGCAAATTATTTAAATACCCAGCAAAATCACAGGAATTTTTTCAATCATTATTGTAGGCTAAATGTGGAAAGTGGATTTTTACAACACCATAGAAGAACAATTTTTAGTTCCCCAAAGAACTTTCAGTGACCAGAAATAACTTTTTTTTCTTGGTGTAAATAACACATTATTTTTCCACTATCACTGCTAAAAATAAAGGTTCTTTATTTGCATGTGGTTCCATCAAGAATACTACAGTAGCCTATAGGGAAGTATTCGATTTCGAACGAGCGATATTCGAAAAACAAGTCCCCGGGTGACCTAGGCTACTTCCGCCGAGATTCTGAAGTGTGTATTCGATTGACACTTTACTACTACATCCGTGTTTTTCAAATACTATCGCGGCGTCTGAAATCCCTACTGTAGGCTATGTTAAAAAAAAAAAATAAAAAAAAAGTAGCCTACGCAAGATCTGAATCTAGATACTCAGAACTAATGTAAAAAAAAAAAAAAAAAAAAAACCAAGGAAAAGAAACACTGAAACCATTAGCCCATGTGACAAAAGAGGTGTCCGAATTCACAGGCTACTTATAAAAGAGTAGGCAAAAAGTACCCGGATGATCTAATACTTCCGCCGAGATTCTGAAGTGTGTTTTCTTCAGATTCCGAAGATGGATAGGCCTACTTTACTTTCCCATGAGGCCACGGGAGAATGCCACACAACTGACACTGGTAGGTCACATGATAATGACAACATGGTAAATGTAGCATGTCTAGATTACATTCATAGGCTACTATATGCATTCATATAACATAGCTGTTGTGAAGTACCCTAATTATTTATTCAAAGTAAGTAGCCTACCTACTCAAGGGAGTATGCGATTTCAGACACAGGAATAGAACAGTAGGCGAAAAGTGGATGACTTACTACTTCTACTGATAATAACAACATGGCGGATGTAGTACGTCCGGATTACATACACATATTTTTAATGGTATGAATAAGTTCAATTTCAAAAGTAGTACCTACTCAGACAGTACGTGATTTCGGACGCACCGCATACATACTATTCTTTTGGCGTACTGTTTTTTTGCTGACTAGTAGTGAAGTATCCGATTTTTGAGAGACTTCTGCATTATATAATATGCATAATGCTCATGGCAAATACTGTAGATATAAGATAATTGTCAGGGTTTGTGCAGGTGCTGAAGACGAGGACACGGAATTTCCATATAATAGGTTTAATAAACAAAATGAAACTTCCAAAAATGAAACAAGAACAAAACTCCAGGAAATCAGGATTTACACACAACCACACATGGACGACGATCGACAAACACTGAGGGAAAACACAGGGCTTAAATACACTGAACCAAACAAGATAATTAACTGAAAACAGGTGCAGAAACTGAACACAAACGAGGAGCGGGAAAACTAACAGGACTAAACCAAAATCACAAAAGACAGGGGAAGACAAGATCACAAAAGATGAACAGAACACATCAAAACGTGACAGTACCTCCCCCCTCCCCGAAGGCGCGTCCTCGCGCCGTATAACATCCAAAGGGGTGGGAGGGTGGGCGCCCTGGAGGCTGACGAGGGCATGGTGCAGGTCCAGGAAGCCTCCAGGGCGGAGCAGGCTGTGGGCGTGGCCACGGCGGTGCAGGCTGTGGGCGTGGCCACGACGGTGCAGGCTGTGGGCGTGGCCACGACGGTGCAGGCTGTGGGCGTGGCCAAGGCGGAGCTGTCGGACCCTCGGGCGTCCAGGGCGGCGCGTGTGGAACCCTCGAGCGTCCAGGGCGGAGCTGTGGGACCCTCGGGCGTCCAAGGCGGAGCTGTGGGACCCTCGGGCGTCCAAGGCGGAGCTGTGGGACCCTCGGGCGTCCAGGGCGGTGCTGTGTGACCCTCGGGCGTCCAAGGCGGAGCTGTGGGACCCTCGGGCGTCCAGGGCGGTGCTGGCTCTTCAGGTGGCCACGGCGGTGAAGACCCTTCAGGTGGCCGTGGTGGTGAAGACCCTTCAGGTGACCATGGCGGTGCAGACCCTTCAGGTGGCCATGGCGGTGCAGACCCTTCAGGTGGCCATGGCGGTGAGGACCCTTCAGGTGGCCACGGCGGTGAGGACCCTTCGGGTGGCCATGGCGGTATAGACCCTTCAGGTGGCCATGGCGGTGTTATCTTTTCGGGTCTCCATGGATCTTTGGCCGGCCACGGCGAAGGCGTATGGCGCCCCCCCAAAATTTTCTTGGGGAGGACAGGCTCATGATCGGGAACTGACTTGACATCAGCGGGCGCTGGGTCAACGGGTTCTGGGTCAACGGGCTCTGGGTCAACGGGCTCTGGGTCTGGGTCAATGGGCTCTGGGTCTGGCGCTGGGTCAACGGGCTCTGGCTTTGGCGCTGGGTCAACGGGCTCTGGCTCTGGCGCTGGGTCAACGGGCTCTGGCTCTGGCGCTGGGTCAACGGGCTCTGGCTCTGGCGCTGGCGCTGGGTCAACGGGCTCTGGCTCTGGCGCTGGGTCAACGGGCTCTGGCTCTGGCGCTGGGTCAACGGGCTCTGGCTCTGGCTCAACGGGCTCCGTGCTGGATTGGACCAGCATATCAGGAAACTCGGGGCTGGACGGGACCAGCATATCAGGAAACTCGGGGCTGGACGGGACCAGCATATCAGGAAACTCGGGGCTGGACGGGACCAGCATATCAGGAAACTCGGGGCTGGGCTCAGGCTCTGGCGGGCAGGCGACGGGCTCAGGCTCTGGCGGGCAAGCGACGGGCTCAGGCTCTGGCGGGCAGGCGACGGGCTCAGGATCTGGCTGGATGTGGCTGACGTGAACCCCAGCCATGGGAGCCTTCTTTTTGGCCAATCGCACCGATATCAGTGGGGGATCAGTCATACCGGATATCATCCGGGGAAGTCCAGGGACCGATCTGGCGGCAGGGCTGATGCGGTGTGCAGGCTCTGGTGGGCAGACGATGGGCTCTGTCAGGGTTTGTGCAGGTGCTGAAGACGAGGACACGGAATTTCCATATAATAGGTTTAATAAACAAAATGAAACTTCCAAAAATGAAACAAGAACAAAACTCCAGGAAATCAGGATTTACACACAACCACACATGGACGACGATCGACAAACACTAAGGGAAAACACAGGGCTTAAATACACTGAACCAAACAAGATAATTAACTGAAAACAGGTGCAGAAACTGAACACAAACGAGGAGCGGGAAAACTAACAGGACTAAACCAAAATCACAAAAGACAGGGGAAGACAAGATCACAAAAGATGAACAGAACACATCAAAACGTGACAATAATACAAATAATAATGTAGGATAAGATTACTCTTTCAGTTTTCTGCTGGGCAAACCAACCTGTCATGGACCTATATAAGCCCCCACAACCCCGGAGATATGGAGGAGTAACTTCTACACCTGCAGAAGGCCCTCCATCCATCTCACTGTCTCTCTCAACCCCATGCAGAAGATGTTTGCATTCTTTGCCGGTCAGTAAGCGTATCTTACCTGTGTGTTAACTGTCAGCTTTGTAATTATGGGATTTGAATCTTCCAGCACACGGTTTGTTGGCCTGGGGACAGACAGAGAAAGAGAGAGAGGAGAGAGAGAGAGGAGAGAGAAGAGAGAGAGAGAGAGAGAGAGAGAGAGAGGAGAGAGAGAGAGAGAGAGAGAGAGAGAGAGAGAGAGAGAGAGAGAGAGAGAGAGGAGAGAGAGAGAGAGAGAGAGAGAGAGAGAGAGAGAGAGAGAGAGATGAGAGAGAGAGGAGAGAGAGGAGAGAGGAGAGGAGAGAGAGAGGCTGAGAGCACAGAAGCAATGACACAAGTGCCTTCTGGGGAATCGTTTGCAGCTTCAGTCAGCTAATACCATATCAAAGAACATGCATTAGAGACAGACAAATATGAAAACATTAACATTAGAAGTTTGGAATAACATCAACAAAAATCTGAAATACTGCATTAACACATGATCAGCTTCATTCAAAGGACAACAACAACAACAAAAAAAACCACCAAACATACACAACACAGCGTTCAAAGGTAGAATTTGAGAAGTCTTCCTGACTTCAAAACCATGCATGGACCATGACGGGAAGTCAGCAACTCATACCAAACATGTACACAGAGCGGCATTCCAGCGCAGGACCTTCTCGTGTTGTTCACGTGTTACATTAGCCTCCCTGCTAAGGGTCAGCGCACCTCGCTGAGTGAGGGTCTTTTCGAGACTCCATGTCGGTTATTTTGTTTTCTGTTGGAGGTTTCGTCAATTCTGTTTGATGGACTTGACTGAAAGACCACCATGTTTTTCCTTCACTGCATTCTGAGTTTGCGGACCCGAGACGTTCCTATTAAAAAAGAGCAAAAGAGAGCAGCTATAGGTGGAGCTCAGTAAGTAGGCCAGGTTAAATATCATGAGTCATTCTTTAAAAAGAGAGAGAGAGAGAGAGAGAAAAAGAAGAAAGAAAGAGGGGTAGAAAAAATGTTGCTGGAGATCCAGAGTGGGCATGTTGCGAAATACATGTTGGTAAGAGATACGGTGTAGTTGGGGGAAATGAACATGTCATAGGATGTTTCTTTGGTCATGTTTGGCCCTATGGCTATTTTAGGGCACACACACACACACACACACACACACACACACACACACACACACACACACACACACACACACACACACACACACACACACACACCACACACACACACACACACACACACACACAGTCTGGTTCGCTATCCTTGTGGGGACTCTCCATAGGCGTAATGACTTTTATACTGGACAAACTATATATTCTATCCCCCATACACTGCCCCTTTCCCTAAACCTACCCATCACAGGAGACATTCTGTATTTTGACATTTTTAAAAAAACATTGTTTTTTATGTTTTTAAGCTATTTGAAATATGAGGACTCATGCAATGTCCTCATATATCACGTGTAAGTTGTAATACCAGTGTAATATGCATGTCATTATACACATTTGTGTCCTCATATATATATATATAAAGTAGACACACACACACACACACACACACACACACACACACACACACACACACACACACACACACACACACACACACACACACACACACGCATGCACACACACTGTACAAACAGTGTTATCTATACCCTAAACCTCATAGAGGATTTCATAGAAAAGATCATAGAAAACTTTCTGCATTTTTACATTTTCAAAAATCATTACATACTGATTTATAAGCTGTTTTTCTCATGGGAACCAAAAAAATTTCCCCACAAAAGGACAAGGATTTTCGATATTGCTATCTTTGTGAGGATGTTGTCCAATAACGGTTTAACAGGTCCACACACACACACACACACACACACACACACACACACACACACACACACACACACACACACACACACACACACACACACACACACACACACACACACACACACACCTACCCATCACAGAAAACTTTCTGCGTTGTACATTTTTAAAAAACCTTTAATTTATACCAGATTTACAAATGAGGACGTCCCTAAAGGGAAGTTTTGGAGATTTTGTCAGGTTTTGGTCACTTCTTGGTACAAATTTGTCCCCAAAATATAGTAAAGTACACACACACACACACACACACACACACACACACACACACACACACACACACACACACACGCACACGCACACACACACACACACACACATTCATTATAAGTCTGTTTATTTAATTTACTAACATGTTTGATCTGAAACAATTTGACCATGCACATCAACGTAATGGGATGTTTCTTTACGTTCAATGTTTTAGCAAATACATACATATATAAAATTGTATAACTTTTTATTAGTTTTTATTTGCACGCTGAATTTATATTTTTTATTTATTATTTATTTTTTTATTTTAGGTAACAATTTATTTTTTTATTTAGATAGACAGACACTATGGGTAATTTTGTAACTCATGTCTCCTAAATACACACTGTAAAAAGTCGTTCAGTGCTATTGTCCATATGACTTAATTTTAAAAACTATATTTATTCCAATAAATTAATTTATTTTTCTTTCTTTGTTTTTTGAGTTATCAAAAAGTAAAAAGTGTGACTATTTTCGTTACTTAATATTTTCTATAATAAAATTAATTTTATCGGACATCACCATAAATTGATTTTACAAAACTTATTTTAAAAGTGTATATCAGACGTATACGTAAGAAGACACACGACCCGCCCACCTGCATGCATCCACGGAAGAACAAGCCGGGCAAATTCTTCACTGTCGTGTCGTCTCGTCTGTTCCAGAAGTTTATTCGAACGGGGTTTTCTACGGAGCCGGATAATTTATACTTCACGTACCTCATCTCATGCAAGTAAACTCTTTGTGTTGTTAAAAGTTATGTTTTACCCTAATTAACGTGTTTGTGTTGCGCAATCGCTCTGTCGAAGAGCGCCAATTTCGAATGTGCTCTAACGTTACTTCAAACAGTTTGTCAACTTGAGCCACATACTGTATTAATCTACATTGTGTGCGTTGTAAGGTATGAGTAATGTTGTCTTTGTGTGATAGTTTAATGTTTCAGAGGTGTTTGTAACTTATTCAAAAACTTTGTTGTGGCTTCGACAGTTTGGCAGTGGACTCACAGACGCACACGAAGCCACAGCTAACTTTAGCTGCTAAGTGATTAGCTATCGTCGATTGGAGATTAACGTTAATGTGCCAG